>CAHIKZ030001306.1:395000-585000 GCA_903632075.3 Acanthosepion pharaonis | reverse complement strand
TGTGAACATATATCATTCTATCTTAACCTTTTTTAAAGTCTAGGGTTAATCGGTATTTTTCCATTACCTATCCGAATATTTGCTAAACTTTTTAAAATTGAAAAAAGTGTGCCAATTTTAATAGCCTTTTACAGGCTGAACAACGCTGTAAAAAAATTGAAGACTGACAAAAAGGTGGTTATAAATGGTCAATTTAATAATGTAATTTTATATATTCATATGAGGATAAAGTATATTTTAAATCATCTGGAATCGAATATTAAATATGAAAATATAGGTACCTCCACGAGATCGCTAAAAAAAAAAAAAGCATAGCATGATGAAAAAGACGCCAAACTTGACGAAAACAAAATTTTATCGTCTAAATGTTTATTATTATTATTAAGAGGAAAGATCAAAGTATTTTTGGGGGGTTTTTTTTTACATTTTTAATCGTTCCTAGCACGTCCGAAATTTTCGTTAAAAATCTTTTTTTTTTGAGTCAACAAAACCATTTTTTTCCATTTTAAAAAAAAAATGAAAATTCATATCAATTATCATTTTTTCAAAACTTATTTTAAAAAATCAGAAATTATAATTTTATTTAAAATATTTTGAACCAAGATTAACTTAGCTTCTGTGTCAAAAAGATGTAATTTGAAAATAAAACAAAGCAGGTCATAAACTTTCGCGTCAATTGACAGGTGATAAATGACATATTGACGGATTCCGTGAGGCTAATTTGTTCTACGGAAGGAGAAAAGTGAAATAATTTACATTTAAGTGAACAAATTATTTATCTCGTTATTTTTAAGGAAAACTTTCAGCGACCTAATTTAAAAAAAACATTTTTTTTGTACTTAACTTTCACCTTATGTTTACGATGGTTTATGGAAAATATATTATAAAGAAATTAAAATAAGACTAAATTAATAAGATTAAATTTCATATTTCACAAGAAAGTTATCTAATTCATTATTAGGTAACATTTTATGAAATTTTATCAGAAGTGTACATAAAATACTATAATTTTATGTACATTTATTACATTTTACTGTGTTATTTGTATTTCCATTCATTTTATTATTAATTTTGATATTTCCTTTATGGAAAAATGTCATAACTGAGATTAATATAAAAATATGATCATATAAATTTCATAAGATGATACTGATACTTGTAGGTACCCTTCTCAGTTGAAATTCAAAAATCAGATTAACTTCTCCACACGTGTTTTGCAAAAATAAAGGCCTTAACAGCGGAGAAGAATGCTTAACTCAAGTAACGCAACATAATTATATTCTGGTTGGTCTTCCGTACGTTATAATTACAGCCTGAATATATAATTTACATTTCTTAATTACTGCGGATCTTCTGATTAGTCAAAATGATACAATTTACAACGCGCTAAAAAGAGATCTAAGGAGACTTAGGAAACCTGATGCGGATTTTAACTAATTTTATAATATTTTAAAAAATTAAATATAAAAATCTATTATAATTAAAAAATAACAAATAATTGTATTAAAAAATTCATTTTTCATCGAAAAAATTTTTTTTTTTTTTGCATTGTCCATATTCATAAAAACAACTAAAAGCAAATAAAAATTTTGAAATTAAATAATATCTTTGTTTTATTGAGTTTTGTATGTTACAATTCAGAGCTGATTTTCAGGTAGGGGTCCAATTAAAAAAAAAAAAAACATAATTTGCATTCCTCAAAGCCTTGTGCTTTTTTATTGTAATTGTAAAACCGATCATTAAAATTTCTAGCGTTTTCATAAAATTAGTTATGGGGAATAGTTCCTGAAAATTTTTCTGCCATGACTTTAAAAAAAAAAAACAATTTTTAATAATTTCGATTTTGTGAATAGTTTCTGAAAGATTCATTAACATCCGACAATTATTTTTATTTTTGCAAGATTTTCCAAAAAATGTGTGTCATACCAAAAAAAAAAAAAAAAAATGTCTGTTTATTTTACTAGTTCCGGTGATACAAAGAGAAACAAGGTTTTTTTGGTTTTTTTTTTTTATCAAAATTTAGAATGTTCTAAAAAGAAGGAAAAACTTTAAAAAAATAATTAAAAAAAAACAAACATTGGTCTTTCCTCTTAATAATAACATAAGCATTTAGACGATAAAATTTTGTTTTCGGCAAGGTTGGCGTCTTTTTCATCTGTTTTTAGCGATCTTGTGGAGGTACCTACATTAGCCCCGTACCATTCTGAAAGCTAATACCAGGTTTATAAATTCGGACATTTGTTATTTTATAGAACTTATCTGGTGGGAATAAGAGTTAAACAGACGATGCAGCATCGGTTTTAAATGTGGGAGAGATTTCCAAGATGTTTACGAAAGTGTGACGCTAAAAGGCGACTCTGAATAGTAACAGAATAAAATACTAATTAGATAAAAAATAAGAAGAGAAACGAGTTATTTTTACCGTAAACTAGATCATGTATTCGGTTATTGAATAGTTTTCTGTTTTAGTTGTGTTAATGGTTACTGAAAGTTTTCGAAGTTAAACGTTAATATGTTTTGTCGAACTTTGTAAAAAAAATAAAATGCAGATAAGAAAGAAGTAAAAAATATAAGCAAACGAAAAATATTGCACCTGGAAATTCATATGGAATATGCAAAGAAAAAAAAAACTAGCATAATAAAACGTCGAAAAAGAATTAAATAAACAGAAGAGGGTAAAACATTTCCAAGAACTATAGACTTGATCATGAGTATCGTGAGAACACAGAAAGAAAAATGCTTTCAATTCAAAGATATATCTCTCCTCACAAGAAGACATCTCGAGAAGTGCTCAACGAAATGAAATCAAAAATCAAAATGAATAACGATTTTTTTTTTTATTATACTGGATATAAATTCTATCATTCATCACGATCGCATAAAAGGTACCTCATGACACAAAATGGTATCAGAAAATTCCCGGAGTGCAGGCATTGTGATTTTAACCTTCATTGGAAATGAGCGTGCACCTAACACTCATTAGTAGCTTACCAAATTTGCCAATAAGTTTCGACCAATCAATCCGAGTTTACTTATGCGAGATTTTCTCAGGTTGTGTTGTAATTTTTCTGCCATCTTTACGTTGGCTTTTTGATTAGATTTGTTTTTTTAACGATATATCTATTCCTTATGGGTCGTTTAATGTCGAAACTTAATTTTCTTTTCTTAATAAGCTTTGAAGTAATAAAAATACAATACGTTATTCTACTTTCACAAGTCAATACATGGTAGGTGATACTCAGCTTCTGTATATATATATATATATATATGATTGTGTAGGCATAATTACTAGAGGCGCGCCAAATCTGTTTTACGCTGTAGTTTTATTTTGGAATACAGTTTGATTTCTTAAAGAAATTGTAGGGTAATTTTGTTTAGCGGTATATCAACCTCTATGGATTATTTAATGCCGAAATCTTAGTATTTCGAACAATTTTATAATTTCTACGAAGCTAAAATGTATGGCTGGTCATTTTGCTTTAAAAATGTATTGTTAGTAATTTTACTATAAACATGTATTGTTGGCATTTTCGACATAAAAATGTATTTATACACTTTCATAGTCTTTTGCTTTTGTTTGAGGATTCAGTATTTGCCCATAGCTGGGAGCCTAATAGGTACTACCACCTTTGGTCAGGTTTGACCTCGCAAAAACAGCGATTCAGAGGTACTTCTGCGCTCCCCAAAACGTTCAATTTCCCGATCTTGCTGCCGGATGTAGTTTATCCTCGTACCGAGGACTAAAGATGATCGTAAAAAAGGAATGAATTTTTCTTGAAACTGTTATTGGGCTCACAGAGTTTTTTTTATTTTTTAAAGTGGCACGCACGTTTCAATATTTATCGGAAGTTGGTTGAAGATGGTCGGTATTCAGATCGGCCAATCGTCATAGAAACGCCAGAAATTGTGGATTTTTTCCTGAATTAAACAATGCACTAACACTAGATACAGACTGGAATCAGTTATGGCGTCAGGTTCGATACTATATCTTAATTAGCGTACGTCTTCTTTCACATACACCCATCACTATTATAGGATTTTAATTGAAATTAGAGATAAATACTGCGCAAATGCTTGGGAAATGTTCGCTACAGGAAGTATCTGTCTCCTGATATTCTCTATATTTGTAACAGTCAGCTGAAAAAGAAATGGGGTATTGCTTCTAAATCTTAGATGACTACCCAATCTTCTATCTTGTGACTTTAAAAAAAAAATGAACAGCCCCCATCCCCAAAAAACCCCTAAAAATACCCCCAAAACAACAAAAAAAAAAAAAAAAAAAAAAAAAAACAAACAAAAAATATTCACGCGGACATGTGGGTGATTAATTATTTTTGCACCCTACAATACTTTTTCAATGTAAGAATAGTCGAAAGCTTTTTCCCTGCTCTATTCCATATAAAAATGTTCCAACGAGCATCATTCTTTAGTGCCGTCAAACCTTTTTAGCCAAGACATGCCTTGCGACATCCACAAAGTTTAAACTCTCTATATATTCTCAGCGTATTCCTTTTGGGAAGAACGGATTTCAGTTTGAAATCATTTCCAACAACAGCTACTTTACTGAATAAATTCCCGCGTGGGTGCTTCACAGAAGACAACAAACTAAAGCATTTCAAGTCTACAGTCAATATTTATCTAACCCCTCAACACTTATAATGTTAAATTCCTAATTCCGCCTCTTATATTTATATTACACACAAAAATTAGTACCTATCTCTGTGTGTGTGTGTATATATATATATATATATATATATATATATCAATATCAACACATATATATATATATATATATATATATATATATAAAATGAACATAGAAGTCAACACTTAAAAGGCGACAGAATGTTTCATGCTAGACGCAATCGTCAAGCCACGAGTGCTGCTATTTTCCCGGCTATTTATATATACAGACTCGTATATGTAAATAGCCGACAAAAATAACAGCACTCGTGGCCTGACGTTTGCATCTCGCATGAAACATACTGTCGCCTCTGAGTGTTGACTTCTATGTTCACTTTTATATTTACACACGCTCTATCTCTGATATTAGACACTTTATCCCATAAATATAGCACACCTTAAGACTATATTTCTTTGTATATATAATGTTATAATCTAATAAAAAATGCTATGATTTCAAAATTCTTTTGTCGTTTATTCCCGTACAGAAATCTCAGCATATACCCCATTTCTCGGGGATTTCTTCATCTTTCTCGCGTGTTTTTTTTATCAGTAGTTCCGTACCAACCTACGTATTGTGACGGGTAAAAAGTTAGTGCAAAGAGTTTTTTTTTTTTTCATATTTTCATTCTCACCTTTGAAAGTATCTAAAATCGGTCGGAAAATGTCACACACACAGACACAAAAAGAGGAAGAATAGAAAGAAGAAAAAAAAATTGATACGTGTCACGACTGACAGTTTCAATCACAGTTCCTCTTCGCAATGATTTTGGCACCTACTTTTTTTGCAAAGAAGAGAGTTATAATCCAAAGAAAAAGAGATAAAACCTAATTGAACTGAATATCAAATGACAAAAGTTTCCTCATCGATTAACTAACTTTACCAGTTACCATTACAACTGTTTCATGTTTCTACATATTGACATCAAGTCATTGGTGGTTGTTTTTAGTATTTGAGCGATAGGGAATCGACTTTAATCTCCGGCAAGCTTGCTAACTTCAGTCATTCCGTGTACTGTAAAATGTTGCGTGTCAAATAGTGAAAAAACTATATATATATATATATATATAAAAACACCTCACAGCTTGTTGGGAGATCGTGTTTCTGAAATACAATATATTTGTTCGTGTCCGTTGACAGTCAGAAGTCCCACAAACTGAAAAAAATTCGAAGGCATTTCACTGGACTCTGAATTGATGAATAAACAATTTAGAGAAGAGATTTCCTGGTAAAAATGAATTTCTCTCTCCAAAATTCTCCAAACATCAGTGTTTCCGTCTGATACTAATGTTGGCCTTCAAATGTTAGCATCCGGTCATCTCTCGTTTGCTTCCCCATCACTGATAAATAGTCGGTATTATTTCCCTACTAGGGACAATAAAAGTAACCAATACAGAACATATGTGTTATGGCTATTCACTGTTATAAAATAAGCCGAAATCCTGGGGAATCGAGAGCTAATTTGATTTTCAGTTTAAAAAAGAGACATTGTGACTTTGGTGTGTTAGCCTGAAGACAGCTGTGGTGATTAACTTAGCGATGCAACTAATTCAGTGGTCACCAAACTCGATTTATCGCCTCATACGTAATAGCATTATGTCGGAACTATGATACAGTACTGGAAAGTTTTAACAAAAAAAAATATTTCTCCATACTTATTAAAACGTATGGCCATGAAGGAGAAAAAACTGGTTCTCATGATCACAGTAGTTAACCAACGTCGGAACTGTTTAGTACCTAAATTGGTAAGCGCTTGTGAGTACCAGCTTCTGTTACCTTGGGTGCTTCTCACTGTTAATAACCCATTGCGTCTCAGTGTCTTGGAGTGAAATGATTAATATATTACTCAATTTTACAGAAATAATTTATTTTATTTGGTCTACCCCCATACACTTGACTATAGTAGCAGTTTTATTATCAGTTTTTAAACAAAAAATAGAGGAGCAATCTATATAGTGTTTATTTCTTTTAAATAGTTTAAAACGCATACACTTTCGGTGACCGGTCGCACTATATACATCCAGTAAAATATTCCTATAACTCTAGACACACATAAAACCATCTATATACTGATTAAACCCTTGAAAAGTGGGCAGTCCAACAAAACTACGGAGTCAGTAACATAACAAGGACTAATATGGACAATTACAAGTAGATAAGCTTACCTATCGTCCGGTCCTCACTCCTACAATGTTTATTAAACAGGAGTAGATATTTATCCATTGTTCCCTGTTCAGGATATAGCTTACCATTTCTCTTGCTTTCTCTTATCTGGGCCACAATAATTTAACTGTCGGTGATCAAACTAACCAATGGCTGTGATTTCCATTTCACTTGTTACCAAGAGGGCAGTAATGTGAAGCTTGGTAATAAATGGAATTATTTCTTCCTCGGTGATATGGTCTCCATTTATCAAGAACTTTCGGTCTTAAATTAATATATAGAAATATTCACGCAATAAATTATAACCAAAATGGATCTTTAAGGTTTTCTACTTGATTTAATATCATTATAATACTCTGTAGTTTACATTGAGCTCTCTCTCTAGTAATATTCTCCTTGGAATTATCACAAACTGGTAATTTATATATATATATATATATATATAAAAGAAAGAACAGTAAGATATATAATCCGGTCTTCTTATAGATATTTTTATTTTTCCAAAATTCGCTTGAGGATGAAATGGAACTAATGTCTTTAATTTAATTACAAAATTAAATTCAAAGTTTTCAGCTTCCATTTTTGAAACATGGTTAGAACTGTGTAGCGAAAAATATTTTAAATCAATTAATTTATAATATATATATATATACATACACACACACGTGTATTACTAGTTTGTGACTGGAAGGGATAATTTCGAGGAGGATATAAATCCAGGGAGAGCTGAATGTAGACTACAGAGCATTATAGTGATAAAAAGACGTAGACTTTAATTATCCATTTCGTGAACACCGAGATGTTCAACTCTTCAGATCAAAATCTACTGCGTAAATCTTACGGAGGATATAACAAAATTGATTAAAAAGAACAGACAACGTCTGTCTTACATTTTGTCTTCATGTAATGTTCCAATTTTTTTGTTAAGCTGTTGAGTATTGTGATCGAAGATGTGGATAAACTGTCCGAAGTTCATTATCAATGAAAACCCATTATTTCTTTAAAATCCCTGTTTACGTTTTGAATAGGAAAATAAGGTCAGCAGATTTGAGCTTCTAAAGATCTACAAATATATTTTTCTTTTCAAGGTGGAATTGAGACTTGCTTTGCCGCCAAGCAATGAGGACACATGACCAAATCCTTCCGAAGGAAAATTCTTCTTAAATCTCTAGAAAACCTAGGCCGGTAGACACCAATTGTTTTGATAACACGGAGGTATCTACTCAGAAAAAAATAAAAACAAACCATCCACTAAATACATCGCAGCAACAAGAAAGATGGATAGCACATGTAGACTAGAAGCGAAAGTAATTATATAATCAAGATGTTCAGGTTATCGCAAACAAAAATATTAGCAGGGAAACTCTTGTCAATACTAGCAATAGACATAACATTGGACTTGAGATTTAATTTGGCTTGTTTTTTAGCGGCGTATCGACATCTCTATGGGCTATTTAAAACCGAAATCGAAATATGAAAATTGAAACTGTATATGTCATTCAAGAAAATGATATTGTTTCATGATTAAATTATAATTTCATAGCAGCATTTTTATTTGACAATTAATCTTAAAAAAATGAAACTAGGGTTGAAAACTTGTTTCTCTTTACAAGAAATGAGATTAATCTTAGCAAATTGTTATTTTTTTCTAGTTTTTCTGACAATGTCTGCAAGGTTTTTCAATTTTACGATGGAATGCATTATTAGTCGTTTTTCTATAAAATGCAATGTTGGTTATTATGAAATATACTGTGGGTCATTTTATTATAAAATATATTGTTGGTCATTTTGGCTTAACTATTGCTGATAATTTTACTATTAATATAAAAATTTATTGTTCGTATTTTTTTTTTTTATAAAAATGTATTATTGTTGGTAATTTTACAATAAAATTTATTGTTGGATGTTTTCACCATAAAAATCTTTTGTTGGTAATTTCACTATAAAAATATATGTTGCTAGTATTTTTAATATAAGAATGTAATTTTATACTTTCTTATGTTATAATTTTTGTTTGAGAGTTCATTATTTGTCAGTAGTAGGGACCCTAGCAGATGCTACAACCTCGGGGCAAGGTAGATCTGGACGCAACAGCAATTAACAGGTTGTTCTACCCTCCACAAAACCACCAATCTCCCGATCAGAGCCCTTTCCACCGGATGTAGTTTCTTGTAACACCCAGGACGATTAACAAAAGGTTGGGATGGAAACTTCCATCCACGCTAGAATGAGAAATAACATCGGATTTTTGAATCTTATCTTCCTGATAATCTAATTTGAGATAAAGATTTTATGAATTCCACCGACCGAGATTAAACCTAACTGTTCGGTCAATGACTACAGAATTGTTTTCTTTATGAGGGAGCGGTTAACCTTAACATTACCCACAATTCTCTCTCTTTCTCTCTCTCTCCCCCCACACACACACACGTACATAGCGTATGTGTGTATGTATGTATGTATGTATGTATGTATGTATGTATGTACGTGTGTGTGTGAGGGAGAGTGGTGTTTGTGGAGAGTTGCGCACTTTCTCATGAGGCTCCAGATCAAAGGTGTTACGCTTTCTTGATCTGCAAATCTTTTCTGATCTCTGGGGCGCGCATGCTTCTAATGGGGTCCGGGAGTGCACGATCGCGTAGCAAACAACAAGACGACGCCAGTACGTTTATCTTCCTCGTGATCGGAAGTCTAGACGTCACTCGCTAAACCTGATTACACTAAAACGCTCTCGTCGATGCGACGAAGAACAAATTCATCTGTACTCTAAGTGCATTCAAAATAAACAACACGAGATGCATACAAAACTTTCGAAGCGACAACGCTGAAAGGTACGCGAAACTAAAAACCGTATAAATCTCTCAAAATATTTACAGGATAAAAATGTTCGCTTAAAAACTGCTTTTTCATTTTAATTTTTAATTCGCAGACTTTTTATTTTATTCATTTTCAAGTAATATCTGCAATCAACATCACTAATCTTGGACTTAGAATTTTAGTCATAGAATTATGAGAGACCTTTTACTTTTTTTGTTTTATTGATAACTAGTGCTTACACTTCCAGCCTCTTCCTCATTTACGTCATGCATACGTCACTGAGCCCCTTTCTACAAAAGAGATAAGGAGAAACACCCAAGTGTACGACTACATTTAGAAAAAAAAAGTTATTACAACATTGATGAAGAGGACATTCCAATCAGCTCCTTCCTTAGGACTGTTACTCTGGGAACCAGACTCCCGAGTGGATGCTTTCCGATCACTATAATCATAACCTCTTCAAATCAAGGGTCAACATTTATCTATCCGACTTCTGTTCAGAGTATGTACAATTTGCTGCTGTTATTTACGCTAATTAACCCCATACGCTGAGTGGCTTCTGGACCTTGATTATTAAAGAAGTGTATTAAAATGTAGTTATTATAGTTTAAAATGGATTCTTGACAATGGCCCAAATTCACTGCAGAGATAAAAAAAAAAATCCAAAAAAAAAAAAACCAAAAAAAAAAACCTTGAAACAATAAAACTATCATACTTTTTCAGGAACAATCTTAAAAATATAGTCAATTTAGGTTTGTTTTGTTTTACGGCATATCAACCTTTATTTCGCTCACTGGGGTAGACTGTTCTAGTTCCACGTGCCATGTCTAATGGATGTCAATTATCAATTATCTCCTGTTAATTCCCCTCTCCAAGTTCTCTGCTGCCTTAACCACGTATTGAACTCACACTCTTTGGGCCCTGTCACTGTATCTAACTAATGCCTTTATCCACAGTGCCATGTGTCCTTGACATTGGCTAGATCCAGTGACAGGACCCAAAGAGTGTGAGTTCAATACCCGGTTAAGGCAGTGGAGAACTTGGAGAAGTGAATTAACAGGAGATAACCGATAAGTGATATCCATTAAACATGGCACGTGAAACTAGAACAATCTACCCCAGTGAGCGAAATAAAGGGTTCAGTTCGACATTCCAACCACCTGAAGAAGGCCTGAGCGTACAACGACCGAAACGCTGTGATAAATATGGCGACAAAGACGAGGACAATAGTCCGAATAATGTAAATAATGTACATAATACCTCATCTCGGAAATGTAGACAGATAATTTTTTTTATAAATTATTTCTGGTATTAAAACATATTTTTACAATTTCATAGTGTTTTGACCTCAAGTTTTGGTGGGTAACTATTTGCACATTGCTGGGACCTTAACAGGTGCTACAACCCCGGGGCAAGTTGGACTTGGAGGCACTAGCAATTAAGAGGCGATTCGACACTCCTCAAAACCTCCTTGCTGTTGGACATAGTTTATCGTTATACACAGGACCGGTCAATTTGAATGGGGAAGTAAAAGAAAGCAGGAAAAAAGGACTAACCATCAACTGCAAGAAAAAAAAATGTATGGGCAAAGTGCTGAGAAATTCAGAAGACAACATGGGAAGAAGAAACAAATAACTACTGCGCACGAGCTATATAATGAGGAAAGAAGGTTTGCAGAATTTGACACACCTATGATATAATGAATGCAAGAATAGCAGAAAAGAAAAAGTGAGATAATCGATCTGCAGAAACGGAAAACGTTTTTTTTTTTAATTAATTTCAACGTTAAGGGGTTTAATATATTCAAAGCAAAGCTGATTTTTAATGAGATTAAGTCGGATTTTTATGGCGTTAATCTCATTTGCAGGTGTGGGGTCGTACAGTTTAACAATAGTCTGCTCTAATATATCCTGGCAGTTGATATTAAGTTTTGGTCCTATTCATAAATGATTACTTACCACGTCTAACCAGCTTCAGTATGATTAAAGCGGCATTGTTGGTGATAAATTATGCCAGCCTTCGACCCCTTTCCCCACATAAGAAATATTTGATAATTTCTCGTTACTCTCTTGCTAGATGCATGGCTAAAGTTCCCACAAGCTACATTCTTGATTGCCACAAGTTCAGACCTTCACAGCTAAGATCCGACCTGCCATGCACACATCACCGACTCATCCCTGATTCCCTTTGTATTCTATTGATGAAGAGAATGTTCCAATCAGATTCTTCCATAGAATTGTTACTTTAGGTTGAAGTGGGGAGGGGAGGGGACATTCGTGAGGATCCTCTCCGTTCACGATGATCCAAAATTGAGGAGGATAAAATCTTTTTGAAATGGTTCTATAAACCAAATTTGTTTTGAAGGAAAATTGTTGGCGAATGACATTTTCTTTTAAATATACAAGTCTTTGCGAAAAGGGCCTTTATGTCATCGTAAACTCGGAGTGTCCATTCGTTGCAACGAAACCTTCATGTCCTCATCCTGAGTTTAGATATGTTTCGTTTATCTTCTCAAAATCCATGCAACCTACAACGACTGTCATTTTCTGGCGTGCTGGGAACACATTCTTCCTGCGCTCGGCTTTAGACATTCAATGATACGGGCTTTTTATTCACGCCTTGGATACCTCAACGTGCCTTAACAGGGGCAGCTAGTGAATATATATAATGTATAAACGCCGAGTAGAGAAATTCCAGACGGCCGAGAATGGAATCACCATGAAGTCACTTGTATATATAAAAGGCCGAGGACGGACGTCTTTAAAATGGCTATGACTCAGCTGCAGTGGGAGAGACATATGTCCGACAAGTACCATTCGGTTAGTGGTGTCTTAGCATTGTTTTTGTCTTTTGAAGCCATAGTGCCCTGGACGATAGAGCACTGCGTGTTTGCCTACAACAGTTTCATGGAGAATAGCGAGTCTGTCACAGCAGTCCAGTTTCGTCGCCGATTCAATAGTCACCGAAATCAGGCTGTTCTTGCACTTAACACAATCTTACTTTGAGTTCATGAACTTCGTATCATACACGAGGCACACTAATGTACGTGCCTCAGAAAATGTGGAACGCGTCAGAAAAGCTTTGCTGTTCAGTCCAAATCGCTCTGTTCGGAGTCATGCTACTGAATTTGGCATCGATAATCGTTCGGTAAGGGGTATTTTGCACGGCGTACTGCATTTCAACCCATGCAAATTGCTCATTAGGCAAAATTTGGGACCAGGTTACTATACACGGCGGCTTAACTTTGCACGTCAGATGGAAGCGGTTTTTGAGGCAAATGACAACTTCATTTTGTTAATGAGTAATGAAGCTAATTTTCATCCCAATGGCATGGTAAATCAAAAGAACTGTCGTTATCGAGCTCTTCAAAATCTGAGAGAATTACACGAAAGACTATTACTGTTAGAAAAACCGGCGTAATTGCTCCTTACTTTTTTGAAAACCATAACGGAAATGTTGTTACTGGTAACTCGGAGCGTTACATCGCGAAGATAAACAAATTCTTTGTATCTGAATCACGACAAAAACGTATTCCTGTCCTACGTGTGTAGTTTTAGCAGGATGGGGCGCGGCTCCGACAGACAGGCAGCAGACATTCTTCACCCCTTGCGTAGGTGACGGACTCATGTCTATTGGTCCCCTGATTTGTCCACGTGTGATTATTTCTTGTGGAGAAATCTCAAGGCACATGCGTATGAGCATAAGCCCCATAAATTGGACGATTTGAAGCAACGTATTCGCGTGGAAGTCGTCTAAATCGACAGATCAATTCGGGGAATGTGGAGGCCAAATTGCAATATAGACTTCAGAAACGCATCAATGAAAACGGACACCACATGAGGGATGTTGTTTTCCACACTTGATTTTGAGAACACATTGATTCCAATAAAATTTGTTGAAGCTAAAATTAATGAAACTTCCGTCCTTTCTGCCTCAGCCTGTATGTATATATATATATATATATATATATATATATATATATATATATATATATATATATATATATTATATATATATACTAGCAGCATGGCCCGACACATGCACGTGCTTGATTCAAAAATCGTACGACTCATACAGCAATCGCTATCATTTGACTTAAAATATTTTTTTGTCCTTCTTTGCCTTTAAAGGAGTGCCCTTTGCCGTGCTGATGTTGCTACATGCCTTACTTCTTGCCTATCTCACACTGAGAATTTTCTCTAAGCTCTATACAAAACATTAAAAATGTTACGAAAAAAGAACTAAACAAAATGAACACAAAACGATCAGCTTTAAAAAAAGGACTCGTAACTGGAAAAACCGAATGAAAAAAGAATGTTAACAACAAATACTTTTTCACACCCAACCCAGTTCCGCGGAATCTGAATCAACGTTGATTTTAAGCAAGCGAATGAGCCAATTGGAGTAAAGTGCCTGCAGATTTAAATTTTTCCCCACTTGTGACGAATGCAGCTATCAATTTTTTGGCATGCTAGTTAACATTCGTCAGTCAGGCTTTCACGCTGGCCAATAGAATCTTCTTGCCTATTCGTGGCAGCCAGCTCTCACTCTGGTCAGTACAAAATGGCCCCAAACTACATGAAAACTGCCGTAGAAGCATAAAAATCAATTATTTCCACTATCGATGGGAGTTGGGAAATGCAATGTCGGTCTTGGCCTTCCCGCTAACTTGGAGCATGTGCATGTAAAGTTTGGTGCAAATCCGTCAAAAATTGCGGCCGTGCATTAGTTACACACACATCCTGCTTTTTATATATATATATATATATATATATATATATATATATATACTGTTGAACATTCAACTGAAATACACTTCAGACAAATGCATGGTAACGTTAACTATCATATCGGTAGAGACACAAATTGTCTATATCAAGAGCGGCCAAACTTGCTTTGGACACATACGATTAAGTTCAGCTGTTTGAGAGCCGCAAGATAAAATTTACACATACGTTCTTGTTACATACACATTTTATGACAATTTTTATATAAATATTAAGAAATGCATGGATACAATTTTTTAAACTGTTAATTTGTATTGGTTTCAGTAATCACAAAGTGTATATATATATATATATATATATATATATATATACTACAACATTCATTTTTCTCTTACTTAAACCCCTTCCACCCACCTCTCCTAAAATTCTCTCTATTAAGGTTTAATCTCCCTGCTCCACCTCCTCATACTTACACTCTTCTCTAAATTCTGTTTTGATTTCCGGAGTTGTTTTTTTTTCTGTTTTCTTTTTGAATTTGTAGGTCTGATGATTTGGATCGTATTTACGATTCCAATGGAATAAATTATGACCATGGATTATTAGTGTTTAAACCTTTTTATTATATCCTTACTCTCTCCTGGACATTGAGTTCTACCTGGATTCTATCCTCTTTATTAAAAAAAATATACATGTATGTGTATGCATCTATGTATATATATTTATATATTTTGCATATGTATGTGTATATTTACCACTAATATATATATATATATATATATATATATACCAAATCTTTTCAAAGTCTTGACTGATGATTGAGGATATTTAATACGGTAATGAACTACGGAAATTAACTTTTATATTAACTGTGATGAAACATATTTCCATGAGCCGCGTATTAAAGGTAAAAAATCAGCATGTGGTTGCGAGCAGCAGTTTGGCCACCCCTGGTCTATATTATATTTTTGGTGGATCTGCTTTCAAAAAGACGTACGATGCATGTTCGTTACTGAAAGTTTCGTGGTAATAAACCGGTCGTCAGTTGCTCTGAATAGGGGCCATTATTTTTTAGAAATATGACCCAAAACGTTATATATACGTACGTAGATAGATAGATCTGAACAGACTGAGATCGATAGACAAGGACAGACTGATAGAAAAATATGAAGACTTAGAGATTGACATGTATGCAGATAAACCGATAAGAACATACTATTATATATATATATATATATATATATAGATAGATAGATAGATCTGCGCAGAGTGAGATCGATAGATATGGACAAGTTGTTAGAAAAATATGAAGAGATTGCGATAGATAGATAAGGGACATAGATAGATAG
The DNA here is from genome assembly GCA_903632075.3 of Acanthosepion pharaonis. Taxonomy (NCBI): domain Eukaryota; kingdom Metazoa; phylum Mollusca; class Cephalopoda; order Sepiida; family Sepiidae; genus Acanthosepion; species Acanthosepion pharaonis. The sequence goes on along the minus strand of CAHIKZ030001306.1, from coordinate 569,263 downwards.
ATAGATAGATAAGGGACTGAGATCGATAGATACACATATGACATCCCTTTTTTATACAAGTTTTATTAAAGACAACTGACTACGTTCCGCAATTAAGCTTTTTATTCAATTTTTCTTTCATCTGTACAGGTATTTTTTTTTCTTTTCTGGACTTAAAATGTTTCATATAGTTGTGCGTTTTCAGTTATTCTATTCCTTATCAAAGTTATTTCACTTTTAAATTTAACTGACTATGTACAAGGGGTCCGAATGTATTGTCACCTATATATAATATAATTTTCTCTTTCTATTCTCTGTGGGGTATCATCAAGGGAAGAGTTTCAGATGAACGATACCACAATATCCCTCAGTTGAAAGATGCCATTCGAAGAGTCTTTGCAAAAATCAACAAAGAACAGTTTCGCAAAATATCACACAGGACATGGTGTCGCATCATTTGTGTCACGAAAATGGTGTTCACACAGACCTTCACGATGTGGCACCTCGTCAATGAAAGTGAATAAAAAGAATATAGTCCATGTTCTTTGTAGTACTATATTACTTGTTCTAACCTCATTAATTTGTTTGGTAGTAGGTGACAAGACATTTGGACCACCCTGTAGATTGTTTGGTGTACCGATAGTGTATCATAGCTCAATTCGGACACAAAATAGAGACACAATCCTAGAAAACTCAGTCCATAACATATTCGTAGAAAACACGCACGAACAGTCTTGACCACATGTTAAAAATGACCAAAATCATGGAAGCATTATTAATAAAAAAGAGAAAGCCAAGAGTCAATAATATCAACTATGAACACAGTGACAATAATATCAACTATGAACACAGTGACAATAATATCAATTATGAACACAGTGACAATAATATCAATTATGAACACAGTCACAATGACCTGACCGTTAGTGGAAAATTTTAAAAAATCTCATTACTATGGATACACATATAAAAATCTACATATTCAGTTTAAAAATAAAACTTTGATAATGACTTATAGAATAGCCGAAAGCGCTCAGCTATATAGAACATTTGGAGAGTTTTTACACACTATGTCCAGAAAACACTTGTACGAATGTAAGAAAATAATTCAATAAATATATTTTATATTTAATCCATTGCTTGGTCACCTACTATGAAAGTTAGTTCACTGTGTTGTGTGAGATAATTTTTCTCGCCATTATCTATCTTGCATATCTATAAGTCTACCATTCGTCAATGCTTAGAATATTGCTGCCACATATGGCCCGGTGCCCTTGCTATTTAACTTGAGCTCCTTGATAGAATAAAAGAAGAATAAGAAATATTGGCCCTGAACTGGCAGCTCAGCACTTTCCTTTCCCCATAAAGTTGCCTCTCTGTGTCAACCATAAATACTTTCATGGTAATTGTTCGGATCATCTCTTCGCTATGGTGCGTAGACTTTTTGAATTTAAGTGCAATACTAGACTGGCTTTGTGATCTCATCAATTTACAGCTGAGTTGGCTATATGTAACCGTAAATCCTATACTAACAATTTCTTTTCTAACACTTCTCGCTAGTGGGACTACCCTTTCAAGCCAACTTTAATCTTCAAAAACTTAAATGCAATGTCAATCACTATCTACTGCCCTCCCGATTAATAATGAACTAGAAGAGGAAAGAGTAATGTTTCTGTTCCTAATTCTTCCACACACTGTAACCACTTGTATCTTAGTGGCTTTACTGCCTTCCTTGGGGTAAAATCGATTAATATATATAATTATTACATTATATTGTAATAGTATTATACATATATATATATATATATATATATGTGTGTGTGCGTCTTTCGTAAGTATGTCAAGATCTCTTACTGCGGATGTCTGTGTTGCAATACACTCAGTTTTCTAATATAAATCGATTAATATTTTCTTTTGTTTTTGATACAACCCCTTCATTGAAAATTTACTCACCATTTCCAATGAATATATTATTTTCTCCCAAAAGTTCCTTTTCTTTTTATATAAAAATAAACCTGATAATAATGGCGTCCATTTTTAACAGATAAATCTTAGACCCTCATCGATCAATGTCAACACCACGCCTACAAAATTTAAACAGATTAAAAAAAAAAAAATAAATGTATAAAACATCCATGAAAATATTCAATTATAATGAAATTGGCCGGGGTCGTACCTTTTATTTTTTGCGAAGTCGAGTTTCAAATTATTAATTTTTCTGGAGAAAGAGTAAAAAAAACACATACAAAAATTAATAGACATTGGGTACATATCGACCATAGAGATTTTCTTAAACCTGATGCCTAAGCCAGACCAATAATCCCCACTAATCCGCCAGCGGATGCCTGATCCCGAAATACAATACTGAATCCTATATTTTACTTATAAATGGCCGGTTATTCTGAACACAACCGTTTGCCGTGATTGTAAATCAACATCTGTTGCAGACTCCAGATATTTTTGTTTGTAGAAAATTCAATAGTGGTTTATCCTGTAAGGATGGCGTGCAGACATGAGTCACAATGTCTGGGTGAAAGTAAATAATCGGGAGTGATCAACAGTTTTTCAACATGCCAGTACATTCACATCTTCGGTCACGATGACTTGTAACTAGCTCAATCACTGACGTTTTCTGTATGTCTTCAATTTAATTTCGTTAACAAGCCTCGATTCAACTGCCGGTATTTTTCCAGAGACTTTCCAGAGCCCGATATTATTTACATTAAATACGTCAATATCATAAAAACGTATTCCTTAGTGTGCCCTGATGAAATGGCGGTGATGGAGCTCGTATGATCATACATGTTTAATGCTCTAAAATATATTTTACTTTGGACTTAACAGAATTCTATTAGCATTAATTCAACGAAGCTTTTTCAAATATGCCGGGCGAAAAGGATTTTTTTTTTTCCAATCTGCCGGGCAATGACGACGCCTTTTCAAATGTATCGAGCAACGACGACGATGACAACGCCTTTATCAAACGTGCCGGGTGACGACAACAACGCCTTTTTCAAACGTGCCGGGCGACGATGACGACGACAACGCCTTTTTAAATGTACAGGCGTCGACAATGACTTTTTAAACGTACCGGGTGACGACGATAACGCCTTTTTCAAACATGCTCGACGATGACGCCTTTTTCAAACGTACCGGGTGACGACGACGCCTTTTTCAAACGTGCACGTTTAAAAAATCGTTATGCCTCGTCTTATATGGCAGTAAATTTTGGACAATCTCCCCCACGGATGAGGAAATATGTAGAGGCAGCTGTAATATAGTTACACAGAAGAATACTTAAAATTCCATGGACGGATCGAGTCAACAACAAGGAAGTCTTAAAGAAAATGGCAACCGAAAGAAAAGAACACTTCTACTCAGAATCAGTTAAAGACAGCTAAAATTCCGTCGTCACTGAATGAGGAAGGAGGGCATGAAAAACTTTACCATTATGGGGAATGTTGAGGGCACCACAGATAGAAGTAGGCAGTACTTGGGTTAAGCCCCCAATCCCAAGAAAAACCGGTCAATCCTGCTATTTACCCATAGCCGGTGGGGCGGGAGAAGAAGATTCATACCATTCCCAAAGTACGTAAATGAATATATATTATTCAATGAAACATGTTCAAATGAAGATATGCTGCCTATATATATATATATATATATATATATTGCAAGATTGTGTACACCTTCACACCGTAACTTGTGTGTATATATATATATATATATATTGCAAGGTTGTGTACACCTTCACACCGTAACTTTTATATATGTGTGTGTGTGTATATATATATATATATATAAACACACTTTTTATGTGATTTCCTTAGTTATTACAACATTTTGTTTAGCAGCGATACGTGAGTATTTCCTGCTGTTGTATAATGCTGAAGATATAGCATTTTTTTTTCTCTTGTATATTTTGAGAAAGTTTAAAAGACTTGAGACGAATCACGTCTACAGTTGCCACTTAATATACTTCCGCGTGCGCATGTGTGTTAGAAGTTCTCTCGAGCCTTTCGGATACGAAATGTGTCATTTCCGGTAAGTAATAATTCGTGCTTGAAATTGTAAGAAACTGATTTGACAAAACTGACGCTTTTCTGCGCGTTGGATAAATTAAAAAAAAAATAATGTTAGTTTTATGGATAGCTAAGCAGACAGGACCGTACAGAATAATGTGTGATTTTCTGACAGAAAAGAAATCAGTGAGTCGACAAAATGGATGTCAGAGAAATATGAATCGACAAGAAGTTACTGGCAGCTTTAATGCGATATATTAGTTTGTTTGTATTCGCGAAAATCACGGCCTAACGGTACGTCCTCAGATTCCTGTCTTTTTTTTTTATGGATGGCAAAACGTCCTCGATAAAATAACCTACGTGTGGTTGATATCGGAGCCAATTCAAGCTCAGAAATTAGATTTTTAATGCTTCAAAAGTTATTTTTAGTAGATACCCGTGTTTGAATATACGTCCTGTGTTTTAAACAGTGTATATTACACCTACCGACCTGCGCACCCAAAGAAAATGTGCTCTGAGGCAAGTTTTGAAGCTGCGTTTCCTTATGTAGTAGAAATCACCATCTGACCTGACGTTTTTTAGACCGCTAGACCCCACAGAGACCGCAATGTTATATTTCCACTTTTGCACAAAGGATATCCATTCAAAATAAAGCTTGAAGTAATGAAGATGATGAATTAAAACGAATCCATTAACAGATTGTTCAGAAAGTGCAATAAGATATTTAAATGTTTTTTAAGGTAAAAACTGTCTTATTAAAAAGAGCAAGAACGCAAAATATATAAATACCATGAAAAGGCTAACCGAAAAATGGTAATCCATCTCAGCATTCTTTACTCTTCAGAGCACCATCGAAGTATGCACAACGATTAATTTAGCGAGGTATCATAGACAATATATATATATATATATATATCATAGACAATATATATATATATATATATATATCATAGACAATATATATATATATATATATATCATAGACAATATATATATATATATATAAGTATTTTGCTTTTAAATGTAAATAAACCATTCTCTCGCCAGTAATCGCCTGATGAGATGCATTGATATGCGTTGAAACAGGACTGCAATTGTTTATCGATTTTTACATATTTTCTATACTACTCTAATTCACTAAGAGGAAAATGTTTAGCAGGTGTTTTAAGCGCTAGATCATCTACAGTAAATGTGTGTCGAGCTTCTTAAAATGTTTCCCTATTCTTGCCTGATCCTCCCTTCCACAATGTGTGATATTTAATAACAAAGATGGTGGAAAAAAGAAGAAAAGAATCTAAATGAAATTGGTTAGATTATATACCCAAAAGGAACATCAAAATAAAAATTAACTTTTTCCCTAAATTTAAAATTTCCATAGTCTTTCGTTTGTGCATGTGTAGTTGCAGCAATGTAAACAAACCTCGACCGGTTAAGTCCTAAGAGACGAAACGCGTCAGACGAAAACTTTTTATTTTGACACAGATTTTTCCTCTAAAACTGTTCTTGATAAAGAAAAAAATTGTAATCCCATATATATATATATATATATATATAAAATGGTAAAAATATAGTTTAAAGGTATACTTTATTGATGGGTTAAAGTGTTCAAAACCAGGAATAGGGCGTACACAGAGGACAACACCCAGTGTCAACAGTATTGCTAAACACAATCATGACACCTGAAGAATGAAGCAGACTGTCATCGCTGAGTGCTGACCTTAATGTCCTACACCCACATATATATATATATATATATATATATATATATATATATATATATTTGGTTGATAGATGTGAGTTTGTGACCCTGGGTTTCACGCTTTAGCGATCGTCAGACAAACTGATTAATTTTTTAAAAATTTGGGTTTATGTAGATTGCGTGTATTGGTGTTATTGTGGAAGTGGTGGGGAAACTTCGTCGTTTTGTCATTCATCGTACTAACGCAAACATCGATGTATGCAGACACATATATACTTGGTCGTCCGTCGGGACTCATACATATATAAACATATGTAGACAGTTTCGGATATGACATATGTATGTATACGGGTGGTGTTATGTCTATACATACGCATTTGTATGTTGAAATTTAAAGATTGGAAAGTGTGGCGGAAATGTCTCGTATATGTATACATGTCATAAACATTATATTTTTTTTTTTTCCGCTGAATAATATTTCCTCGCATGTATGTATATATGTGTGGTGGGGTTTGTGTAAAATTATGATAGGTAAAAATTATTATTTATTTATATTTATTTTAAATTTTTGAAAAAAAAAAGAATATGGGGGGGTTATTTGTTATATTTAAAACTGGTTATTTGTTTGTTTTTGGTGACTGTGTATATGTAACAGGTAGGAATTTGTAATCCTTATTGGTTAATTTATATGGTGATGTTTAATATTTAATGTGCTATGTGAGAGGGTAGTTTAATTTAATAACGGGTCTATATGATATGATGTGATAGTAATGTTGCAAGGGATTGGAGACTGATAATATAATTAGCTAATAGTTATTGTAAATTTGTAGAAATTGTACATTGGTAGAAATGATTAGTAACTGTGGTGGGAGAATGATAAAACTATGAATGTGGTTATAGTGGTGGTAGTTGAACTAAAAAGCTTGTTGGTTTTGATATTGAGCGCTTTTATTTGTTATTATGTACTAATTATAATATATAAATAATTATAATATGTATATTTTATATACAATTTTGGCTCACACACACACACATAATTTTTAATTTTATAGTAATTCGTCGAGTGTATTATAATAAAGCGATACTTATTCAGTTAATTTTCTAATCCTCGAAACAATGCCTTTGGAGGACCACGAAAATTATTTTTTTTTCCCTAGTTGTCCATTTGAAAAATATCCTGGGGAGTTGGATATATATATTTGGGGGATTTAAGATCATAGGATCATATGGTAATTCTTCCAGCCTAGAATAATCCTCAACAGAATGCAGAAATCACCAGACGGCCGTTTCATCCAATCTGATTTTTATTCTAGGTTATTATTAGGATTATTCTGGGCTATATATAATCATATATATGATTAGCCTATATCCCTAAAATTGATCACTTATATATCCTTGTTAGACCCAGTTGTTTGCTGTGCGATGGAGCGGCTAAGGGTCAAAAAGCAGTCGTGGTTTTGATGCAATGTTTTTTATCTGAATACTTGATGTTTATCGCTGCGGTACTGGAGGAGTAGCGGCGCTATATATTAAGTCTAATTTTGTGTCTTCTTCACTGTTATCCGCGGTACAGTTGGTAAGACGTTTGCGTTTTATTGAAATATTCCAATGAAATTTTTTTTAGTGGATGTGCAATGTTGATGAGGCCCAGATAGGACAAAAACGGATTGAAGATTATTTTAGGCTTACGAATTACTATATGATTATTAAAAATCCTTGTAAATAATCACTTTATATGTATGAAGTGATAATTTTGGAGATTTTATTTATATATATATATATATATATATATATATATTTATATATATAGGATGGTAGAAAGAAGACTTGATTGGTTGATTCGTTTTCACTTGATACCAAATACTTTTGAATGTTACTCATTTTTTGAAAATATTTTTAGTATTTTAATTTTTTTGGGGGTGGAAATTTTTATTACTGATACAAGTTTTTACTAATTAATCGATAAAAAATGATAGATATTCGGATTCACACATTTTATAATGTTATTCCACGCATAAGTGCATTTAACGAACCCAATCGTAACTGGAATTCGGCTCTCTGATTAACACTTCCGAGCCATTATCCATATCGGTACTGACCAGGCTCGACATTGCTTAACATCGGTGGTTGGACGAGAACCTGTATTTTAAAGTAATGTGGGGCTAAACTGAAGAAGAGACCAGCAAAGCGATGTGGGGATAAACCGAAGAAGAGACCAGCAAAGCGATGTGGGGCTAATTATTTAGAAGAGACCAGCAAAAGATTTAGGGCTAGACATGGGAAGAGACCAGCAAAGGATGTGGGATAAACTAGAGAAGAGACTTATAAAGTAGATGTTTTCTAGACCGAAGAAGAGACCAGAAAAGAAAATGTGGGGCTAAAAAAGAAGAGACCAGCAAAATATATTGAAAATTATAAACCGAAGAAGGACCATTCAAGATGGGGCTGTCTGACGAAGAAGCTTTTAAAGATTTACAATTTTAAAAAAAGAGAAGAAGAGACCAGCAAAGATAAGAATTTTTAAACCGAAGAAGAGACCAGCAAAGCCATGGGATAAAATAAGAAGAGACCAGCAAACCGATGCAAATAAACCGAAGAAGAGACCAGCAAAGGATGAGAATATAAACCGAAGAAGAGACCAGCAAAGCGATGTGGGGATAAACCGAAGAAGAGACCAGCAAAGTGATGTGGGGATAAACCGAAGAAGAGACCAGCAAAGCGATGTGGGGATAAACCGAAGAAGAGACCAGCACTTGTAGAAAATCTATTTAATGGAAAGTAAGTGGCACTTAACAAGTAGCTTTCTTATTTAGTATGCAGAAGCGAACGGGTTAAGAACCATTGATAAAGATTTCGAAATGTGTAAAGCAATTTTTTTTTTAAGTTTGGTGGTACAGACACCAGTTTCCCAACGATAACTATCACAATAGTAACTTGAACTTCAGTTTCGGACGTTGGGGTGTATTTATTGGGTTTCTCATTGTTTTAACCTAGGTACCTATAATTGGAATAAAAACATATAGCATATTTTCACTAAAAAATGATGTAATAAATTTTGATCGGCTTAAATATATATATCATTCTAAGATGAAATATATAAAGTATTTTTGATTATTTTAAAAATTTTTAAGAATTCTTAGAAGGTCCGAAATTTTATTTAAAAAAAATGTTTATTTCTATCATCAAAATTAGTAGCTATTAAAATTTTTTTTTCTAATTTTGTAAAAAAGTTAAAATTTCGTTTATTTTTGGTATAATTAAAAGCAATGAAATCAATCATCTGCGAATTTCAAAATTTATTTTTACTAAAATTAGCAAAAATTTAAAGAAAGAAATCTTAAAATTTTTTCTCGAAGGACTTTTGTGTTACAATTTTTCGAATTTAAAATTATTTGTTTAAATAAAAAGTAGAAGATCTGAAATATTTTTTTTAATCTTGTGTTAAAGAAAACAAAAAATTATCAAAAAAATATATTAATCTAGCTCACGTGAGAACTTTGTTATCATGCAGAAAAATCATTCGATTTTGTTTTTTTGTTTTTTTGTGAATCAATTTTTATGTTGTAAAAAATTAGTAGATAATTTTAACAAAAAATTAGCATTTTAAATTTGGGGAATTTTGTTAAAATTATTACTGAAACTTTCAAAATAAATTTGTTGATACCTATTTTCTATTGTTAAATAGGATGCATTTCATAAAAAGGATTTTTTGAGTTCTACTTGTTATTACAAAAAAGTTTTCACCTTGAAGTAGTTGTAAAATAGAGAAATTAGAAATAGAATGTTTGGAAGATTCTATCATTATATCAAAAATATATTCGAGAAAAATTAAGAAATATGCAAATTAGGTGTTAGGAAAAATTTTTTTTTTAGGGTTGTCAATTGCTGAAAGTCAGTATCAACTCCGGCTTTTTTTTCAAGGACTATTATATCCAGCCGAAAAATCTCTATAAAAAAAATTTCCGACCAAAAAAACCCAAAAGAGAATTTCATGGAACAAATTGGTAAATAGAATTTTGACTAATTTTCATTGACCAAACTAAAATTAATATTTATTTACACACCTTTGTGGATTTCCAAATATAAATATTAGATTACTTCACTAGCCCTAAAAAAAAAGATTTGATTCCTTTCCTTCTCCCCAAAGTAACACTTATTGTAAACTCTGTGTTTTCTGTTTTTGTAGGCTATTCTAATTGTTTATCTTGTATATGTTTTATTCTGTTTTAGTAAATTAAATATTTGTTTTTGTGATTTAGCTCTGTGTTGTGGTAAATCATTTTTTTTCCAAATTACAATTATCAATACATAACACTAGAGATATAAAATACTATAAATAATGAAATCTAATGAACCAATAGATATTTAAAATGAATTTGATAAAAATTTTTTATTACAACACCATTTAAACGCATTTATTTTAACATAATTACATTTTTTTCATTAGTAAGGTCATCGGATGGGTCCAAATTATACAATTTTCAAATCAGTTAGACAATGACAAAATAAGAATGAACATTTTGAAAGGTTGATGTTTATGCTTTTTTATTTATTTTTAAAAATTTTTTTAAATGTAATTTAAACATTTTTTAAAATTTGATTTAAAATTAAAGAAATAAGAAATAATTGTATTAAAAAATTCAATTTTCATTGAAAAAAATTTTTTGCTTTCAGAAAATATTGTCCATATTCATAAAAACAAATAAAAACAAATAAAAGCATTTGAAATTAAATAATATATTTGTTTTATTGAGTTTTGTATGTTAAAAAATTCAGAGCTGATTTTCAGGTACTTGAAAAAAAAAAAAAAAAAAAATACATGATTTGCATTCTTCAAAGCCTTGTGCTTTAAATTTGTAATCACTAAAACCGATGGTCTGGAATTTTTGAGTTTTTCATAAAATTAGATTATGGGGTGTTAATAAATAAAAAAAATATTTCTGCCATGACTTTAATAAAAAAAAAAATATTTATAATAATTTCGATCATTTGTGAATATTTTCTGAAAGTTTCATTAACATCTGACAATTATTTTTATTTTTACAAAATTTTCCAAATTAATAGTAAATACAAAAAAACGCGCTAAAATTTATCTATGTTATTTACTACCCTTTGTTGCGAAAAAGAGAAAAAAGGTTTTTAAATCAAAATTTAGAATATTCTAAAAAGATGGAAAAAATTTTAAAAAATAATTAAAAAAATTTAGTCTATCCTCTTCATAAAAAATAAGATCTTTTGACGATAAAATTTTGTTTTCATAAATTTTGGCGTCTTTTTCATCAGACTATGCTTTATTTTTTAATGATTTCGTGGAGGAACTATTTTAAAATGTTAAAATTATCATCACCAGAATCATTGTGTGATTGATAAGAAAAATTTTTCTCTAATGCTGTTTTTTTCAAATTGACTAATCCACGCCATCCATAGCTTTTGACATTGCTGGGAATCTATTTTCGCCCTATTTTCTCAGATTTTTTTTTTTATTTACATTCATTATTGTTAAAATTCACATTTAAACTAGGTTTTTTGGAAATATAATAAAATTTTTCATCGATAGGACATGCATCAATTCCTAAACAATGTCTTGTTTAGGTCCCTTTGAAGTTATTTGTCCAAAAAAAAAAAAAAAAAAAAAATTTAAACCTAAAGTAATCTTTGTTGGTTTATTTTTCAAAAATGATGTCCTCGACGTCTTGAAAAGTTAAGAATTACATTACCGTCCAGGAGGAAGAAGTCGCAGGCGTCTGGTTTTTTTTACCTTAAAATTTGTCCTTAGCCTGAATTTTGCAACTACTTCTTTTATGGGCTTAATTGTCATCTAAATTTTACCACTTTTTTGGACGCAATTTTTTTTCTTCATTTTCCGACAAACAGCAATTAAGAAACGTCTCAACACATCACTGTCGTTCTTTTTTTTTTTTATTTTACTGTGAGGAATCTTTTAAATAAAATAATGGTTTTGCTGGATAAAAGTACACTGTTATAAAGGTTTTCATTTTACTAGATCAAAAAAAATCTTGGTTTCCTTATATGAAACTTTAATCAATTTTTGCAAATTGGTTTTGAATCACATTTTCTTTTCCAGCACTGCTATAAACAACTATTAGGTAAAATGTTTTTATGCAACTATTACAATAATGTAGGCTTTTATAATATTTTAGAGGCGATATTTAAATTTAAAATAAGTTTAATTCGTCTAAGAAAATTTTTTTTTTCTTTAGATTTAACAGCAAAGTCTTTGGCAAATTTACTTAATGGAAAGATTTTCCCATACAACCGGTTAAAATGTTTCTTTTCTATTCCAAAAATGGACGTCAAAACAGAATTACATTTTGCGTTTTTCTATTTTTTTTTTTTTCGTGTTCATCGACCAACCTGAATATTTCATTAAAAATTTTGTTCATAAAATCAAAAAAACTGGTTCGGTGGCAGATTGCATGCTTGTTTATACCGTTCAGCTGAAAATATTTTTTGTGCACGAATTTTTTCCAAAAGCCGATTTTCTATTCATCTTTTTATTTTCACCTTTTTAAGAACGTTACATCTTTTTGAAAAAAAATTTAGTCTTACAAAAACAAAATTCAATTGACAAAAAGAACTGATGCCCCATTTGAAGTTTAAATTATACAAAGATTACAATTACGGTCCACGAGTAAAGATTTTAGGAATGGAGATTTTTTTAAAAAAATTTATCTTTTTATGTCTTTTTTTTTCATCTTTATGCATTCGTTAATAAACAGAATTTTCATCATTTGGGCTGATGAAAATCCATATGATTGTTGAAAATCAACTGCATCCACAAAATGTCACAGTCTGGTTGGTGTTATTTTTTTTGAGCGGAATTTTGATTGGATCGTATATTTATAAATTTGAATGTTCATTTTCGTAATAGCTTTTTCCACGTTGTTGGATTGAAAAATCCATCTCATGCAAAGATTAACAAAGATTAATTTGTTAAATCTGTAAGAAAAATAAAAAAAACATTAGACGTTTAAACTTAATTCACTTTTAAAATCCGTCCAAGTTACAGGAACACCCAAATCATATTCTTTACCCAATTAAAAGGTTTATTCTAAAATTTACATCAAATTCCCATATGTGATAATGAGTATGTTTTTAATTGCCAGGAGATATAAATTGTCTTGTTTCAGTTGGCCTCTCGAAGAGCAATCAACGAACTCGAAGAGCAATCAACGAACTCGCAGTGCTAACCATTTCATGAAGGAAAACGCAGCAAATTGCAAAAGGAACGGAAAAGAATTTTTTTAAAAATTTCGATTTACGAGGGTTTTCTTTTTTGCAAAGCCTAAGTGGTAAGGACACGTCTGGTGGTGTGTCTTTAAAATTGAAGACAAGACATTTGAAATTTTCTGAAGACATTACATGATGACACTTTCTGCACTGTTGATTTCAGGAACGATTTCTCAGCGTTGTAATTAAATTTCCCTTCTCAGCGTGTGAATCGAGAAGAAAATGGATATCTGTTTTTGCAGAAGTTTGTGTTTATAAGTTTTCACACAGAGATAAAAATTAATAAATATAAAAATTGTTCTGTTGTTGGAATTTTTGGGTATCCTTGTGTACTAGTGAGCCAGCCAAAATGAGCTGACTCATTTTATAGTTCACCAATAGAAGGGTTAACCAATCAGAAGGCTCAAAATATTCAATGCGACGTGTATAAAGGCGGCCATGTTTTTTCCGAATATTCCAGCCTTTGATATTGAAAACTGAAGAATTACGGAACAGCTGCTGGTGGTATTTCCGATTTATAGTCAGATTCAGTAAAGTGTCTGACTCGTGAGTGTTAATCTTAACGTTGTTTCATTGAACAGATTACGTACTGCGCTGTATTCTATATTCATAGACTGTGGTGAACATGGTCAACATCTGTTAGGTCTTACCGACCCCAATTCATTTCTGACCATGTCTGTTCATATTCATGTAATGCCTCAAAATGGGTTTGTTCATTTGTCCAAGTGTGTCTCACATTATCTCTTATGTTTCTTTCTCCTTGGGATTCATCATGGTCTATTCATGTAGACAATTTCATCTGTTCCACATTCATATATATCGTGGTTTATTAATACAGATTGCAGTCATTCCGTCTATTTGGATTTGAATACGGACTAACACGTCGTAAATTCGACCCTTTCAGATTAGTTATAAAAAAATTGTAGTTGGGATATTTTTTAGAAGTCTACAATCTTCTTAACCCAGTTTCATTGTTTGTCGAGACATGGAAGAAAATTCTGGTATCAGACTTCCTTTAAGCTGAATGATCCCTGTAAAAGAATTTCGCCGACAGTTTGATCCAATGTGGAGTCCAAATAGGTGGCCTCTTTGAAAGAATGTCAATAGATATCAATCATTTTGACAGAGATTTTGAAGTTAATTTTCTTTTTCTTGCTGTTGTTCATGCCGTTAATATTACGTGTTCTCTCTCTATCCATGGCTGAAACTATAGTTTTAATCTCATGTTTTTAATATAAAACACAGTTTGGCTGTGTTCTTCAGTAGGCGGTACAAGGATTACTTTTTTCTTAGACTTTTCATAGTTTGTTTTAATTAATGAAAAAATTTTGTTAAATCCATAAGAGGCAAACGTTTTACGGAGGTTATTGTTATTGCCAAAATTTACTGAGGATATTTTTATTATTAAGTGTCGAAATGGTAAATAGTGAACAGTTTTTCCCTAAGACAGAAAGATAATGATTGACATTGTATTTAAATTTTTGAAGATCTTCATTTGATCGCAATGATAGTTTCAAATTAAACATTTCAAAATATCTTTTTCGCAAGTTTAAGGGTGATAATATTTTGAATAATTATTTTCTAAGGGACGTACTGGTTCCTTAAATTTTGATTAAATTTTCTTAACGCGTCTGTCTATTAGTTAAACATTCATGCATCATTCCATCCTTTTTTTTAATTATCGATCAATTCGGCTATGTTTTAACCAAGAAAATATTTTTAGACTAAGATTTTTGTTTTTGGATTACAGTGCATCATAGTGACCTACTGTTTAAGTATTCTTGAGGGCGACGGACATTACATTGAGATCTTTTTTCGTAAAAGAATCTGTTTCTATGTGAAGAGTTTCAATTTAATAAAGGGCATGACCTTTGGATTTAAGAAAGGATGCAAATCAGAAAACAGATGTTGGGCGGATTTTGGGAAAAAAAAAATGCAAAATAAAAAAAACAAAAAAAAACACGGAGACATCGAAAAGTGAATTCAAAAATCGATAAAATATTCGTTGATTTCAGATCCCGTTTGGAACTGTACGTAAAAAATAATAGATGCTGTCTGTTTATCAGCAATTTCAAGCGGTTTTAGATCAATTTTTTTAGACCGGCGGGTTCGTACACAATTTTTAAAAATTAAAAAAATGTAAATACAATTAAAATTATTCATTTTTCCGCCAAGGGTCGTCCATGGATGATTGGTCCGAAATCAGAGAAGTCTACGGCACCGTGACGTGTTCCACTAGTTTTTTTTTGTTTTTTTTATCGAACCATTGTCATTTAAAATTAAAGTTCATTATTTTCAAAAATTATTCTTCAAAAATGGTATTTAAATTTTTTGATAAGACTTAACAACTTGTTTTTTATACTATAACCTTTGATTGAAGACCTACAAGATGGTTTGAATTCAAAATTAATTTTGAATACACTATATCCAACCAAGTTAGTAATAGAGTCTGTCTTCCATAGCTGGATCAATTGTTGTGGCTATAACAGGGGCCATAAATATATATACACGTAACGAATGCCCTGAATGCAAATAAATTCGAACTCAGCTTACCGATTCCGCAAAAAACCGATATTTCGTTATTCCAGAGTGTTCCATTTCCGAAAGTGAATATCCTGAAAACTCCCATTTAAAAGGAACTGCCTGCTCCTGATTATACAATTTCGAAGTATTGTGTATTATTATATCAGCAACATGGAAACAAATTTGCCTACAGACGCCTGAAAATAATTAATTGGTATACGCTTTTTCTAGAAGTCAAGGTATGGAACTTGTTTTGCATTTTCAGTGATCGTTAAAATAATTTGGCTGAACATCATATTATAAATTTGTAATTTAAAATACTATTCGTATGTCAATTCTTAGCGTCATTTAACGTCAGTGATCCTTTAAATATTTATTTAAAAACAATTAATATTACTTCAAATCAATGGTTTAAAGGAATTTCTTTCAGACTATATAAATATGGAAATCATTTTCTATTGATGTTCGAATGGCTGAAGTTCTTTTTAATTATATCCCTTTGGTTGAATATTGGGTTTTTTTATATTTGAATCCACTTTTTGAATAGGTTAGTCCTCTTTTTTTTATAACAATTACAAAAATACTTCCCAATCTGATCAACACAATTTGTTTTTGTTTACCGTTAAACTTGGACATTCTCTAGTCTGATTGATATGGATTCTATATTAATCTTATCAAAATTCTTCCAAAAAAAACTACAAAAATAAGTATTCAGAAATAAGAACATTTCGTTAGAGATCTTTAGCATTGTTTATTAATCTAGGATTCAATTAGATGTAAATATGGCATCTAATTTTCTACCGGCGTCATTTGTAAAATGGGTCATTTTGATGAGCATCATCAATGGTCACCTTACTAAAAAAAATTTATTTATTTCTATTTTATTTACCGCAATTATATCCTAAATAATATATCTGGCGTTGATGTCTCTTCCTCTGATTTTTTTCTTGAAATTTTTCCAGATTTATCAACATTCCATTTGTAATCAATCTATGATTTGTCCATAAAAATGTTTTAAACCTTTAAATCAACTCTATCTAAATCTCCCTCTATTTAATTTTAACGACTTCTTTCATGGTTCTTTATAGATTTGAACTATCAAATTCATCTATTATGAATTGTAACATACCATTAATTTATTAATATAATTTCAGAATTTCCTGTCATTGCCATTTGAAAAAACATGTCTAATACTTGTTTTTAAAAATGCACCCATTCAATCTTTAAAAATTTACATGACAAATGGTTTATTTTATAAAAATAATAATGGTCCACAATATATAATTTCATCTTATAAAAATTTTGCGCATAATTGCCATTTAGACGTTGAATATATCTTCGTTTGAATTTAAGCAATTTTAAAAAAATATCAAATTTAATACAAATGGATCTGTAACAAAATGTTTAGCTGCAGAACATCCCTAATTAAAATATGTTTTTCATTTCTTCATTGCTTCATTTTGGATGTATAATTTTATTTTATCCTAATGAATTATATTTTAAAATTTTTTTATTTTCCATTTCTTACCATTCAATTTCAAAAGAAATTCTTGGGTTAAATTAGGATATATTTTCGAAATGACAAAAACAAAATATTTCAGAATTTAAAATAAAATTTTTGCAAGCGATTCGGATATGCCTTTAATATATATATATTTAATGGTATTTTTGAACTATCT
Organism: Acanthosepion pharaonis; assembly: GCA_903632075.3. Taxonomy (NCBI): domain Eukaryota; kingdom Metazoa; phylum Mollusca; class Cephalopoda; order Sepiida; family Sepiidae; genus Acanthosepion; species Acanthosepion pharaonis. The sequence goes on along the minus strand of CAHIKZ030001306.1, from coordinate 552,110 downwards.
ATATATATTGTTCTATTACCACAACTTATATAAATAGGGAGATAATTACGGGAGGTACCATAAATATACATTACCAAGAATTTTTGCCTGGATATATTATATTAAAATAGAAGGCCTTATTGCATTCAATCTTAAATTGGATTAAAGTATAAGTAGTCCTAAACAGCTTTAAGGGCAAATATGTAAGAATGTCTTAAAAGAACTCTGGATCATTTATTTTATATTGACAGATTTAGCTTGTAATGTAAATTTTTTCATTGCTAATGCAGAAAAATAAACTAAAACTCAAATCCTCATAAATTAAATAAAAAATACATATAATAATTAATCCATTTGCCATTTAAATATATATATTTATAGAAATTTTGTGGTTATTGTAAATTAATAACTCACTTATGTTTATATATACATATAAATATATTCTATATTTATATGATATATTGACCTTTATATATATGTATATAAAAACTGTTCTTTTGACGGACATCATCCCAAGTTATATCGTACTATATATTATATTATTGGAATTCAGCTGTTTAAATATCCAGTCAACCTCATCTTTGATATGATAATCAATCTAAACAATTAATTTATTAAAAAAATTTGACTTGGTTAAGATTTTTCTCTTATCGAAACCCAGGGTTACATCGATATGAAATTCATACAAATAAATTTGCATATATAAAATGATAAATTTACCCATAATCCATTACGATGAATTTTGATAAGTTGTTTATATGCAAGATATCCATATCGTAATGAACCATTTCATATATGTTTTTCATGATGATATTAAGATACTTTTAATTTTATATAAGGATGTATATATTTCATGAAATTAAAAATCAATTTTTAATTCATTTATTCTTTCTTTTGTTTCAATATGAGATCATTTAATAAAACAAAATTTTGTTTTTCTAGTGGCTCCTGGAATATAATTCTTATAAGGACAAAAAAATTGTCATTATCCCGAAAATTATTAATGTCTCAATTTCTAAAAATATATATTTTCAATATTCCTTTATAATTATTTATTCATTATTCACAATTATTTTTTGAAATTTAGAGAAAAAACATTTTCCCTCTTAACATTTTAAAGTTTTCGGTGGTCACTAATGTTCCTCACCATAAAATCAGAAGATTTTTTCTAATATTTAAATTCTATAGCATTTTATGGGCGATATTTAATATATTCAAACTCTGATTAACACGTCGTCACTTACCGGACACTGTCATCTTTTTTTTTTTTTTTCTTAATCGGGTTTGAAATTAATTTTGTTAGTGTTTCTGACTCTAAATTGTTTTTTTAAATAAACTCCATATCCGGGTTTCAATAATTTGTATCTCTTATATCCAGTTAATTTATATTTATATATATATATTCTATATCCCAGAACGATAAATCAATTTTTTTACTTCTTCTAAATCGATCGCGCAACTAAGAAAACCAACGTTGCAGTTACGATATTAATATGTATATATAGACAAAATCCAAATTTTGAAAAATAATAAAGGGAAATCGAGGTATTTCCGAAATGTTTTAGATTGAACGATTTTTTATTTATCTTTATATCGAAATTTGATTCATTGGTATTCATTCATTTCTTTTCTACATACATTGCTGGCAAGTTTATCGATTTTCTAATGAAAAAGAAAGAAAGAAAGAAATTTCCCCAAAAGAAAATTGTTGGTACCTGAATATCTTAAAACTAAATCTTCTGCGTGAAAATATTTAGAATTATTCCAATTTTTTTAAGTTCTTATCTTTCAAAATGTTTAAATAATTTCAATATTTATAAAAATTAAAAAAATAATTAAAGTTGATTTAAAAAGAATTTAAATGTCGTGAAAACGAATTACTAAAAACCTCCTTCAATCTAGAATTCTTCTGCATTTTCCGAACAATATAATTCAAGATTTTTTCTTTCAATATTTAATTTAATATATATTTATATATATATATGAAGACATTAGGTTTATAAGTCCGGGAAATTCATACACAGATGTCTTCAAGGATATATTTTTCAGTGGAAAAAGAAAGAGTTGATCCAGTGGGTTTTCCCAAAGAGAATATTTCATGATAATAATTAAGGCGGTGGAGAAACATTTTAATTATTTTTACAAAAAATTGATAATATGACTTCCACTAATGACATGGAACATTTAAATAGTCTACCCCAGTTCGACATTCCAACAACCTGAAGAAGGTGAATATGGCAACAAGATGCGGACGATAGTCCGAACAATGTAAATAGTGTATATAATATCTCATTTCAGACAATATTTAAAAGTATTCACATTATAACAAATGATATATATATATATAATGCAATAATAATGGACTCTCTCGTCGTTTTCGACGTATGAGGATCTGACAGCTTATTGATTCAGTTATGCGATAATCTTAAGTGGCATTTAAGACCCGCTAGTGATTTACAAAGGAGGCCACATATGGAGGATTATGAGATCACTGTTAGATTGGCTGACCTTTTAGATCTTACTGTCGCTTCTTGAAGATGATTCAGACAAGCAGATTGAAAATTGATGAGTCCACTAAAAAATTAATGATCTCCAAATGTACCCGCTCAAAGCAAAGCGCTCAATACGTTTTTTTTATATTGACTGCTGACATTCTATTTATATTTAAAATATAATATAAGATATATATATATATATATAATTGAGAGCTTTTATTTCCTCGTCTTTGAATTAGATGTTTTTTAGAACTTAGGAGATATCAGATTTTTGTATATTCATCCCATTTTTTTTTTTTTAAGTAAAAAGTATAAAAGTCTTAAAGTAAATAAAATCCAATATTCGGTTTTGCATAATCCATTTTATTATTTGCATTAAAGACTGACCCAATGACATCATAGCATGTCTTTCTATTCTTCATTTGTTTATTTTTTTCCAGACTTAATGCAGCTTTTTCAAAGAAGAAATTTGTTTCCGGTCTTTTATTCAATGTCTTCCTTTCAGTTTCCTTTCCTAAAGATGAAATGTATGCTCTATTGTGCACATGTGTAATCGCACCAAACATTTAAATTTATTCTGATGAAGTACTGAAGGATGAAACTTTTTTCATGCTATTTTCCCCATATATATGTGTATATCATGTGGTATATAAGACAATTTATATTTTCCGAATCATTCATATAAAAAATGATTATGTAAAAAAATGATATAAACATTTTCGGTAAACAAATTTATTAAATGCACATTGGGACCAACAAACCCTCTCGATGAATGTTATGATCCTTGTTTTAATAACTTCAAGAATTTTTTTTACCTTGAAAAATCAAGAAAGAACTTTTTTTTTTACTTTAATATGTTTTAATTTTCATTTTTTTGTTGTACAAAAAAAAAAAAAAAAAAAAAAAATCAACCTTTAGCGTTGACTAATAAATATCAAAAATTCTTATCCGTTAATAACACAATTCAATATATATATATATATATATATATATATATATATATATATATATATATTTCGATTAACATTTAATCTTCAGAAAGCGTCCTGCTACTACATTTTTACTAAAAAAAAAAAAAAAAAAAAAACAAATTAATTTCATGCCTGAAATGGCTGTAAACAGGCAGCTTTCATTGAAACACATATAAATAAAAAAGACCTTATACAACTTGAAGTTTTATTTTACACTTAACAAATGGTACAACGCCTTTTTATACACAAATATTTTATACAACTGCATCCTGTAATTTTCTAATTGTAAGTCCGTGCTACAAATGGAAACGATTATGACTGGCCTTCATGGAATCACTTATAAATAAATAGAAAGGAATTCTTGAATGGTGTTTAAATTTCAAGCTTTAGGTGATCATTGGATCTATTGTAAATACCCAAGAATGATAATGGCAATATTAAATTTCTCATAAGGAAACGTTTGGCATTAATTGACCGAGCATATAAAACTGATTTAGGTTTTTTAGGAGGCAAAAGAAATCTGTTCAAACAACTTTTTTTTAAAAAAAAATTAGTCTTACAATAAGGTTTATTAGATTTTTCTAAACTGGAATATTGTATTTCCAGTATCGATAGAATTGTTCTTAAGTCTCCTTCCTTTCGTGAAATTATATATCCACTAATATATTAATTATAGATATACAGATGGGTGTGACAAAATTAAAAAAGTTTTTAAATTTAAAATTCCCATATCCCTCGTTCGTGCGCATGTGTTTTTTCTAAAAACAAATTTAGTCCGATGAAGTCCTAAATTCTCGATTTTATGCAAAAAAACAATTTATACTTTTTATACATATTTATTATATATATATATATATATATATATATATATATAGATCTATAAATTTAATTGTTCGATACTGATTTAGCTTGTTGTTTTCAGTCACTTTTTGAATATATTCCAATCTTATTTCCTCTAACTTTTTATAAATATTTTCATTCAAATGCTATGACGAGCTTTTTACCTTTATTGAATAAATATGAATTTAAACATGTTACTTGTTTCCTGCCAGAAATAGTTCAATCAAACCGCCATTCGAATATATATATATATATTTTAAAAAACGTTATTTATATATATGCATGTGCCTGTATTTGCCTATTTTTATGTATTTATGTTATGTATTTATAATAAAATCGATAAAACGAACAGTCATGTGAAGACGAGATATTTGTAAATGGTGAAAAAACTTGTGTGTATCTTTTTCGGGATCTTTTGAATATAATGAAACCGAAATTTTCTGGAATGAAAATTTATCCATTTTAGATTTTTTAGACATTATTCAGATATTAAAAATTTGCTATTATAGAAGAAAAGCTGAATTCACGGTTTCGACAAAAACTTCGTGTGTTTTAGATTTCCTATATATAAATATATATATATATATATATATATATATATATTCAGCCATTTACTGAACACAGAAACACATGCACAGTGTGATACTTTGATATAAGACAATGGAATAATATATTCCCTCTTACCCAGTCTAGAGAAATGCTACTCGAGACTGAACATTAATATATTAAATTTGGAAACAAGAAAGAAAAACTTTTTTTTAAAACCCTTATCAATCATGTAAATATAAAATTTTAATGAAATTTCCTGAAATTATAGGCTCATAAAATAATTATTTTCCAAGTTTTCTTTCTTTCTTCCTTCTTTAATTCCATGTTTTCTGTCTTTTTTTATTCTACTTTTTCTTTCTTTGTGCTTTCTGTATTTATTTTCTCATTTGCTATTCTTTCTACTTTAATTCCGTGTACTCCCGGCCTTCAAGAGTGACATTATAAAACCGAGATAAAAATCCACAAATTTTATCGTGGTACTAAAGATTGATCAATCGATTAGTTTTCTACAGCTTATAAATAATTTGAAGGCTATTTAAAACCAGAAAATATTTTTAGATTGGAAAAATATTTTTTGTATCACGAAACCAGAATAATTTCATTCTTACTAATTAACCCATAGCTACAGATCGATTAGTTTTCTACAGCTTATAAATAATTTGAGGGCTATGTAAACCCAGAAAATATTTTTAGATTGCAAAAATACTTTTTTGTATCACGAAACCAGAATTATTTCAATCTTACTAATTAACCCATAGCTTGGGGGAGAGGAGGTGGATTCAAACCTTTCCCAAGTTTATATGCGCGAAAGTGAATATAACAAATACAACGAGAACTGAAACCTGCTCTCCAATTAACAATTCCGAGCGTTTATCCATTACACCTCCCGCACACCCAAGCTTACATCACTTGTTATTTCCAAGTGGTCGCCCGTGTAGGGATCGACTAGGATCGTATTTTTTTTAAGATGACGTAACCGTAAGCCTATGTACGAAAATGGAAAATATTTCTAAAAGAGGCAAAGCGAAGAAAGGTTACGAGACTGAAGCCGCGATGCCAGGTCACGACAGATAATGTTGCAGATAATATTGAATTTTCTGAAGAATCTCTAGAAACAGAGCAGAACGAGACCAGGTGTGACAGCCATATTGAAAATCTGATCGTCGAATCAGGTACGAACTTGTTTACTCCTGAAACCAGGAAAATGACCAGGAATATACAAATTATAAATTAAAAAAAATAACAAAGAATGTTCATAAGGTATGTTATATTTATGGGTTAAAGTGATAAATAACTGACAGAGCGTATGTAAGTATATAAAATTGAACATTGGTGTTAACAACCAGCGGCGTCAGACTGATTCATGTTTAAACGCAATCGTCCGACCATATAGTGATTTTCCAAGCATAGCTTAGATGTGGCACAAGGCCGAAAGTGAGAATCGAACTCACTACTCAGCCGTGATTATTCTAGCGAGACAAGCTTGCTAACCATTGTGTTTAATTTTTTTCATCGTATTTTGACAATTTTCGAATGTGGTATTAAGTACTGCGCTTCGAAGTTCATTTTGTTATTTTCGTTCAATATATATATATATATATATATATATATATATATATATATATTTATATTGATTTGAGTTTATGACAATGGTTTTCACGTTTTTCTGATGATCCCAAGGGTGTGAAACCAGGGTCATATACTCATATCAAACCAACTGAATATGTTAGCTCTATCACTGCTATTGAGCGCTTTCCAATGAGTACCACGCGTATTATATATATCTCATTCAAACAGGTTTAGGTAAATAATTCAGTTCGATTTTCCAATCACCTGAACGGGGCCGGAGCGTACAACGGCCGAAACGTCGTGAACATGATAATAATGATGATGATAACAGTCCGAACAATGTAAATAATGTAAACTATAATATTACCTCATCTCAGAAATATAGACAGATGTTGAAGTGTGTATAAAAAATACATATAAAACTTTCAGTTTAAATGACATCTTGAGTGATTTTAAATTGCGTAACTGTTTTTTTATTATTTCCAAACAAACAGAACAAAATCCTTGCAAACGAATGTAGCAACATTGAAAACTCAAGTTAAAAAAAAAAAAAAAAAATTAAATTTGAAAAAAGTCCACAAAATTTTGGATGGACAGGACTTGTTGATATTATTCAACCAAATATATTTGAAAGAATTATTATATGCCGAAATATATATATATATATATATATATATATATATATATATATATAAGCAAATACATGGATATAGATCCGACAAACAAAAAATCCCCAAAAATATGCAATTAGGCTGTTTAATGTTAACATAATGTCAACGTCGGACGTTTCGGTCTAGTAGACCATCTTCAGGACATATTCATAAAACATAATTAACATTAGACTATATTTAATTCAACATGAAAAGACGATGGACATAAGAGTAAGACTAATCATCATTTCATGTTGAATTGAATATAGTCTAATGTTAATTATTTACATTGCTTATTAGGAATTTTGTTTGTTTTTCCGTATAGTTTCTGTAAAATTCATAAAAATTTACCGCTATGTAAGGGAGGTAATTTAAGTAAATACAAATTAAAATTGTAGTTTTTAACAATTACAATTTCGATATTTTAAGATTTTGCTGTTATAAACATTTTCCAACTTTGTTACTATACTCATAATTGATTTTATTTCTTTTTGTTCGTAATTCTTTTACATGAAGGGCTTTCAGAATTTGAAGTTTTTTCTTTTATTTTCGTGGTGGAGTATAGTTGTATTGTCGATTAATATTTCTCTAAATCGTGAAAAAACAAAGAACAGGAGTGATCATTTAAATGTGAGATTGAACTATAATCATTCATATGAAATGGAAGTTTCATTGACAACAGCGTATTCGTAAAACCAACCTGTATATTTTCATTTTTGTCAGAGATAATCTCTCAAAGGACATTTAAATTCATTTGCGAGGTTGGTCTTTTGCAAAACGCCAGTTGACGGAAAAGAGTTATTGAAGATAGAGTGGGCGTATGTGTAATCAAATGTTGCAAATAAACGAAGCGAAATGTTTAGTAATGGAAAGCACCGAATCGTTAATAGCTCAGGAAATCCATTTTAAGGTAGGTTTGCGCACGCGCATTCAAGCACAAAGGCGCTCATGAGAATGTCCTAAATGAAAGTGAAAAGTGATAGCGAATGTAAAAAGAATCAATTGCATCCTGTGTCACGTTGGTCAGCAAGCGTGATTGGTTGATACGAAGTTGCCCTTTGGAGAATGAGCATTTCTGATGAGACTATTTCAAGAGCAAGACGAATTAAATGGTACAATTTGACCTCACTGGATGAGGAGACCGACGAGAAAGATACGCGCGTAGCTCTTGAGTAATATATCAATCCATTTTTAATTTTTATATCTCTCTGCCTGCCTGTTAAAATCTATCTGTGTCCAGTGGTTTATTATGTACATGTCGTTACTTGTTCATATCTATCCACCCTGTTCAAATTTATCTATGTTTCTAAGGTTGATGTCACTTATTTTCGCCGAAATACAATTATATCTATCTCAGTATGTTCCTGTCTATCCTCACCCGTTCAAACCTGAATACCAGACTATCATGCATGTCATTTTGACTATTAATATCTTTATTAATGTGTTCAGACCATACAATTTTTTCTCTATGCCTATCATGACTTTCGCTCATTGATGGACATGTTATATATATATATATATATATATATATATATATATATGAATAATAAGAAAGAACAGTAAAATTTACAATCCGGTGTTCTTAATAGTTATATTTAAAAAAAAAAAAAAAAAGAGAGCATAATATAATTATTTTCTATTTTAAAAATATGGTTCCATCGCTATACAGGAATTACCAGGTTTCAAAACAGAAACTAAAATGTGAAATTTAATTATAAAATTAAATTTATAATCCATAGCGGCGTTCCATTCTCAAGCGATTTTTGAAATAACCTATTAAGAAATTTAATTACTTTATAAGCAGAAGAAATCTTTATATTTTAATTTGTTAAGGTTACAGAAAATTAAATCTGTTTTGATAAGGATGGGTTGAGTTTTAATTTCACTAGACAACTTATATTAGCTACCTAGACAACTTGTAGACAGTGTGTATAATTATATATATGTAGAGAGAGTGTATAATTACACACACACATAGAGAGAGAGATGATTATATATATATATATAGAGAGAGAGAGAGAGAGAGGGAGAATGTATGATTATATATATAGCGAGGGAGAAAATGATTAGGTATATAAAGATTGTGTATGATTATGTATATAGATAGTGTCAATGATTTTACATATATAATGTGTAAGATGTATATATATATATATATATATATATATATATATATGGATAGAGAATGTATTATATATGTAGCTTAGAGATAGATTTTTTATTATATATATATATATATATATATATATATAGAAAGAGAGAACGATTATATAGAGTATGCATGATTTTTTTTTATATACATATATGAGATAGAGGTAGGTAGATAGAATGTATTATATATATATATATATATATATATGAGAAGCAGATTGTGTGTGTGTGTATGGTTATGCATACATTTATATATTGCGCGAGAGATTTAGTGTATAATTACATGTATATGTTACATAGAGAGTGTATGATTATATAAAGTGCCACGCAAAAGTTTACAATGCATTTATTAAATCATTTATTAATATTTCGTTACGTAACTTTTATTGCTAATTACAGCATATAGGCGTTTAGAGTATTCCACTACGACTTTCTTGCATGTCTAAAGGCTAATATTTTTCCATTCTTCATGACAAAATTCCTTTTGTTCCTGCAGGTTTTGCGGGTACCTTCTTTGAATTCTCAGTTTCGGCTCTCTCCATAAATTTCCACTCAGATTGAGATCTGGAGATTGACTTGGCCATTTTAGAATGAATATTCTATTTGACCTTAACCATAATTTTGTAAGCTTTGCAGTATGTTTAGGGTCGTTGTTTTGTTGAAAGACCCAACCTGGTTTCAAGCCCAGTGAATGTGCACTCTGACGTCAATTTCTCTCCAAAATATCCCTATAATATGCTTTATTCATCCTCCCTTCTATTATTTCGATGTTCCCTACACCTTGGGCACTAAAGCAACCCCAGATGATGACAGATCCACCTGCAAATTTTACAGTTGGGATAATATTCTTCGGCGAATATTCAGTAGCCTTCTTTGTCCAGACCTTTGCTACAGCGTTTCTGCCAAAATGTACATTTTCTAAAAATGCTGCATGTTTGATTCAATTCTCGTTTGGAAAATCCAGTCTAGCAAGAACATGTTTTCGCTTAAGAAGTGTTTTATTTTCCTTGGAGGCCTCGAAAAGCTGTCATATTGACGAAGTGAACGAATAATTGTATTCGTACTCACTTTTACTCGACTTACTCTAGTCTTCACTGAAGCTCTTTAACCGTAACTTGGGGCTCCTTACCAACTTTTCTCGCCAATAATCTAGTCATAAGTTCGATTACCATTCTAGGACGACCAGAGATTTTTGTTGGGACGAATGGGATGAAATGTCTTCCAGTGACGAACCATGATAACTGAATTCAATGGAACATTTAACTGACTAGATATCTTCTTATAAACAAGTTCATTCGTATGAAGGTCAACAATACTTTTACGGGAGGTCTGGGATCAATTATTTTGCATTTCCACATTTTGTCAATGTTTAAAACGACGGTTGACAGAAAAAAAGAATGACAATACTTTTAATCATTTCTAAAAGTAATCATACAATTTATCTGTAATGTTCTAAAAATCAATCCCATCCTAATTTGAAATATTCTAGTGTTCACTATTGAACATTTTTATAAAAAAAAAAAAAAGTTATTGTAAATAAATTAAAAAATGTATTATAAACTTTTAAGTTACTAAATATCAGTTTTTCTTTGTGGGATACATTTTTTTAATTTTTTTTTAAAAAGAATCTGATTATTTAACTGAATGACGAAATATATATGTTCTACGAGCAGTAAAAGTTTAATTACTGTAACTTTATTAGATATACCTGAAAACATTTTTTTGTAATGTGTTGTAAACTTTTTTTGGCAAACTATAACACACACATTAATGTATATATATATATATATATATATGTATGTATATATATGTTTGTATAATTTTTATATATATGTATATATATATATATATATATATATATATATATGTATGTATATTTCTAAAAAAATATAATATATATATATATATATAAACTTTTCATTATATATGTATGTACTTTTTGGACAATATATATATATATATCTCATATATATATATATATATATATGTATATATATTATATATATATATATATATTCATTATATATATATATATATATATATATATATATATATCATTTTATATATATATATATATGTATGTATATTTCATCTATATATATATATGTATAAAACCATCAATAATATATATATATATATAACATATAAAATATATATATATATATATATATATATTTTTTTTTTAAAATATATATATATATGTATATCTTCTACATATATATATATATATATATATATATGTATAGTTTATATATATATATGTATGTATTTATATTATTTAATTATATATATATCCTTTATTAATAAATTCATTTTATATATGTAAAGTATTTATTTTGTAATTTCTGTTATATATATATATATATATATGTATTTATGTATTCAATATATATATATATATATATATATATATATTTATATATATATATATATATATATATATATTATATTTTATGTAAATTATATATATATATATATATATATATATATAATATATATAAATATATATATTGTGAAATTTGTTGATTAAAGTGTTTTTAAATTTTATTCTATTTATCTGTCTTCCCATTTATCTATATCCACTTATATATTATATTTTGTAAATATTTTTAAAATATATATATTTCATCTATTTATTAAAATCATAAGAAGGCCGGCAACTAAATGACTCCTCCAAACACCTATGCATTCTTATCGCATCTTTCCCTATCAACTGACAGCATCTGATAACATTTATCATAAATATGTTTTTTTTATTTTTTTTTAGAAAATAGTTTTTTCATCAAGGACACTTCCGAAGGAATATAATGAAACTTTGAAAAAACAGTTAATATTGTCGTACTCAATAATGAACAAAGCTGACAAGCTAATATATATTTCTCAAAAGTTTTTTTCAGATTTTAATGATTTTGGAACACATCGTCAAAGGATAATACTGGTGATATGAATGAAGGTATAACTATATATATAAATAAATATATATAATATATATATATATATTTATATCAGGTCATCTCATAAGTTCTGTCCGAAATTTGAATAAAGAAAACAAGTGACCAAATGTTACATTTCATTACAGATTCAAGCAACAATGTATTTTCCCTGATTATCTATGACTTCCTTCCATCTATTAACAAGCTTACTAATTCCATTACTGTAAAATTCTTTTGGCTTTGATTCGAAGAACTCACAAATGTCAGTTTTAACCTCTTCCTGCGTTACAAAAGCTGTTTCTTCCAAATGATTCTGTAAGCTACGAAACAAATGGTAGTCTGAAGGAGCAAGATCGGGAGAATAAGGTGGATGAGGAATTTTCTCCCAACCAAGTTCTTCGATCTTTTTGTGACGTGATTCTTGCTGTGTGGGGTCGCGCATTGTCCTGATGAAACATCACCTCTTTTCGATTCACTAGAGCAGGTCTTTTTTTTTTCCTCAAAGCTTGGTTCAAACGCTCTAATTGCTGACAGTATATTTGAGCATTAATTGTTGCATTAGGTGGTAAGAATTCAAAGTGGATTATTCCTTGGCGATCCCACCAGATTGAAAGAAGAACCTTTTGCCCATGAAGTTCCCTTCTCGGCTGTGGCTGGGGTCCTTCCCTTTACCAAGCCACTGTCTACGACGCTTAACATTTCGATAAAAGATCCATTTTTCGTCGCCAGTCACAAGTCTATCCAAAAAGGTGAAACAAGTTGGCGAGAATGGAGAGAAGAGCAGATGTCAACTCAGGATTTGAGGTTGTTTTCAGACAATTCATGAGGCACCCATTTTCCAAGTTTAGGAACTTTTCCAAGTTGTTGAAGATGACGATGAACAGTTGTATGGTTTGAACTGAGAACCACTGCCAATTCCTCAACTGATAAAGCAGGATTTTCTTCAAGGGCTGCTTCAAGAAGCTTTTCATCAAACTCAACTGGACGTCCGGTTCGATCTTCATCTTCAAGGGTGAAATCTCCACCTCTGAATTTTGCAAACCATCTTCTGCAAGTTCTTTCATTCACATTTCCTCTCCATAAACTGAGTGAATGTTTCTAGCCGCTTCGGCTGCTGAGTTTCCTTTCTTGAACTCATAAAGCATTATGTGCCTCAAATGATTCTTGGGTACTTCCATGTTAGCAGGGTTTTAATCAAACAAAATTTAATTTTATTGTTCTCTGAAATAAAATTTGATCAGTTTAAATGCATCTAAACATAAAAAATAATGTTCAGCTCCATTAGACATTATAAAATACTTTTTAAATTTCGTTCATTTTAACAAAAAGTTAAAATTCAGACAGAACTTATGGGATGACCTGATATATATATATATATATATATATAAATATATATATATATATATATATATAAATATATATCCTCATCATATATTTATATATAAAAAAACAGGTTATTATTTTTTTATATTTATGAATTTTGCAAATGGATAAAATTTATGTAGATTTATTGATAATATATTTTATATATATATTTATTTAAGTATATGTTTGTAGGATTTTTATTCTGATGATGCGAAATAAATAATAAACGTCAATTTTATAGGTGAGGTTTTTTTAACAGAAAAAATTTTCAATTCGATTTTTCAAATTTATTTATCAAATTAACCGAATATTTAATAAACTTTAATTCATTAATGTTATAAATATATTTTTATTTAAAAATGTTTGTTTTTTAATATTCAAAAAATAATAATAATTGATGAAAAAGCAGTTTAAATTGATAAAAAAATTTTCAAATAATTTTTTATGTTTTTGGATATTTTTAATTTCATTTTTAAAAATAGGTTAAAAATCGTTTATATTATATAAAATAAAATATTTATGGATATTCCCAATTAATATTTTTTGAATATATAATAATTAATTATAAAAAAAGATAATTTCAGAAAAAAAATTATTAAAAAATTTAATATTTAAAAAAATTTTTTTCTGTTATTTTTTTTTTTTTTTTTCATATTTCTAATCCTGAATTTATTATTCATCCCATTCAATTACAGTTTTTATTATATATATTTTTATAAATTTATTTTTAAAATTTAAATTATAAAAAATATAAATATTAAATCATAATATCGTTTCTTTTTTGCATTTTAATGAAATTATATACCGTTTTCAAAAATAATGAAATCTAAATGTATTATTATTGAAAGAATCAAATGATTATTTTAGACCTTTTTTTTTAATTATTTAAACTGAACCATATTCAAATTTAAAATTTTATATTTTATATTTATATTTTTCATCATATATTATATTCCTTTAGATAAAAAATATGAATATTTTTTTTTTATATTATTTTAATAAAAAAAATATTATAAAATTATAATATATTTATATAAAGAATTTTCAAAAATAAATATATAAAATATATTATTAAAATTTTTTTATAAATAAATGATATATATTTTAAAATATTTAAATTTTTTATTTAAAAAATAAAGAAAAAACATTTAATTAATTTAAATTTTTTTGAAATTACCATTTTAATAATAAAGGTAAATATTGGTTCTTTATTTATATAGTTTTTTATTTTATTTAATAAATATATAATTAAATTTTAAAAAAATTCTTTTATTTTTAATGTAAAAATCTGCAGATTTGTTTTTGATAAAATTAAATAAACTTTAAAAATCTCACTAAAAAAAAAATCTTTATTCAATTTAATTTTCATATTTTTTTTCATTTTGTTCAAAAAAAAATAATCCTTATGAAATTTCCAATTTTACAAAATTTTATATTCTGAATATGAAAAAACGAGATTTTAAATGAATGTTTTATAATCTAACAATTTTATTATTTTAAAAAAATTTTCTTAATAATATTTTTAATTATTTATGTGCAAATTTTTTTTATATTTTAAGTTTAAAATATTTATTTTTATTTTTATTTTTGCAAATTTTTAAATATTTTAAATTTTTTTTTTTTTTTTTTTATTGATAAAACATAAATATTTCAAGATAAATATAAATCTAAATATTTAAATATATAATATAAATGCTTTTGTTCTAATCAATATTTTGTACATAATTTTACAGTTTCAAATTTTTTTTTTATGAAACATTTTTATTAAATTTATATCGTAATCATAAAATGTATTGTTGATTATTTAAAAATATATTGTTTTTAAAAAAAATATTTTAAAATATTTTTATTAAAACTTTATAATAATGTATTTTTGATAAATTTGTTTTTAAAAAATAATTGTTGAATCAATTTTTTGCCAAAAAAAAAATAATATTAAATTTTTTTTTTTTAAATTTATATTTTGAAATTCACTATTTATGCCGATATTTTTTTGAAATAAATTCATAAAAATTTGTAACCCTTATATTATATATTAAATTGTTATATCTTATTTTTATAGACTGTAAAAATTAATTAAATTTTCTTATTTTTATAAATTTTTAAAAAAACGAATAACTTTAAAAAATAAAATAATAATTATATATATATTTATTAAACCTAATATAAGGTAAATTGATTTATTATGTCATAATTTTATATTTTAAAAATTTAAAAAAATTTATAGTATTATTAATATTAAATATAAATATATGTCATAAAAAAATATTTTTACAAATAGGCAAACATGTATTTTTAAATAAATTATGGGCAGATAAATTATTTTAATATTAATCTATTACAAATTTATATACATAATTTTTTATTTTATTAGATAAAAAGCTATGGCATATAAATATAATTTATTTAATTATATAATGATATATTTATATATAGAAATATATATTAACTGTTCGATAAAAGTGACTCACCTGATTTTTTTTTTTTTTTGTAAAAATGTTCTCTTCTCCGATGAAACGAAAGTTGAGCTAAATTCAAAGGATAAGCGATCTAAAATCCAAAGAAGAAGCTTTGAAAGCTCTTTTGAATTTAGCAGTAAGTACTGTCAAGCATCCGTTCAGTATAATGTTCTGGGATGCTTTTTTTTTCATGGAACTGGTTTCTTAAAACCTATTGAAAAGACCCTCAGGAGCGAGCAGTACAAGAGAATTTTAGAGTCTTGTCTGCTCCCTTCTGATGAAAGGGTGCAAATCGACCCCACCAAGCTCATTTTTTTTATGCAGGATAATGCTCCCTGTCAAAATCAAAATTGATGAAGGAATACTTTGATGAGAAGCAGGTGAGTGTTATGACATGGCTGCCCCCAATCTCCTGACCTCAACCCCATAGAAAAAACTTATGGAGCATTATAAAGTACAGGCTCTTGAGAAAGCAGTTGAGCAACAAAGAGGATTTGATTGTGAATTTCATATCCCAAATGGAATTCAATGCTTGGAGATGAGATTTGCCAGAACCTAATCAAGTCAATGCCAAAAAAAATGAAAAGGTTATTCAAAATAAAGGAGGACCCATAGATTATTAAATATTTCGAACTATATTACCTATTATAAATAAATTATACCTCTATTATTTTTTTATTTAAAGCTGTTCGGTTATGTTTCTATTGATTACTAGTTGCAGGAAATAAGTGAGTCACTTTTTTTTTTTTGCATAGAGTTTTTCCTAAAATCTCATTTATATCCAAAATTATAATTATCAATAGAATACCTTAGGGTGAGTAAACTTTTTTTAGGTGGTCGGGAATAGTCTTTATATTAGTAAGATTAAAATTAGTTTGACCCCAAAAACAAAAGGCGAAAAAATTTTTCAGAAAAAAAAAAAATAAAAGTCACTTTTATATAACATATATATATATATATAATAATATTTTTTATAAAAAAAAAAATAAACATAAATATATTATAAAATATAATAAAATATGTGTATGTGTGAATGTATATATCTAATTATTTATTGGGTGATTATGTATTATAATTGATTGTGTTTTTTTTATTTGTTTTTTGTTTCATTTAAGACCAAAAATTTTATTTTTAACATAAAAAAAAAAAGCAAAAAAAAAAAAAAAAAAAATATATACATGTATTGTCAAATGACCGGATATATTAAAAGCATATTGTCGAACGTTTTTCATTGAAGAAATGAATTGAATAAATCAATTTATTTTTTTTTTTTCTATATAATTTTTATAGTTTTTAAACTTAATAGTGATTTAATTTGGATTTTAAAATTGCCAGTTTTTAAAATTAATTTAAATTTTATAT
Source organism: Acanthosepion pharaonis (assembly GCA_903632075.3). NCBI lineage: Eukaryota > Metazoa > Mollusca > Cephalopoda > Sepiida > Sepiidae > Acanthosepion > Acanthosepion pharaonis. The sequence goes on along the minus strand of CAHIKZ030001306.1, from coordinate 534,787 downwards.
ATATAATTTTATATATATATTGGTTAGTATAAATTATTTTTAATATTACATATATTTTTAAAGATCTGAATAGCTATTATAACATGATTTCGTTGTCAAGCTTTTTGAATCTTTCAATACTTGGTTTTTGATTGGTTATTCTAGCTTTTGTAACAATGTTTCCCCATAGTGTAGGATCGTTAATTAATCTGAAACTTTTAAAACCATTTATTTTATTTTCAACATCATCACTTGATAAGACACAGAGTGTGTTGAAACAAAATGGCTAAAATATGTAGTGATTTTATAACATTTTATGTTATAATTTTTTTTTTTTTAAAAAAATAATTATATCTGCTCTACTTTTTTATTGATTATTTTTAAGAATAGTAATTGTTGGTTATTGAATTCATTCCGTATATACCAATTATATATTGTATATATATATATATATATATATATATATATATATATATTTAAAATATATGATTCCATATATATAGTTTTTTAAAAATATATATTTCAAAATTGATTTCATTCAAGCGATGTTTATTAAATTTTTAAAATATCTAAAAATTTATGATATGAAAATAAAATTACTACTGTAAATTTAATAATTAATAATAAAAAAAAAAATTTTGAATTTCGATGGAATATATTATTTAAAAATATTTATAATTTAAATATATTAATTCTGTATCGATCTGTTTTTTTTTTTTTTTCAAAAAATTACTATTAAATCAACTTTAAACTAAAATTAACTATTTTTTCCTTTCCATATATATATATATATATATATATATATATATATATATATATATATATATATAACAAATAATTTCCATGTATTGTAAATTTTTAATTTGAAAGATCGAAAATTAAAAGGGCACATTTATTTATATTTTTGAAAATTGAATTCCATTATGTATTTTCCTTTTTAACGTTTTATTATCCTAAAATAAATAATATATATAAATCTGAATAAAAAAAAAAAAGATGAAAAATTATTTTTATATTGGCGTTTTGTCCTTTTTTGAAATTATCAAAAATTAAAAGATTTATATCATTATACGTGTTTATATTCAAAATCGAGGATATCATTGGTTTATCAAGGCTTTTCAAGATGAGAACGTTCATTAATATTCGTCAAAATTTAAATATATATATAAAAAATGAAGGACACAATGTGTCATAAATTCAATAAAAACAAAAATATCCGAGATTACAAATATATAGAAAACTCAAAAGGAAACAGTAAATCCATCACGTCATGTTTATAAAGATGTACAGAACATCCATCCAGCTCGTACGATGGCCATCTAATCAAAATTTAAAGAATATTCATTAATAACATTTTTTTCTTGGATATTATCTTATTTTTTGTCAGACTTTGAATTATGGCACATTATGTCTTCTACACGTTTTGACTGAACTGACAACCACCTGATAAAAATTCATGAACGTTCGAAAAATTTTAAAGCCTTGATAAACAAAGACATCCCCTCTTTGGTACATAAAAATGTACAAGAAATTAAATCCTACATTGACATGATAAAGTCCCTCAGAGGACGAAATGCGACCGAAAAGAATAGTTTTTTTTTTTTTTTTTCTTGTCTCTCTTTATTCATTTTATTTCTTTACAGATACACTATCTAAAAATAATTTATGCACACACATATAGAAATATACGTTAAAAATATAAAATGGAGAGAGAAAATATTTTAAGATATCAAAATTTTCCGCCATATATTTTTTCGAAAAATGATGGATGGAAAATGCATTTTGGGTCATCGATTATGCATACGAATCGATTTTTAGGAAGGCTAAAATGTTTCTATTTATCTAAATCTTGTAAAATAAATTTTCATTTATGGAACGTTTAGTCAGTAAGGAACTGTGGAATTTAGATCAAAACGTTTTACGATAATTTCTTGAAATTTAAATTCGTCTAGTCAAAATGAAGAAAAAATAAAATAAAATATTTATTCTTTTTCTACGGTAAGAAAATAAACAATTGATCATTGTTGAAATTAAGTCTTAATTACTTTTTGTTTCTTATCTAATGCTTGATTCGAGTTTAATTTTACTATATTAATGTTTTTTTTAAAAAGAAACCCCCCTGAAAATGATCAAAAAAATTTAACGAAAAAAAAAAATAAAAATTTTCCAAAAAACTACGAAAAAAAAAAAAATAAATCTTCAAACATAAACGAAAAAAAAAAATAAACGAAAAAAAAAATAAACGAAAAAAAAAAACAAAAACGAAAAAAAAAACTTAAACGAAAAAAAAATAAAACGAAAAAAAAAAAATAAAAATTTAAAAAAAAAAAAAAACATACGAAAAAAAAAAATCGAAAAAAAAAACAAATCAATAAAAAAATTTTTACTTCAAAAAAAAACAAAAAAAAAAAAACGAAAAAACAAAAAAAATTGAAAAAAAAAAACATCAAAAACAAAAAAATTTCCTATAAAAAAAATAAAAAAAACCAAAAAAATCAAAATGAAAAAAAAAAAACAAAAAAACAAAACAAAAAAAAAAAAAAAAAAAAAAAAAACCCTTTTTACAAACCGAAAAAAAAAAAAAAAAAAAAAAAACAAAAAAAAAAAAAATAAAAAAACAAAACAAAAAAAAAAAAAACAAAAAAAAACAAAACAAAAAAAAAAAAAAAAAAAAAAACAAAAAACCAAAAAAAAAAAAAAAAAAAAAAAAAAAAAAAAAAAATCGCTGTTCAATAATTATAAAACTATTTCGTCAATTTGGTCAAATTCTAATGTTTTCGGAAAGTAAAATGAAACAACTATCAAAAGTAAAAAAAACAAAAAAAAAATGTATAAAACTGCGTTTATAATCCGTTATCATTTCTTTTTTATTATGTTTATAGACACAATTTACGCTGATTTTCTTTAAAATTTACATCAACCTCTAATTTATTTAATGTTGAAATCTAAAATATTTTAAACACAGTCTCATAATACAAAAAATTCAGAACCTGTATCCTATACGGAACCGTCATATAACCTATACATAAAATACACCGATTCGACCATAGAGGAGCGTTCGGTTTATGAAGGTTTTTTTTTTTAGTTAAAATTGTTTAATATATGTTTTATTATAAACAGAAATTTAGTTAAATTGTTTTTGCCTATAAAAAAATGTATAAACATAAAAATGACTTAAAATAATTGTTGGACTTTGTTTATTTCATTATGTGTGACGTCGTTTGTTCACATTTGATACGTCATGAGCAGATATGAATGTACGTGAGAGATTCATTGGTGATTGAAGTTTAAATACAGTAAATTCGACCTTGGTAACCGAACGCTCCTCTGTGGCCGAATCGGTTGAAAGGCACGTCAGGCTATATGACGGTTCCGTATAGGATACAGGTTCAAATCCTGTCGGAGGAGGAATATTTCTCGGACATTCAGGCCGGTAAATGTTTTTTAATACTGTTTATTATAAACAAAGCATTTACTTAAATACTTGTATCTATAAAAAGAATGTTAAACATAAAAATGTCTTAAAATAATTGTCGGACTTTCTCCATTTCATAATGTTTGACGTTATATATATATATATATATATATATATATATGAAAAAAAAGAAGAGAAACCGCAAAGTTTTTGTTTGTAATGTGAATATATTTATTATGCTTTATTTTCTATAATTTTGCAACACGTGTTGTCACATTCAATCTTTTCATTTGTACCCCCTTACTTCTTAAAATAACGACCAGCATTCATATTTATGATTGTTATTGCAATATTTTATAAAAAAAATTGTTAAGCTCAAATATTTAAAGATATGAGAATTTTTATGGGAATTTTATTGTCTTAGAACTCGCCGTGAGTTTATTCAATCATTGAATTAAGATTCATCAGAAATTTAATATAGGAAAACCTTGAAATTTTCACAGTTTAAAACTAGTTAGAAGTAATACTTTTTCGTTGATACTGTAGTGAATAGAAAACTCTGAATATCGACTTTAAAAGCTGTATTCTGCTAAGGTAAAGCTGTAGTAATTATACGGTTTTTATGTTTGCATTGAAATGGGAAGGTCGAGGGAGTTCATTATTACCACACGTACAAAATCTTAATTTGAAACGGGTCTTTAAAAGTGTATATAGAATATATAGTTTTAAAAATGTGGTGGGGAGTGTAATAGTCTAAAAATATTACTCATCGTCTAATGAATGAAGACAATGCAAGAGGAAAGAAAAAAATTGCTAATTGGTTATTAGTCCACATTCTTCAGAACTTAATCGAAGACAAAATAAATGGAGATGAAAATACTACTGAGAATCGAAAAAGAAAAAGAACAACAGAAATAACATTATGACTTAGCACCCATTTCATCACTTTACAAAGGGAAGGTTGCTTAAGCTTAATAATCAGGGTCACCAGCATAATCAAACGGAGTATGAAATACTGCCAGAGAATCAACAATAAAAATAAATTATATAGAAAGCAGTAAGCATTTCTTTTTCGTACAAAGGGAGGGTTGCTTAGACTTAATATATTGAGTCTCAAGCATAATCAAATGGAGAAGCTAAAATAATGTTATAACAAAATATCCCACTCCCCCTATTATCTATTTTGGACTGACTATATCAGTAAATATATATATATATAGTGTGCACAGGATATACCTGAGACTCACTTCGGCTATTAGTTGGAGATTCGTCTCCAGCTAAGCTAGTCGAACTCTCTTCCATCGAGCGGAGAGGAATCCAAATGAGGCTATGCCGAAGGGCAGAGACTCTCCTTTTCATTTCTATTCAGCTACCCGATCAGCATTTTACAGGGTCTACAAAGAATTTTTTGCCTGAGCCTACTTATTTTACCCCCACTAAATAACGGCCTTGTGCCACATCCTGCCTCGTTAATTCCTAAAAAATGGTAAATAGCCTTGCTTCCTTTTACTAGAATTAGTTGGCGATTCGTTTCCAGCTGTCTTTGGTCAAAAAATTGCCTCCAGTCAGAGAGGATCCGCAGACGAAGCTATGTCAAAGGGCAGAGTCTCTTCTCGGGAAACAGTTATCCGAACCCTTTTTATACGGGGAATTTTTGGCCGAGCCTACGGGCTCGGATACCCTACGTTAAATTCGGCCTTGTGTCACATCCCACCGCGTGGGGCGGTTGGTAGATATCCTTGCTTCGGGAATTACTAGCCTGCTCACCGATTCCCTGTATTTCAGTAGTGTATTCTCTTTTAAAATAAACCTCTCTTTCTTTCATCTACGCCTGTGTTGATGTTCCTTTCACTCGAGTACCACCTTTGTTTGTAACCTATTTAAGGACACAACAAATAATAACAGAGAATGAGCAATATAAATAAAATAACATTTTGACACCGTAAGAATATAATCTGCATACAAAGGGAAGGTTTCTTAGACTTTATATATAGAGTCTCAGGCATATCCATGATTATCCATGAAAATATATTTCTGGTTAAAACGTGACACAAATCGGATTGCTTGTTTATTAATCGCAAAACCGGATGTATTAACGAACATATTCAAATTCACAGTTCTAATCTAGAATTATTCTTTAAGCAAAATGAATACTTTAGAATAATAAATATTAACTGCTTTGGGGCAGATAGCGTTCGTTTTCACCTCGGATGGTAAACATGTTCATGACAAAGGGCAAAGAGAATTTAATTCCGCGTGGCTTTATATTCTTGCTAAGCTCAAGAGAACAGCTGAACTGATTGTTTTGGGAGTTTTGAAAGTAAGAAACTGGAGAAAGAATTCGTCCAAAGATGCCGAAGTGATCCTCGATATCTATCAACACGAATAAGGTTCTTCAATTTTATCAATCGAAATAAGACGTGTTAAACCCAGCTTGAAGCACAGTGCCCAACAAACAACAGACACAGCACGACACTCAATCAATATTTGACAAGTGCATCTCAAATTGTCTTGCATCTAGAAAAGTCTTTTTTCTCTCTCTCTCTCAAAAATATCCAGGGCGGGAATATCGCTATCCGTGCATCCAGCAACAAATTTATGCCCATCAGTATTGGAATTTCCACTTCACACGAATTGATATTTGAAAAGGCACGAAAACAATGTTTCTTTACACTCTCTCACCACTAAAGATATCGACAAGAATTCCCATCACATAAATGCGACTTTAACTGATTTAGATAACACTGAAAAGAATGAACAGCAGCAAATAATTCCAACATAAATATGTTTGAATAGACACAGACAGCAAAAAGCTGTTACACTCGTTGTCAACCTTGATAGTAACCCGTCAATGGCTAATAACAAAAAATAGATTAGCAGATAATTATTTTATAAAACAACCAAGAAAGATAAAAAAAACAATTGTTTTGAGTGGCTATTTAGAATGTTATCAAATTTTATTAAAAATGCTCAAGCTGCCGTAATTCCTTGTATCCAGTACGCACTTAATTTGGTGTTTAAGGCTAAAATGTAATCGTGCATATTATACAGGAGAAATGAATATTAAATTTTCTTCCTGTCGTGTGCATAGCCATATTGTTATAATAATGGTTAGGCTGAAAGGATTATGACCGTTGCCGTTTTCAGCCGTTAAAACTTAGCAACGTTTTATTTGAAACTGTAAATGGCTGCGATCATATGTCAAGCTTTCACCATTGGAATGTTTAGAGAATTTGTGAAAAAAGAAAAACCGGATGTGGCTCTGGACATTGTTATAACATTTATATATGCTGTCTTCTAGAACCAAAAAAAAAAAAAAAAATTAAAAAGAAATGAAAAGTCTTGATATTAATATCGGTGTTAGCAGAGGTTACATGGAAATGGTTTTCTCACCAAGACCAAATGGAAGAACAACATCAATAGACATTGAAAAGTCTCAGACAGAATATCACCTTGGTGACTTAGGACAAGAGATGGTGTTCAAAGAGTTATTTTCAAAGTTGCTGAAAATGTGCAATCATAATGATTTACAGTGAGCCTATATTATTATTATAAATAAATAAAAACAATAATAAAAATTATAAATAAAATAAAATAAAACAAAAACATAAAAACGTTGTATAAAATAAATTAAATAATGATTAAAATAACAAAAAACTATTCCTGTCGGAAATACAGATTTCGACTGACTCGGGTCATCATTCACGTTTATCAAAGCAATTTATTATAGTAAAAAAAAAAAAAACGACTTGTTTTTCTTTCTCTTCTTTCACCTTTAAATTAACACACTCCACACTTTGGTCAAGGATCTTTGCACGCAGACTGGCAACGTTCAGGTTTCAGTAAATTATTTTATTACTTTTATCCTTTCCCCCAAAGTACCGAGAGTGGTAAATATATTTTTAACAACAGACAGTAAATATTATGGAAATGGTTTTGTCACCAAGCCCAGATGGAAGAATAACATTAATAGACATTGGAAAGTTTCAGACAGAATATCAGTTTTGAAGCTTCAAATAAATTGGAAAAGTATTTGAATGCATTTAAACTGAAGGTATAAATCTTAAAATGCACAGGCGAAAATAAACACTAAGTGAAAAGAAAACCTCGAACAACAATATCAAAGTAACTACCACTAAAGTTCCATCATTCCCTGTAAAATCTCTGAAGAGATTGGAAGACGTGCGACACTTTCGTTATTTAGCACAAGGCAGGGGTATTTGCAGAGAGGTGACAAGAGTTATTACAGGGTTGAAATCGCACTGACAGGCAGTGTACCATCCAATCGAAACAGCTCACATGCTGATACTTTTATATATAATCCTACCTCTTCATACACACACACATATATATATATATATATATATATATATATATATATATATATATATATATATATATATATATATATTTTTTTTTTACCGAAATTACTTGCAAGCAATATGGACTGAACATCTAATCCATTGTACAATTAATAAAAAACAAGGATCTCGTCGTTCAGCAGTGGTCAGTGAATCCATTTTTTTTAATCTGTTAGCGGAGTTCTTTTGAAATTAAATTAACTTTGATTTATTCTTTGAATGACTATTTTACAATATTAATTAAGCTGCATTATATATATATTAGGCATGTCTGAATAAATTTCAAACATTATGTCTGCTTATTTTTATCATAATCCTTTCATACTGACGAATATTTTTCCGTATATTACAATTGAATGAGGCAAGAAATGCACCGTAACAGTGAGAACCACTTTTATTTCTCAAGTACTTTCAACCTCTTTCTGAGATCATCATCATACGTGCAACTGGTAAGGCAAAAACTATGTGTAGCTAACATTACTGATTTTTTCCTTTACGTTTAAATACGACGGTTGACAGTTATGCTTTAGCATGCATTAAAACGTGAAAAGTTATCCATTATGGACATTTTCTCTTTATGATAAAATGAATTTTGAAAAAAATATTCGTCTGAAAGTAGATTGCATTTTTCACAATTATGTTCATCCTGTACAATGCCCAAGAGCCACTCGAGCTAGAGGTGCACAGAGTAAGAGGCACGACCCAAGCAACTTCATACTGCCGCCACGACACAAGGTGACACCAGTTGTGAAAGTGAAAGTTTAAAACGAACTGGGAAACGAATCTTAAAAAGAAAACAAGGGATAAATCTCCCACTTCAAAAGACTTGGCACAAGGTTAAACGGGTCGATAGTCGATTTAATCTACTAATAGTGAAGGAAAAGGAAATAATAACGAGAAGAAAGAAGCAGAAAGGAAGGTAGGCACCAGCAGAAAGAAACAGAAAGGAAGGATGGAAGGAAGGCACCAGCAGAAAGAAACAGAAAGGAAGGAAGGAAGGAAGAAAGAAAGAAACAGGAAGGAAGGAAGAAAGAAAGAAACAGGAAGGAAGGAAGAAAGAAAGAAACAGGAAGGAAGGAAGAAAGAAAGAAACAGGAAGGAAGGAAGAAAGAAAGAAACAGGAAGGAAGGAAGAAAGAAAGAAACAGGAAGGAAGGAAGAAAAAAAGAAAGAAACAGGAAGGAAGGAAGAAAGAAAGAAACAGGAAGGAAGGAAGAAAGAAAGAAACAGGAAAGAAAGAAGGAAGAAAGAAAGAAAGAAAACAGGAAGGAAGGAAGAAAGAAAAAAAAAAGAAAAAGGAAAAAAGAAAAGAAAAAGGAAAAAAGGAAAGAGGAAGAAAGAAAAAACAGGAAGGAAGGAAGAAAGAAAAAAGAAAGAAAGGAAGGAAGAAAGAAAAGAAAGAAAGGAAGGAAGGAAAGAAAGAAAGAAAGGAAGGAAGGAAGGAAGAAAAAAAGAAACAGGAAGGAAGGAAGAAAAGAAAAGAAAAAGGAAAAAGAAAGAAAGAAAGAAAAAAGGAAGGAAGGAAGGAAAAAAAAAGAAGGAAGGAAGAAAGAAAAAAAAGAAAGAAACAGGAAGGAAGGAAGAAAAGAAAGAAAGAAGGAAGGAAGAAGAAAGAAAAAAAGAAAAAGGAAGAAGAAAGAAAGGAAGAAAGAAACAAAGAAGAAAGGAAGGAAGAAAGAAAGAAGAAGGAAGGAAGAAAGAAAGAAACAGGAAGAAGGAAGGAAAGAAAGAAACAGGAAGAAATAAAGGAAGGAAGAAAGAAAGAAACAGGAAGAAGGAAGGAAGAAAGAAAGAAACAGGAAGAAGGAAGGAAGAAAGAAAGAAACAGGAAGAAGGAAGGAAGAAAGAAAGAAACAGGAAGAAGGAAGGAAGAAAGAAAGAAACAGGAAGAAGGAAGGAAGAAAGAAAGAAACAGGAAGAAGGAAGGAAGAAAGAAACAGGAAGAAGGAAGGAAGAAAGAAACAGGAAGAAGGAAGGAAGAAAGAAACAGGAAGAAGGAAGAAAGAAACAGGAAGTAGGAAGAAAGAAAAGAGGGAAATCTAAGGAAGGAAGAAAATGAAACAAGGAGAAATAGGAAGAAAGAAACAGGAAGTAGGAAGAAAGAAACAGGAAGTAGGAAGGAACCAACAGAAAGAAACAGGAAGTAGGAAGGAACCAACAGAAAGAAACAGGAAGTAGGAATGAACCAACAGAAAGAAACAGAAACAGGAAGGAAGGAAGGAACCAACAGAAAGAAACAGGAAGGAAGGAAGGAACCAACAGAAAGAAACAGGAAGGAAGGAAGGAACCAACAGAAAGAAACAGGAAGGAAGGAAGGAACCAGCAGAAATTAGGAAGGCACCAGCAGAAAGAAACAAAAAGAAGGGATCCGGAGAACGAGAGAGAAGGCGAACGGCGAGAAGAATATGAGGGGAGGACAAGAACAAATGAAACAGAAGGAAGATGAGAACTGAAAGAATAAGAAGAATGTAAAGTAGATGTAGAAGTACAAGACTTTGATAATAAGAGAGAGAAAGAAGTAAATATTAGTTCGAAGGAATCTACTACAACGACAATCACCACCACTTCGAATTTTATTGAATACTTTTTTTGTTTAATTGATTCTTACTCCAGACTGGTCATTTCATAGTGGATAATTGAAGAAACGAAAATAGACAGAATTTCTGTCTGAACGCAAATTAAATTTCCACATGATACTCCCTTCCTGACCCCTGGCGTCCATTCTTAATTACAATTGCTTTTTTAAATTTTATTCATTTAATGCCTTTTATCGGGTTGTTTTCCCTTTCTTTTTGGCCGGTCAATTACTGGCTTACTTTTTTTATTTTTTTTATATGTAGGTATTCGTACCCAAGACTATTTTTAATCATCTCGTGTTTTACACAATCTTAACATCATAAGATACGAGGATGAAACTGATCTACTGGCGGATTCCAAAGTCTCCAGACAAAGTAACAAAGGAAACGGGAAGAAAGGGCAAAAGACAAAATATATGGTTGGCAGCTGGTGAGGTAAACGAAGGTGTTAGCTTCGAACAGGAAACACCAGAACCATGCAGCTACAGAAACCTGACTTCTGTCTAGATCCAATGGCAGATTGGGATAACGAAAGTTACCTTGGAAAAGAGAAAAATATAAAGACAGTAAAGTTTCGTTAGAAACAAGGAAAAGAGTGGTGTATCGCTATACCATAGCCATCGTCCTTTTTAACGGTCAGTGGTGGAAAATTTAATTTACAGGTGAAGAAGAGACAGAATTTTAGATTTCCAGAAGGATGCTGAGAATAACATGGACATAGCACGTAAGCAACGACGAAGCTAAAAAGAATACACTACAAAGGACACTTATTTAAAAGCTGGGGGGAAATAATTTCCATCAGCATCGCTGATGCTAGCCTCTAGAAGACTAATTTTTTGCGCATTCTCGAGACAACGTTCTCGGCTGGCATGAAGCTGAAAGACTATATTGAATCCATTGCTTACTCAGTTGCTAAGAAAGTTGGTTCACTGTGTCATGAAAGACAATTTTTCTTCCTTGAATCTATCTTGCATATTTACAATACCATTCCACTATGCTCAGAATATTACTGCCATATATATTTAAGTTATGAAGAACTTGGTAAACCGAATTGGTAAATCCAAGGAGGATGAAATCCTGAGAGCTCAATGTAAAGAACAGAGCTAATATTTAATGAAAACAGACACTTTAAGGTACCATTACAATAATTTATTTCACCAAAATCCTTTTTAAAGGATTTCGGATAATCAGGTAACACTTCCAACAATGAAATGAAAGGAAAAATGTGATTAGAAATTGATGGGTAGTGTACTTTTTGTAATTAAACAGGGAGGGTGAAGGTGGCGGTTAAAGAGACAATAGAAATATAGGGAGGGTTAAATTTATATCTCTCTTAAATAAGCTTTATATTGGGGTAGGAGGAGTGACCTAACCTTGACCTATTTATGTGGTTAAAGAAAAAGGAAGTGATATATAGGAATAGTGAGGAAAGGAAATAAAGTAAAAGGAAAAAAAGAGAAAAAAATGGAAAAAAGCAGACGTATCCAAAAGAGTTTTATGGCAAAGAGGGAGGGGGGAGAGAAGTGAATCGAAAGAGAGAAAAAGAAAACCAGACGTATTCAAAAGAGTTTTATGACAAAGTGAAGGAAAAGTGAATCGAAAGACAGAAAAAGGGGAAAAAATAATATATATATATATGATGCAATAGCCAAACTGTCGAAATCGTGTAACAGCATGTTTGTCCATCCCACAAAATGTTTAATATCTAAAAATATAACACTAAACTAATTAATGTTCTTTTTTCCAGGTTTACAGATAAGATGTTTAGCCATCTTGACATTATTTGTTGTAAGAATCATTGAAAATGAAAACCCTTTGAGCTATTCAGTTAGGAATAGAAAATCCTTTTGTTTCGGGTCCGTTGTCTTCCTAAATGAGCAATGGTGAGAGTAAAAAAATACCATTCCACTATGCTCAGAATATTGCTGTCATACATATATATATATATATATATATGCTTCCGCTATATAATTAGATATCCTTAATAAAATCCAAAGAAGAATTAACAATATTAATGGTTCTGATTTGGGTCTCGGCTTCACTCACTGCCGTAAAGTTACCTCCATGTGCCTTTTCTATAAAGACTTCCATGGTAATTGTTCACATGGGTACCTCGCTATGGTATGTACACTTTTTTTTTTAATTTAAGCGCAATACTAGACTGGCATCGAGATCCCATCAATTTACAGTTGAGCTGGTTACATGTAACCGTGAAGTCTATGCAAACAGTTACTTTTCTCGCACTTCTCGCTTGCGAAAGTCCCATTTTCGGATCCATGTTTTCCAGCCGACTTTAACATGCAAAGTTTCTCATTTCTAATTTTTCCACATTCAGTAACTCCTTGGGTCTGAGAGACTTTACTCCCTTGCGTAAAAAAAAAAACAAAAAAAAACGGCGTTTGGAGGAAAGACAGCTTTGAAAATAACAAACAAAACATATTGAAATCAAGAGGTGGGTGGGGGGCAGAGAAAACCTAGCGGAAACATTGCTTTGAATAATCAAGCCGACTTTCGAAGAATTCCCGTTTTGGGAACAGAATCTAATAACGATTGTATCATCCTAACTGTTAAATCAGGGACAATACAATATGGTCTAATGGTTAGCAAGTTTGTCTCCCACGATCAATTGCGACTGAGTAGTGAGTTAGATCCTCACTGGGTGTCTCATACTTTCAGCCTTGTGTCACATTTAGGCAACGCTTAGAAAATCCGTATTCTACTTACTAATCATACATGGCATTTAAAAAAATATAGAAGTGTACACAAACAGAGCTTAGTTTTTTATGGCAGTGTTAGTATTTTCTTAATCGATATGTCGTGTCCCTTCAGAAAGTTGCCGATCATGCCTCTCCACAACTTCCTATCCGTTGTATCTCTTAATAAATCTTGTCTCTTTATTTCTCCTAAACCTTGTGCCGCCATCCATTTACTCAAGCTGGTTATGTACGTTATACATTTTCTTCTGTCCTCCTTGCCTTCAGTCTGACTTGTAAGCATAAGATTTTCTTTGCTCTCTTTCCTCAGTATGTGTTAGAGAAATTTCGACTGTATCTTTCTGATGTTAAGTATCCTTTTTGTTTCCATTTTCTATGAAACTTCATTCGTTACTCATATTTTTGGTCCATTGTAGTTTCATCATCCTTCTGCAAGACCACATTTCTGTTGGTTTCTGTCTCTTCGTCATCTCTGACAGGATTGCCCATCATTCACAGGACAGATATTACATAACAGTTCAATTATTCTTTGCTTTTAAAGAATATTTTTTCTGCTGCTTACTATTTTGCTTAGCTTTTGGAGTGCACCTTTCCTTATCCCAATTTGCATATAGGGCTGTTTCTTTTGCTAACAACCATGTATTCTGTCTTCTTGCATTTGATACCTTAATCCTTCCTTCTCGCTTTCCGCTATCCACTTCTGTAGGAGCTGCTGTATTTTCCTTTCTTTGCCTGCCATCAATAACGTATCCTCTGTATATCTTTATGACCGGCAATGCTGTCAGGGCATCTAATTCTCTTATAATCGCCTCCCTGTATAGGTTAAATAAGTCTAAGATGCCTTCTTGTTTTACACCCCTATTTTTTTTTTTAAATATTTATTGAATTCATTTTCTCAGTGTGCAGGTGGTTTGCTGCCAGCATCGGTTGTCGATTATTCTAATATTCTTCCAAAATATGCAGTGGTAGCGTACACAGTGGTTGAAAGGACAAATGTACTTTGATATCATATTTTCAGCCCCTTTCAGCACGAATAACACAGTAAAAAATTGGAAACATGCACCCATTGATGATTAACTTTTTTTTCCGTCCATTGCAAAAATAAACGGAAAAATAAGCCTAGCACTAATTAAAACAACGGTATTTGTCAAATAAATTGTTTTCAATGCAAACAGGTTTATATGGCAGAGACAAGTTTTCTAAAAACCCACATCTACGAACACAAGAGAGATTTGCGTTTAGACAAACTGTCTGACCTCTCTCGTATTAATAAAGTTGGCCACAAATTTGATTTTACTGATGTCACCCCAATTAAAAAAAAGCACATAATTCTTTAAGGGGAAAATACTTTTGTAAGCTTGATAATAAGTTTATTACCAACCATAAACACACGTCTAAAACATTACATTGCGATCCTTTTTTAAATCCATACTTAAAAGAATCTAACTCATCTAATGCAGTCATAAAAACTGTAACAGATAAATGGGATACCACCCCGATTACGGTGACTGACCGCACAAAGAGAAAGACATTAGAATTCCTCCTGCTAGACATAATCAATTGCGAATTAACATCTGACGCCTGCGAAGACATTTTTTTGAAAACTTACATGGATATACAGGGTGGTCAGAAAGTCTTGTTACCCCTACATAATATTTTTTATTACAGATGGCTGACATTAAAATGGTTTTCACACAGAGCTTTTAGATGTGCGATAGCGTCAATGAAAGTGAATAAAATGAATCCAGTACATTGTGCTTTGTATTACTTAGTGACAAGACTTTCAGACCAACATGTATTCACCGAGAATCTTCCGCCATTTTTTTTCCGCATTTCATTATATTGATCCAACTATTTCAGCCACCACGTCTATTCAAACCACCGCGTCTATTTGAGACAAGTATTAACAGATTGATAAAGATAGATAACATAGATACGGACAATAGTCAGCGTGTACTCAATGATAATCACCTAATCGCAAAAATTCAGATAGGATATGGATATTCATTATTTTCCTATGTCAGGAAGCGGTATTTTTTTTTTTAGTTTTGTCAGAATAGTTCCGAAATAGAAAATAAGTCAATCAAGCTGTGGCAGAGTACAGATCCCCCTTTTTTGGTCCTATTGGAGTTTTTTGAAAATATAAGATTTGCACGGTACGTCAGGCTGGAAAATCTGGCTGACAGAAGAGAAAAAGAAGCTAACTTCATTCATTACCATATGTTGATATTTGTCTGTCTCCACATTGGTTATATTCATCTCATTCAGTTATTGTCATCATAATATATATATATATATATATATATATATATATATATCTCGATCTTATATTTATGCATCTCTATTCTCGACTGTTCAAATCTGTATTTCTTGGACTTCAGATCTCAAGCTGTTAATACAGTTGTCTTCCATATATATATATATATATATAAATAAATAAATAAAGCATATGAATATATAAGTGTATCAAAAATACTTTTACAAACTTTGGAGGCGGTTTCTTCACACCAAAACAAGGATCAAATTTCATATATACACATATAAAGGGCAGTTGTGTATGTGTGTATTCAGTTAAAACTTAAAAAAAAAACTACAATAGTTATGACAAAGTAAATATGTATACAGACTAATTATCACGCAAGCCAGCTTTTTGTAATAAAAAAAATATCGTATGATTTGTATTTACGAAATTTTATTTTGAAATTAAATTTCATTAGAATGCATTCGGAATTCACAGAATTAAAAAGTAAAAACGAACTCGGGTGACGTACCAACTTCATTGTACTAAATAGTGGGAATCGGTATTAATACTTATGCCAGCGATACCACGGTTGAGGGAGTTGGGCTATTTTTGGACCTGGCCCATGTGCACATATTTGGGCTATACACATTGGGTCACATCCTCCCATCGTGTGACAGCAAGTGAATACAATCTGCCTTCGGGCAGATAAATTACATTTCATCTCAATTGGCTTTTCAATACAGCACAAATAAATGAGGGTTTATTGGACCCGTCGATTCAAACCCTACGGCATGTTCTTCATTACATCAAAGTACGAGGGATGATGGAACATCGACTCCAGAGTGACAACGTTTGCTGTGATTGGGAAAATTTTGGCTTTAGCCGAATTGCACGCAATTGTGTTCCCAAATTCAAACCGGCCTTGTGCCATATTCCGTCAACGTGTGTGTGTATGTCTGCGTGAATGAATAATAAATGTAGTATTTTTTCTCAGCATCACTAATGGTAAGGTTAATATTAGCCTTTTCCTTATAAGGAAATATTAGGTATTCATTGACAGAGCAGAAAATGCTCCTGTCGGTTCAACTTTATCAAAATATATTTCCATCAAAACATTTTCAAGTCCTATAACTATTCCAGAATCGAGGGAGGTTTCTTTCCTAACATTTTGTTTGATGCAGAGTGGAATGTCTACATTTTGATTATGTCATTTTTCTTCGAGCTACACGGGCTATCCATTTTAGTTGTTGCTGCTGCCGAAAGTCCTCTAGTGATGTTGGTACAGTTCTGTGTTTGTGGTTCTATAATGATAATCCTCAAGATTCGAAGAAAGCTCATACTCGCTAAGACATACGGCTTTCATAGGCTCGACGCCACTTAACTATTGATTTGAGAAAGCGGTTAAATGCAGTTGGAAGTTGGTGTTGGCTCATACATGTCATCCATAGGAAAGTAGGCTGTTTAAGAATATAATGATTTTCCAAGCATAGCTAAGATGTGGCACAAGGCCGAAAGAAGGGAGCACCCAGTGAGAATCGAACTCAATATTCAGTCGTAATTGTTCTAGTCAGACAAGCGAGCTAACCTTTAAACCATCTCGAGGTGCTCTCCTAGGCTGTTTTGGTTTATATATATATTAGTTATTTAAGTTGCTAATATTTACTATTTCCACATTCTGAATTCTTACAATGGATTCAAGTTATGCCCCGTCAATGATTTTATTTGAATTCCATATCATAATTTCTCTTTTGGAAAAGTTTGGAGTTTCTTTTTTTCTTGAAATACTTGGAGAGTATTTTGATTTCTTTTTCTTCAAGTTGTTCTTATTCCAACCATTAATAATTATATGCTTTTCAAAGATATATATATATATCTTTGAAAAGCGCTTCTATATATATATATATATATATATATATATATATATATATATATATATTTATTTTTGAAAAGCATATAATTTCCTCCCAAGACCAATGCGCTGCTGCTGCTTATCAGCACGCATTGGTCTTTTTTAAAAAGATCGCCTTTTTCTATTAGCAGAAGTCGTTTGGGATGTACTTTGGGATGCTTAGATGATCAGTTCCTATATCATCACAGATGTTCATGTATATTTAATCTTTCATCAGGATGCATGATGCTAACCACCACGAGAGTGACTCATTGCGCCTTTTGCCATGAAGACGGAAAGATTATATTGAATAGATTGCTAGGTTCTACTGTTAGAAAAGTCGCTTCCCTTTGTCGTGTTAACAATTTATCACCCCGGTGTGGGTAAGATGGTAAACTACATCCGCGTCCTGGGTAAGATGGTAAACTACGTCTAACAGCAAGACCTCTAATCAGGAGGTATTGAGAAGCGTGGAACCAGCTCTGAATTGCTGGTGTTCTCAGGTCCACCATGAACCGGAGTGGTAGCACTTGTTACGGTCCCAGCTATGGGTAAATAATTAACCCCTAAATTGGGATAAAACACTATGATAGGTTTTCATATCAGAAATACTTTGTACAAAATTACTAAGAATAGATTTCTGGAGAAAAATTATTGCTACTATTTATAAAAAAAAAAAAAAAAAAAACCAACTTACACTTTTGAAAAAAAAAAAAATACCAAACAATACATTCTTGAAAAAAAAAAAAAATACCAGCAATACATTCTTGAAAAAAAAAAAAAAAAAGCAATACATTTTCAAAAACTAAAAAAAAAAAAAAAATTACCAGCAATAAATATCTTGGCAGCATTAAATAAACCAAGTGCAGTACTAGATTGGGGCAAGGTCTCATGTTAGAGTTGAAATGGCTAGCTATCACCGTAAATTCTATGTTAATAGTTTCTTCTGTCGCACTTCTCGCTTGTGGAACTCGCTTCCGGCGTTTCACTTTAAATCTTCAAAAAGATTCCCATCCGAATCACCAAAAGGTTAGAACGTCACATTTGGGTGCCGCGACCGATACCAAGCCAGTTGGTCGTCACAGGACGGGATAGCACGACTGACGCAGACAGGCGGGAGTCACGTTTGGAGCGGCGACACCCGAACGAGCGAGGAACGAACAGCAGCAGAGGCGGGGACGTCACAAACTTACATTTTAATGGAATGGTGAAATCAACTTCAATTTTGTTTTTCTGTTCCTCAATGATTATCTTCATTATGGTTTTAAATATTTAGGTTGACAGGGGTCTTCATATGTAATTTTTTCTCAATTTTTCATTAATGGCCTTCGTCCGGCCCGCGACCCGTCATTATAACACGATCCGGCCCGCGGGGTCGATTGAGTTGCCGACCCCTGTTTTATAACATGAACTGTCAGTGACCCAACTGGTCACGGGCAGTCTAGTAAAACTCAGTGTCACGTGTACGACAAAAGATCTAAAGACATTTATAAATGGAGATGACAGAAAACTGAGAAAGTTTTCTTTTATAGCAAACGAAACGAAAACAATGATTTTATTATAATTTTATTATGATTTATTATAATTTTATTATAATTTTAATGATTTATTATAATTTTATTATAATTTTAATGATTTATTATAATTTTATTATAATTTTAATGATTTGGCCAGTCGCTAAAATGGAAAAAAAATGAAGTCTTACCACCACGAATTTAGAAATATTTCACAATAAAATTCAGCCGGGAGTTGCTTTGTTTTTTGGTATAGTTTACATGTCAGCTCAGCGAAGGGAATGAAACGAATTGCACTGAAGTAGATTTAGGCAACAACTGACTTTGCTATTCAACTGGTTTAATTTTGACGCCAATCAACGTATACCCGGATGAATGACCTCCACTTGTAAGGTCATCCGACCACTTCAAATGACCCAGAATTCTGAGAAGTTTCATTCACAAGAATTGATTCTCTTAACACTCAGTATACCTTTTTTAGTTTACTTTTTTCTTGATTTTTAAAAAAAATTCAGAACTTAATCTAATGTCTTAATTAAGAAATGAAAGAAATAAAAAAAATAAAAAAAAAATTGAAAAAAAATTTATTAAGCAAATTTTATTAAAAACAAAAATAAGAGAGAATTGAAAAAATAAACAAGATTGAAGAGATTTCCCTGAGAAAAGAGAGAGAGAGAAGAGAGAAAAAGAATTTATGAGAGAGAGAAAAGAGAGAGAGAAAATACTTACATAAAATGAGGGGTTGAATCATCAGGGTTGGGTTGATATTTTTCTCAATGTGTAATAAATGGGGAGGGGTAATAAAATGTGGTTAGGAAAATCATTTAAAAGTGTTGCAATGTGTGAAATTAATAAAGTGTTTGTTGTTAATAATTCGAGAGGTCGTAAAATTTCCTATCGAAAATAAAGTAAAGAAAAAAGTAATGTACAAAGAAGTAAAAAAAAAAAAAAAAAAAAAAAAAAGACAAAATGGAGGATATATTTTAATAAGAGATTACGAAAGAAAGAACAGTGATTGAGGAAGAACATCGCAGACGAATAAAACGACGTAAAAGAAACAAACAGGAAAAAAGTCTAAGTTGAAATCGTATAAAAGATACATAAAAACTGATACCGGTTTCTCTGACCAAAGCGACATCACAAAATTTAGATTTGCCAATTTCTTCTGCAAGGATAAACACTATTTGGTTCACAATGCTAAGCTTAGCAGCAAAACTAATTCCGAAAAACAAATCCGTTTCAAAGAAGACTCGGAAAAGTTCGGGTCAACAGCATGAAGCGTGCTAAAAATCACTGAAGCATGATGGGAATCTTTTTGCTGCGTCGCCAGTCCTGAATTTCTGCCGACTCCTGTGTGTGATATATATATATATATATATATATATATATATATATATCTCACACACACAGGAATCAAGAGAAAGTTTTAAAATATCCACACACTTGTCTTAAGATATATGGCGAAAGTGCGGACAATTTTGGACTTGCCATCATATTACATACAAAAAACTGATATCATTTTGTTGTGTAATAACAACCAATTATTGCTCCAATTTTAACAAAATATGTAACAGCTAATTAGACTGTGCGGGGTTATATCAATGAGAATCTACCAGGAAGATGGATCGGGCGTGAGAGTGATAATGTGTTGTTGAAATGTCCACCACATTCACCAACTTGACACCTTGGGATATTTTTCTATGTTAAAAGAGCTCTCCTCTTCTTACAAGCCTAGAGGAACTTAAGCAGATAGTCACTGAGGCGATGGAGAATGTTACGCAAGGCATGTTACAACGTGTTTGGCAGCAGCTGGACAACGGACTTGACGTGTGTCGTGTTACAGATGGTGCGCATATTAAGCATTTGTGAAGCTTTGAGAAATCGGTTATAAAATCTACATCCCTTCCAATATCATGTTTAAATTTTGATATATAAATATCTTATCGAAAGTGATTTAATTTCGTTTGCCTGGGACATGGAGTTACTTTGATGTTCACATTTAAAATGATGTCTATGTTTTTGAGGACGCCCAGTGTGCATATATATATATATATATATATATATATATATATATATATATATCATCCGGTTTTAGATTTTCTTTTCATAATTTTTTTCCCCGTTTACAGTTCTGATGAGAGGGGAAAAAACCGGTCGACTGTGTTTTTATCTAAATTTATCATGGCTGATAATAGAAAAAAAATTATTGCTTTTATGCCAATATATATATATATATATATATATATATATATATATATATATATAATAACACGAGTGTAAGAGCTTTGATCAAAAAGTATCAGGACTAAAAAAAAGAAACCTACAACATATAAATTCGCCATTTAATCTCCTTCAAAGTAGTTCCATTCTGAAGCCGCAGATTTTATCTAGCGTCGTTTCCACTGATTAAAACATTCCTGGAACACCTTTTTGCGGGGACAGTGAGCAGCTGCCCTGTCACACTGTCTTGGATTTCCACGACGCCTTAAAATCTTGTTCCTTTCAAGTGGGGTATGATTTTTTTTTTTCGTGGAAAAAGTCGCAAATGGATTCATGCTTCATACAACAGTCATGATATTTTGATCAAACTTCACACATATATATATATATATATATATATAAAAAAAAATTAAAAAAAGATCCGTTTTGGTGATAATTTATTTCGTGGATATTTTTATATAGTCATCTCTTCAGACCCAAAGTTCTTAATAAATGGAACAATTCATCCATATATATATATATATATATATATATATATATATATATATATATATATATATATATATATATAAGCAGATATATGGATATAGATCCGACAGTATGAAGAAAATATACGGAAAAAAAAACAAACAAAAATCCTAATATGCAATTATACTGTTTTAATGTTAATATAATGTCAACGTCGGACGTTTCAGTCTAGTAGACCATCTTCAGAACATTCATAAAACATAATTAACATTAGACTATATTTAATTCAACATGAAAAAGACGATGGACATAAGAGTAAGACTAATCAAAACATAACTTATCTGAATAAGATTAGTCTTATATTTATATATAAAAATATATTTTTATTTAGGAACTATTATACACTTTTTTCCTAATGTTTTTAAAATTTTGAGAAAAACTTAATAGATATTTTTGTAACTCATATGTGTTGTTATATATATATATATATATATATATATATAATTTAAAAATATATATATATATATTTATATAAATAACAATGATATTTATATATATATATATATATATTATCTTAAATAAATACAAATTCATATATATATATATATATATATAAATTTCATGTTAAACTTGCTATATATATATAATATATGTAAATATATTATATATATATATATATATATATATATAAATAAATTTTTATATATATATATATATTTATAAATAAATTATTTTTATTGATTATAAATAGGAAATAAATAAAGTATTTTTATATATATATATATATATAAATAAAAAAAAAAATAAATATTATTTATATTCGTTATATATATATATAAATAAATTCATAAATATTATATATATATATATAAATAAATAATTAATAAAGTATTTTATATATATATATAAATAAATAAAAAAATATCTGATATTTATATATATATAAATATGATATTTTTTATATATATATATATAAATATATGTTTTATTTGTATATATATATATATATATGTATGTGTGTGTGTGTAATAAATAAATTATGATATATATATATATAATATATCATATTAGAATATTTTTCTAACTAGTAATATATATATAAATATATATATATCATGAAAATATTTTTCCAATATTAATAAATCTGGTGATATGTATGTTAAACCCGACAATACAGCTAAAATTTATAAGTTATCGCCTAAGGAAATGTACTTTTAGTTAAAGATATTCTAAATAGAAGTAACAAAAAAAAAGATACTAGTATTTCAACCAAGTAAATAAAGAATTAACAGTATCAGTAAATCAATTACTGATAAATTACGGATTAAGTGATCGGGTCGGTAAACTACAAACTAAGGAAGCCTATATCTTGTTAAAAAAATATAAACCCGAATTCAAAAAAAAAAAAAAATAATCTTTCTATACTTGGTTTTTGATTGTTTATTCTAAAACAATAACAATGTTTTCCTCATTGTAGGATCGTTAATTAATCTGAAACTTAAAACCGTTCATTTTATCTTCAACATCATCATTGATAAGACACAGGGTGTTGAAACAAAATAAAAATTTTTTTTGTAATGATTTATTTTTTATACTTATGTTATAATTTTTTTGTAATTATTATATATATATATATATATATATATATATATATATACACACACAAGTTCTAACATTATATTTAAGTAACTTTTTACAGTTGTCACACGTACGTAGAATCATTCCCCAAAACATGTTTATCAAGGGAATTGTCAACTTCTATTAAAAACACACACCTATTTTAAAAAACTGCTTTTCTGCGATGTTTGTAACTAAAAGTAATAATATTTATTTCAATTCAGATTAATTAAACATTAAATCAGCTGATCTTCTTCAAATAAACATTCAGAAAAGTATAATTTATTTTTGAAAGATTTCTTTTAATAGATAGACGGTTGACGGTTTTGTTAACGCAGCAGACTTTTCTGCATTTTTTTTTGACGATTTCAGAAAAATTAATTCCAATACAGCAAAGAAATTTTCTTATTGGAAATATTAAATTTATTCTATCAGCTAGGAAATAACAGCTTCAAGAAAGATTTTTCAATTTTAAAATTTCATTTTAAACTATGTCTCACTTTTCTTTGGAGGTTCGTATGTGTGTGTTTCTGTGTGTGGGGTGGATGAGGTGCCGTTTAATTGTTACTAGCACGAGAGACAATTAAGCATCAATCACAAATATCAATTAGTATCTTTCTAGCTAAAAGTCTAAGTTGAATTATTTTAATTCATACAGAACGCGAGAGACCTACACGCGTAGAAGGCGTCGCAACTGAGACACGCGAGCAAAAGGCCTTAAAATAGGTAGATCAATTCGGCTAGACTTAGAAGACACTGTCTCTCTTATTATGAGGTGACTTCAAATACTGGTTCAACGTTTGTCTGGCGTCAAAACAACTTCGTCTAATCATGAACAGATTTGCTGGTTTTATGAAAATCAATGACTTCGGTTTTAGCCAACACGCCTCCTATACAAGAATATTGAGGATTTTATAGATTTCCTTAAGCGTCTTTACTTCCATGAATGATTTTCCGAAAAGAAAATAGTTTTGAGTTTAATTACTTTTCTTCTATCATCCGATAATAATAAATAGGTTTCGTAAAATACTTTCACGGAATAAGCCACTGTCAAATCTTCTATCTTATATCTAATATAAATAAAGCTCTGGGTACGTGTGTCAGTCCGCCCGTCCGTTTTTCGATATTGGTGAATCATAAACAACCTGAAGTAAGGGTAGTAAATACTGTCGTTAGAAGAGATTAAAAAACTTAATAACTTATATTTAAAAATTAAATAACTAACTAATAAGTTAAATTTAAATATCGATCAGTGTGAAAGGTTTAAAAAAAAAAAACAAACAAAAAACAAACAAACAAACAATTCTTTATTAATATTTAATTTAACTTTTTGTCGCAACTGATATCGATTAATTAAACCGTAATTTAAACTTAAGCGTGGCACGGTACGTTGCTCGTGTTTTATTTTTTTTTTTATTTTTCTAGCATACGTAATGTATTTGAAATATTACGTTGTTCAGGTTCCCTAAGGTCTTTTAAGAGTGTTTATATGTAAAGTGATCATAAAGATGGTGATTTTAAAAGAAAATAAAAAAAATTGCGCGAAAAATAAATGTAAACGAATTACGGAGATCGTTTACATATACGAAGAAAGATTTCTTTTGACTAAAAGTTCGAATAAAGATAAAATAAAAAAAAAAAATTTATTTTATAGACTAGTTCCTAAATAGGTAAATCGAACATTAGAAATACTAGATAATAAAAGCATTTAACCTTACCTTTGGAACGCAGAGACAAATAGAAGTTATATAATTTTCTATGTGAGTTAGTAGGTTATAGAATCAGGACAAGAGCAAAGAAATTTAACAAGATGCTACTGAGCTATACTTGACATCTCTGTCTTAAGGTCGCATCACAAATTAAGCAGTGTGACCCTTGTTGGTTCGTTTAACGTAGTGTTTCCTTACATTTTTTTCAAACAGCATTTTTTTCTTGTTTTGACCTTTATATAACTCCACTCCCTCAAATTTCCAATCCTGGGTAAGACGTTAAACTAATCCGCGTCCTGAGTAAGACGTTAAACTACATCCAGCAGCAAGGTCTCTGATCAGGAGGTTTTGAGGAGCGTGGAACCACATCTTAATTGCTGGTGTTCCCAGGTCCACCCTGACCTGGGGTGGTAGTACCTGTTAGGGTCCCAGTTATAGGCAAATAGTTAACTATTACCAGCAATACTTTTTTAAAAAAAATTATTACCAGCAATACAATTTTGAAGGAAATATATTACCAGAAACAGATTTTTGACAAAACAAAATATTACCAGCAATAAAAATTTTGTCAGCATTAAATAACCCATTGAGATTGATATGCTGTAAAACAAAATAAACCAAACCCTCAAATTTCAAATATTATACAGAATTCATCTTTCATTGGAAGATAGATATTAGTGTAAAGATAATTTTAATATTGTTATCATTTCTATTATAAATGGCAATAAAATATCTGATAGCTTATCTCAACGTTTTGAGGGTTCATTCACATCATACTAATAGGGATAGCCTCGTGTTCACAGGAGTAAAAACAAACAAAGAAATAAAACTAAAAGCATGTTAAGTTAACATCATATTATTTTTATTTATTTCTGTCCATTGGTGTGTATGGATTTTAGATATATATGTTTTAAGGTTGAGTGTAATAGAGGAAGAAAGCCATTTCGTATTATGACAAGCAAGTTGCCGAGGAGGGGGAAATGGGCATTTTGACTCTTTGAGGATCCGTAGCGAAGATAGATAGTTGGTCATTTTTATGCACTAAGAATTCCTTTTTCAGCCAGAAAGTTTTCCGTTGCATGCTGGGAGAACTTTTATTATTTTGATTTTATTTATTTTAAACAAAGTTTTAATGCTATTTGTTTCATTTATATTTATTATTTTATAATTTTTATTTAAAAATAATAATAATATCATCCCTATAGATTTTAATACGATGGTTGACTCTAGGTTCCATGCTGCTTAGAATTAATAATAGACCTCGTTTCGGAATTTGCGGGCGGGTTATTTGTGTAGGAAGAAGCTGTGTAACTACATTCAGCCATATAGGAATTTGGAAAAGCAATGAAGAAAAGCCTTAGATACCTTTCAAAATGTCATTTTGGAGCCAATATTGAATATTTTTTGGAAAAGAAAAGAATAGATAAACCACCACACCTGAGCATATTCACTGACATCGAAATGAAATAAAACTCCTAGTCTTCCCTTTCAACGTAGCAGAGCCCACAAGGTGGCGGTATCACACACGCTGGGAAACACTGGTTTAGCGGTATATCAACTCCT
The DNA here is from genome assembly GCA_903632075.3 of Acanthosepion pharaonis. NCBI lineage: Eukaryota > Metazoa > Mollusca > Cephalopoda > Sepiida > Sepiidae > Acanthosepion > Acanthosepion pharaonis. Next base: position 508,522 of record CAHIKZ030001306.1, on the reverse strand, counting down.
TATGGGTCATTTAATGTCGAAATTTAAATTTTCCTGGGAGCATAATTCCTTTTACAAAAATGTATCGCTGGTATTTTTATTATAAAAATATACTTTTATAATTTCATTGACTTTTGAGCACAGTTTAGAGGTTAACTATTTGCCTATTGCTCGGACCGTAACAGGTTTATTCATTTTTTAATTATTTCTTTGTTTAGCCGCATATCAACTTTTTGTGGGTCATTTAAAACCGAAATTAAATTTTCTTGGGAGAATTAGTAATTTATTTTACAAAAATGTATTGTTGGTAAATTTGTTTTGGCATTTTTTTTATTTTTTTATTTTTTTTTTTTTAGAAAAGACGTACTGCTGGCAATTCTTTTATTATAAAAATGTATTTTTTTTTTTTTTTTTATTTATTAAAGCAAGGCGTGAAGCCACTAGGATGCAGGGGGTTGCAGAAGATTTGGAGCGAGAGCAGATAGGAGTGATAGGAGAAAGGACGGAGAGAAGGATAGTGGGTAGATCAAGGTAACTGGAGGTGTCGATTGACATTACATTTGAATAGTTGGAGATTATAGCTCTCAGGGAAACAGTAATTGGGAAGGGTGTTCCACAGGCGAGAGGTGCGAGGTATGAAGCTATTGGAGTAGAAGAGACGGCTACATTTGAGAGTTTCTACGGTGTAAGGGTGGGAGCGGGATGCCAGCTTCGCAGGGCGCTTGAATTCATGGAGTCTGGGAACCAGTGAAAGCAGCTTGTCAGAGCAGTTACCATGGAAGTATTTGTAGAAAAGATTACTGGTATTTTTTAATATATACTTTCATGTTCCTTGACACTGAAACCAGTTTGAGGATCAACTATTCACCCATTCCTGTGACCCTAGCAGGCACTACCACCAAGAGTGGACCTGGGAACATGTTGTTGAGTAGTTTCACAGTGGAGGCTTGTATTTGTACTAAGTCGGTCCTAAAATAGGTTCGACGTACAAAACGTTAGGAACTTGATATAATAGGTATTGCGCAGAGTATTCTAGTTGTGGTCGTTGATACTTTAGTATTTGACTGTCGTCCGACATCGACTGACTGACCAACGATATTTTGTCACCCCCACCCACGAGGGCATCATGTGGCACAAGGCCGGTTTAACGTGGGCTCGGCCAAAAATATGCCCACTGAACCCGTATAAACGGGTTCAGGGTCAGTTTACCTCCCCGAAAGAGAATCCGCCCTTCGGCGTAGCCTCCTTCGGGTTCCTCAGCGCCCGAAGGCGGAAAGTTCAACCGATCAGCCAGTCGACTGACGGATCAACTCACTGAGTCACTGCTACTACTCCTACTTATTATAGGTGGGAGTGTCTACTAACAACAGAACAGCAGCAATTAAAAAGGTGGTTCCACGCTCTTCAAAACCTCCCGATCAGTGTCACAGCTGCCGGATGTAATTTATCGTCATACTCAGGACGATAGTGCGAGTCAATATAGTCATCGGCAAGAAGATAAAATTGAAATAGAATGGGCACGTCATAAAATCCAACAACTTTTCCGCTGTGGTTCTGCAAGGTATCGACCAAGGTAAAACACAAAGCAGCCAAAGGAGAATGGGTCCTTGTAGACTCAGCGATTGGACTGGAAGACACTAAGACAGTGGCAGGCAACCGACACATATGGAGGAAGTTGGTCAGGCGCTTGGCTGCACAGCAAGCCTTCAATCACACCCGGTTTAGAACAGATGATGATGAAGGATTGAATTCGCAACCTGAGCAACGCTCTCCAAGAAATGCATGCTAATTCTTACTTTACCATAAAAGCTTGCGTTTGTTTTTCTTTCAAAGATTTACATACCATTTTCTTTAAAGTAGAAAATCCGTTTTATTGACAACGTCTTTGTTCACTGAAAACGCCAACGAAACGATTTCAGATAAATTTGCGTGCGTGTGTATTTTTTATATTAAAATCATTAATGTCTGTTTGATAAGCCGGCGTCCTCCGGTCAAAAAGAAAGCAGAGAACTTTGATTTTTTTTTTATATCGTTTATTTGGGCATGGGGCCCTTTTTTGGATTGTATTTTTGATCAGAGAACGAGTTATAGCAGTGTATATAAAATGTAAAAGTCTAATTTAAGTTTAAAGACAAAAAATAAACAGCTACAGAGTCTGCTACAAATATATTGTATTTGGGGAAAATATATCATCATCATCATCTGCTTGCCAACACTCCAGCCAACCTTGCCAAAGATATGCATTAAACAGTACCTTTCCGGACATCCGTTCTCTACCGACCACTTTCATTTCTCCCTTTCATCACATCCGCTCTCTAGCGACCAAGTAACTGTCTCTTTCGGGACATCCGCTCTCTGGCGACCACGAAGCTGTCCTTTTCAGAACAGTTTCTTTAACAAAAATAAACTTGGCAATATTTAATTTTACTTGGTCTTCGTTGTGTTGTTATTTTTCATCATTTAATATCTGTTTGCAGGACAATATACCACCCGCAAGATTCTTCCTCCAAAATTCTTTGCTGACATTTTTTTCTCTTGGTAGCAAACACAGGGTCTACGAGATGCTAGTGGAAAATTTTCCACTTAAGAAACTCGTTCCGTTACTGACGAGTAGTAGACAACATTTCTAAACTCGTTCCGTTGCTGACGAGTAGTAGACAACATTTCTAAACTCGTTCCGTTGCTGACGAGTAGTCGACAACATTTCTAAACTCGTTCCGTTACTGACGAGTAGTCGACAACATTTCCAAACTCGTTCCGTTACTGACGAGTAGTCGACAACATTTCCAAACTCGTTCCGTTACTGACGAGTAGTAGACAACATTTCCAAACTCGTTCCGTTACTGACGAGTAGTAGACAACATTTCTAAACTCGTTCCGCTACTGACGAGTAGTAGACAACATTTCTAAACTCGTTCCGTTACTGACGAGTAGTCGGCAAAGTTTCATACACATACCATATATACTGTGCTACTTATTACTACAGGAAACCCCCCCCCAAAAAAAAAAACATTTCTCCTGACGAAACGACGTCGGATTTTACTTTCAGTAAGAAACAAAGACATGGTGACAGGGTTGTCTATTTTTCTAGATGAATTATTCTATTTACATTGTTCGAAATGTTGTCATCATCTTTATTGAAATATTCACGACGTTTCGGCCAATGTAATCTCCAGCCTTCTTCAGGTGATATACATTGGAATTTCGACTCGAACCCTTTATTTAGCCCACCGGGATAGATTACTTTTTCGGTAATAATCGGGCTCCTTGGAATTTTCAAATATTACGTTCCCACGATAGAATAAATGATTATTAAATATCAATGTAGCAGCTAGAGGGCGATACTTATTTCTTTTTTTAACTGGTCACGTGCTTAGGTGGGGAGTGACCCTACGACCACAACCTGTCATGGTACTCATGAGGTTATTTTTTTCTCTCGTCATTAAAACATTCTGTTCAAATTTGTGGAATATTCTTTATACTTTTATGATAGTAGTTTTGAATCTGATCGATTTATTTATTTTTATTTCACCTTTAAAGTTTGTATAAAATAATTTTTCATAAGATGACATCAATTTTTAGTTTTACTTAGGCATCTTCTAACAGGATATTATATAAGTTCCTCTTTCGGTTTACGGCCACAACTCGTTGAAACACCGTTCCTCGTACGCTCGCCGAAGTTATGTAACATCGAGCCTGTTAACTACCTTGATTGGAATCGCATGGGAATAACAAACGCTGTAAGTTGGGTGTGTAGGTGGTGTAATGCATAACTCGGAGACCCGAGTTCCGATCCCAGCTGGGTTGGTTATATTAACTTATGAGCAAATCCCCTTAGGAAAGGTGTGAAACCACGTTCTCTCCCCACCAGCTATGGATTAATTAGTAGAAAAAATATTATCGCAAAAAAAAAAAAAAAAAAAAAAAAAAAAAAAAAAATAAAAAAATAAATAAAATATAGCTTCAGACTTTTAAGTAATAAAGTTTGATAAGCTGGAAGAAATACCCTCCCCATTCCCTATCTTGTAGGACTGTTTTTTTTTTTCTTCAATCTTGTATTTTCATCCTAGTTTCCTGTCTCTACATGTCCTTTTTATCTTTTTTCTGCCTAACGTGCCTTCACATCTTTTTCAGTTGTAGCTCTATATAACGGCTCTTGTAGGAATGTTTTTTTATATTTACTCTTGCAAATACCCTTGGCATATATTAAAGAACGCCTTTTCTAAACATCCTTTTATCAGTTTTATTACATCAAAAAATATTTTTCTGGCCTTAAACATGCTGCAAATGTAGACAAACCGTAAAATAGATCAATACCTCGGATCGGAGAGCCCAGTTCCAATTCCAGTTGGGTTCGTTATATTCACTTACGCGCAAAAAACTTTGGGAATAATATGAATCCACTTTTTCGTGAATCAACTATAAATGAATTAGTACGATTTGTCTAAGTTATTACTACCCCCCCCAAAAAAAACAATCTAAAAATATTTTCTAGCTCTAATTAATTGCTTGTTTTTCTTTAGCGGCATATCAACCTGTATGGATAATTTAATGCCGAAATGTAAACATTTTTTGTACGCAATTTTTTTTTTTTTGAAGACAGTAATGGTTTACTGATACAAGTCTTACTAATTAACCCATGTTTGGAGGGAGAAGAGGTGGATTCATAACTTTCCCAAGGTTATTTGCGCGTAAGTGAATACAACAAACCTATCCTTGCTTCCTTTTCCCTGTCCTGAATGCGCTGTGCTTTTTTTTCTTCATCTTGCACGTTCTTCCTTCTTTATGTTCTCTATGTGTCCTTTTTATCTTTCTATTCTGCCTTGCGAGTCTTTACATGTCCTTTTTCAATTGTACTGAGCGCAGAGATCCAATTCCAGTCGGTTTCGTTATATTCACTTCTATAAGGCTTGCACAAATAAAATTATTATCTAACAAAAAGACAGACAGAAAAAGACAGAAACAACCAAAATGAGATGACAGAAAAAGACAGACAAAAAAAGAAAGAAACAAAAATGAGATGACAGAAAAAGACAGACAGAAAAAAAACAGAAACAACCAAAATGAGATGACAGAAAAAGACAGACAAAAATGACAGAAAAAGACAGACAGAAAAAGACAGAAACAACCAAAATGAGATGACAGAAAAAGACAGACAGAAAAAGACAGAAACAACCAAAATGAGATGACAGAAAAAGACAGACAGAAAAAGACAGAAACAACCAAAATGAGATGACAGAAAAAGACAGACAGAAAAAAGACAGAAACAAAAAATGAGATGACAGAAAAAGACAGACAAAAAAAAGACAGAAACAACCAAAATGAGATGACAAAAAAGACAGACAAAAAAAATGACAGAAACAAAAAATGAGATGACATACAAGACAAAAAAAGACAGAAACAACCAAAATGAGATGACAGAAAAAGACAGACAGAAAAAAAGAAAGAAAAAATGAATGAATGACAGAAAAAAAGACAGAAAGAAAAAAGATGACAAAACAACAGAAAAAGAGATGAAAAGAAAAAAAAAACAGACAGAAAAAGAAAAGACAGAAACAACCAAAATGAGAAAAACAGAAAAAAAACAGAAACAGAAAAGAAAAAAACAGAAAAAACCAAAAATAGATGACAGAAAAAGACAGACAGAAAAAGACAGAAACAACCAAAATGAGATGACAAAAAAGACAGACAAAAAAACAGAAACAACCAAAATGAAATGACAGAAAAGACAGACAAAAAACAGAAAAAGACAGACAAAAAAAAATGAGAACAAAATGAAACAGAAAAAAAGACAGAAAAAGACAGAAACAAAAAATGAGATGACAAAAAAGACAGACAGAAAAAAAACAGAAACAACCAAAAAATGAGATGACAGAAAAAGACAGACAGAAAAAACAAAACAACCAAAATGAGATGACAGAAAAAGACAGACAGAAAAAGACAGAAACAACCAAAATGAGATGACAGAAAAAAGACAGACAGAAAAAGACAGAAACAACCAAAAAATGAGATGACAGAAAAAGACAGAAAAAAAAAGACAACCAAATGAGAAAAAAAGACAGACAGAAAAGATGACATAAAAAAATGAGATGACAGAAAAAGACAGACAGAAAAGACAGAAACAACCAAAATGAGATGACAGAAAAAGACAGACAGAAAAAAACAGAAACAACCAAAAATGAGATGACAGAAAAAAGACAGAAAAAAAGACAGAAACAACCAAAAATGAGATGACAGAAAAAGACAGACAGAAAAAAGACAGAAACAACCAAAATGAGATGACAGAAAAAAACAGACAGAAAAAAGAAAAAACAACCAAAATGAGATGACAAAAAGACAGACAAAAAAAAAGACAGAAACAACCAAAATGAGATGACAGAAAAGACAGACACAAAAAAAAAACAACCAAAAGAACCAAAAAGACATGACAGAAAAAGACAGACAGAAAAAAGATGACAAAAAAAGACAACAAAAAAAGAGATGACAAAAAAAATGAGATGACAAAAAGACAGACAAAAAACCAAAAATGAGATGACAGAAAAAAGACAGACAGAAAAAGACAGAAACAACAAAATGAGATGACAGAAAAACAGACAGAAAAAAAGACAGAAACAACCAAAATGAGATGACAGAAAAGACAGACAGAAAAAAAAAACAACCAAAATGAGATGACAAAAAAGACAGAAAGAAAAACAACAACAACAAAATGAAATGACAAGAAAAAAGACAGACAGAAAAAAGACAGAAACAACAAAAATGAGATGACAGAAAAAGACAGACAGAAAAAGACACAGAAACAACCAAAATGAGATGACAGAAAAAACAGACAGAAAAAAGAAACAAAAAAAAAAAAGAGATGACAGAAAAAAACAGACAGAAAAAGACAGAAAACAACCAAAATGTAAGACAGACAGAAAAAAAGACAGAAACAACCAAAATGAGATGACAGAAAAAAAACAGACAAAAAAAAAGAAAAGAAAAAAAATGAGATGACAGAAAAAACAGACAGAAAAAGACAGAACAACCAAAATGAGATGACAGAAAAGACAGACAGAAAAAAAAAAAACAACAAAATGAGATGACGAAAAACAGACAGAAAAAGACAGAAACAACCAAAAATGAGATGACAGAAAAAGACAGACAGAAAAAAAGACAGAAACAACAAAATGAGATGACAGAAAAAGACAGACAAAAGACAGAAACAACCAAAATGAGATGACAGAAAAAACAGACAGAAAAAGACAGAAACAACCAAAATTTGACAGAAAAAAACAGACAGAAAAAAGACAGAAACAACCAAAATGAGATGACAGAAAAACAGACAGAAAAAGACAGAAACAACCAAAATGAGATGACAGAAAAAAACAGACAGAAAAAAAGAGAAACAACCAAAATGAGATGACAGAAAAAGACAGACAGAAAAGACAGAAACAACCAAAATGAGATGACAGAAAAAAGACAGACAAAAAAGACAGAAACAAACCAAAATGAGATGACAGAAAAAGACAGACAGAAAAGACAGAAACAACCAAAATGAGATGACAGAAAAAAAAAGAAAAAAAAAAAAAACAACCAAAATGAGATGACAGAAAAAGACAGACAGAAAAAGACAGAAACAACCAAAAAGATGACAGAAAAAGACAGACAAAAAAAGACAAAACAACCAAAATGAGATGACAGAAAAAACAGACAGAAAAAACAGAAACAACCAAAAAATGAGATGACAGAAAAAACAGACAGAAAAAAACAGAAACAACCAAAATGAGATGACAAAAAAGACAGACAGAAAAAGACAGAAACAACCAAAATGAGATGACAGAAAAAGACAGACAGAAAAAGACAGAAACAACCAAAATGAGATGACAGAAAAAGACAGACAGAAAAAGACAGAAACAACCAAAATGAGATGACAGAAAAAGACAGACAGAAAAAGACAGAAACAACCAAAATGAGATGACAGAAAAAGACAGACAGAAAAAGACAGAAACAACCAAAATGAGATGACAGAAAAAGACAGACAGAAAAAAAACAAAACAACCAAAATGAGATGACAGAAAAAGACAGACAGAAAAAAAAACAGAAACAACCAAAATGAGATGACAGAAAAAGACAGACAGAAAAAGACAGAAACAACCAAAATGAGATGACAGAAAAAAAACAGAAAAAAAAATGACAAAAGAACCAAAATGAGATGACAGAAAAAAGACAGACAGAAAAGAAAGAAACAACCAAAATGAGATGAAAGAAAAGACAGACAAAAAGACAGAAACAACCAAAATGATGACAGAAAAAAGACAGACAGAAAAAACAGAAAGAAACAACAAAATGAGATGACAGAAAAAAGACAGACAGAAAAAAAAGACAGAAACAACCAAAATGAGATGACAGAAAAGACAGACAGAAAAAAGACAGAAACAAACAAAATGAGATTCAAAGAAAAAAGACAGACAGAAAAGAGATGACAGAAAAGACAAACAAACAAAATGAGATGACAGAAAAAGACAGAAAAAAAAAAATGAGATGACAAAAAAACAGAAAAACCAAATGTTCTCTATGACAGAAAAAGACAGAAACAACCAAAATGAAAAGAAAAAACAGACAGAAAATGAGAGACAAAAAAAATACAAAAAAAGACATGACAAAAAAAAATTCTGACAGAAACAAAAAATGAGATGACAGAAAAAGACAGACAGAAAAAGACAGACAAAAAAAAAAGACAGACAAAAAAAGACAGACAGAAAAAGACAGACAGAAAAAGACAGACAAGAAAAAAGACAGACAAAAAAGACAGAAAAGAAGACAGAAAAAAAGACAACAGAAAAAAGACAGACAAAAAAGACAGACAGAAAAAGACAGACAGAAAAGACAGACAGAAAAAAAGACAGACAGAAAAACAGAAGACAAAAAAGAAGAAAAAGAAAGAAAAAAAAAGACAGACAGAAAAGACAGACAGAAAAAGACAGACAGAAAAAAAAAGACAGAAAAAAAAAGACAGACAGAAAAGACAGACAGAAAAGACAGACAGAAAAAGACAGACAGAAAAAAGACAGACAGAAAAAACAGACAGAAAAGACAGACAAAAAAGACAGACAGAAAAAGACAGACAAAAAAAAGACAGACAAAAAGACAACAGAAAAAAAAAGACAGAAAAGACAGACAGAAAAAAAAGACAGAAAAAACAGACAGAAAAAGACAGACAAAAAAAGACAGACCACAAAAAAAAACAGAAAAAGACAGAAAAAAACAGACAGAAAAAAAACAGACAGAAAAGACAGAAAAACAGACAGAAAAAAACGACAGACAGAAAAACGACAGACAGAAAAAAAAGACAGACAGAAAAAAGACAGACAGAAAAAGACAGACAAAAAAAAGACAGAAAAAGAAAGACAGAAAGACAGACAGAAAAAGACACAGAAAAACAGACAGAAAAAGACAGACAAAAAGACAGACAAAAAAAAGACAGAAAAGACAGAAAAAAGACAAAGACAAAACAGAAAAAGACAGACAGAAAAAGACAGAAAAAAAAAGACAGACAAAAAAGACAGACAGAAAAAGACAGACAGAAAAAGACAGACAGAAAACAGAAAAAAGACGAAAAAGACAGAAAAAGACAGACAGAAAAAGACAGACAGAAAAAGACAGACAGAAAAAACAGACAAGAAAAAGACAGACAGAAAAAAAACAGACAGAAAAAGACAGACAGAAAAAGACAGACAAGAAAAAGACAGACAGAAAAAAGACAGAAAAAAAAGACAGAAAGAAAAAGAAAAAAGACAGACAGAAAAAGACAGACAGAAAAAAGACAGACAGAAAAGACAGAAGAAAAGACAGACAAAAAGAAGAAAAAGAAAAAAAAGACAGACAGAAAAAAAGACAGAAAAGACAGACAAAAACAGACAAAAAAGACAGAAAAGACAGACAGAAAAAAAGACAGAAAAAAAAAGACAGACAAAAGAAAGACAAAAGACAGACAAAAAAGACAGACAGAAAAAAGACAGAAGACAGAAAAAAAGACAGACAGAAAAAGACAGACAGAAAAAGACAGACAGAAAAAAAAGACAGACAAAAAAACAGACAGAAAAAGACAGACAGAAAAAGACAGACAAAAAAGACAAAAAAAAGACAGACAGAAAAAAGACAGACAGAAAAAGACAGACAGAAAAAGACAGACAGAAAAAGACACAGACAAGAAAAGACAAAGAAAAGAAAGACAGAAAGAGAGAAAAAGACAGACAGAAAAAGACAGACAGAAAAAAGACAGACAGAAAAGACAGACAGACAGACAGAAAAAAACAGACAGAAAAAGACAGACAGAAAAAGACAGACAGAAAAAGACAGACAGAAAAAGACAGACAGAAAAAGACAGACAGAAAAAGACAGACAGAAAAAGACAGACAGAAAAAGACAGACAGAAAAAGACAGACAGAAAAAGACAGACAGAAAAAGACAGACAGAAAAACAGATAACGCAAACAGAAAAACAGATAAAACAAACAACACAAAAAGGGTCTAAAATCTAAAAATATTTTCTGACTTTAAATAACCATCATCGTTTGATAAGCCGTAAAAACAAATTAATAAATCCTTTCCTTTAGGCTTCTTTCATCTTGTATGTTCTTCCTACTTTCTTTTCTCTATACGTCTTCTTTTTTATCTTTCTTTTCTACCTTAGGTACCTTCACATGTTCTTTTCCATGTTTTATCTCTTTATAACGGCTTGGCTCTGGCCAGAAGACTGAGTCCAATCCCATTCGGGTTCGTTCTAGTCATTTGAACAAGGCTTGCAAAACAAAAAAATAAAGTCTAAATTTTTTTTCAGGCTTGAAATAATTTGCAGAGGCTGATAAGCCGTAAAAACAAATTAATCCTTCCTTTTATTGCGGGCTCTCTGTTGTCTTTCTTTCTTCCTTCACCTTATACGTCCTTTTTACTTTCCTTTTTTTATCTTTTTTACGTCGTCTTTTATCTTTCTTTTCTAGTTTATGTGTCTTCACATTCTTTTTTTAAGTTTTATCTCTTTAATTCTGTTCCAATTTGATACCTTTGAAATACTCCCGCCTTCCATACTTTGCTTTTAATACTGCCTTTGATTCGCCATTTTAGCCACGTCTTTCTTTCTCCATTCCTTCCATTTGTATCCCAGTCTTCTACTCTAGCTTCATCGCTTATCTCCATCTTTCCTTTTTAAATCCCGTCTGCCTCAGCATCTATACATAATTGTTCATTTCAAGATGCCTAATCCATTAAGCCGATTATTTATTTTCGGTTTCAGGAACATTTTTTATTTTTATTTTTGAAATAGCGTTATGAATAAAGCCATAATAACGACAGAAAATTCTAGACAAAGACCCACAAATATAAGAGATAAAAAAATGAACAAGTGCACCACCCCCAGAAAATGCCAAATGATAAAAATAACACGGTTTATCTTTTCCCTGAGATTTTTCTGGGCACATATCAGAATGAGTATTTGTCAATCATCCAAAAATATCAAAATCCTCGGAATTGTCAACGAAATAAAAGAAAGCAATTCCGCAACTGACCACAGTTGGCTGTGGAACAAGACATTGCAGAATCTTGAAATTATGGAAAAAAAAAAAAAAATTTCTCATTTGATTATCGCAAGGTTGGATCTCCTTACATTTCGCCTTTCGTTAATATAAAACATAAATCGTGAACTGAATGGACCTTCTATATTGATATAAAAGCAAGTTAATTTGCTGGAATTAAATTAATAATTAACATTATTAATAATTAATATTATTATTTAAATTTCAACATTAATTAAAACTGATTTTATTTGTACAATCAGATGTATGAATCTGTTAAGCTGAAAGCAAAATTTGCAATTTTACGTTGACAAGAGTCGTTAGGAATATTTGTGCAGTTTTAAGTTTTCGTAACATCAGTTCGATACAATTAGTGCGGTTAATGTCTACATTAAAAGATACACACTAACCAAAAACACATCAATCGAATATAATAACTTGCAGGCAATAATGTAATTTGTACCTCAAATTTTAGTCTCATTCACAATTAATTTCTAATTTGCATACTTTTTAATTAAAATATTGGTACATATGTGACGTCCCTGAACACAGCCTTCGCTCGCTTCTCGCTGCTTCGTTCGGGTGTCGCCGCTCCAAACGTGACGTCCACCTGTCGCGTCAGTCGTGTTGTCTCGTCCTGTGACGACCAACTGGCTTGGTATCGGTCGCGGCATCCAAATGTGACGTTCTAACCTTTTGGTGATTCGGATGGGAATCTGGTTAGATTCGATATCAGCCTCGCCATTCCCAATTCGCTTCCAACGCCTGGTTACCAAAGTAACTGCGTTGATCTCCAGTCCGCCTACCCACGTTGTGAATCGATCTTAGGCAGACGAAATCAATCAGTCGTTGGGGCCGCAATGCAAGTTGGGTCAAAGCGGGGTGGTATCGCACAAATACGTATAAAAGAAAATAAAATGATAACTCAAAAGTTCAAGGTATCAAAAAAAGGATAACAAACTTTATGTCTAGTTGTTGGATACATAGGACTGCGTCTATCTCCCGACCCGTTCTATGGATTGTGACACGTTGTTTTCCGTTAGGCGAGTTTTAACACTTCAAGTTGTTTGCTCTTTAAGAAATTGTTTTTTTTTTCGGTGTGTCTTCGGGCGAAAGTCGAAAAAAACTTATTTTGGTGGTCTGGATCTAAGTCGCTCTTCAAAATAATTGTTCTTGGATTGAAGATGAGTCCGGAAATTGCGCGAATCTTGGTCAGCCGATGCGAGGCTTACTTCAACTGAGCACTGGAGACTGACTCTGGGAACTGTCTCTCCCGAACTCAACCCTGGAACTCTCTGCGGGAACTGATTTTCGCTCGCTGCGACTTCGCTTATATGGACGCCGACCAACACCAGGGTGGGTTCGTCGGCGCCGGGGGGGTTCCTCGATAATTCTAAATACCTATCCACTTTTATTTTTGGTTAGGAATTTTCCACTTCTTTCCATTTTTGGGAGCCTTCTCTTACTCCCACCTTCTCACCATGCTTCAGGGGGGTGTCGGCTGTCCTCCCCACTTCCTCTAGGTGGGTGGCGACAGCTTCCTCCTTGCGTCACGTGATCACCACTCGGCCAATGATATCCAGCCGGCGTGTGCGATCCCGCGGCTTTGTTTCAGGGAAAAAAAATATCTCGCTTAAATTTATTTAGAGTAGTTTGCCGCGTGGTATTCTGTTCTTCATATATCGTAATTCCTCATGTATAATACGCTTTCATCCATAATACGCACACCTAAAATTGTGCTAAATGTGTGGGTAAATGATTCTACTCATGTATAATACGCATTAAAAATTTTCTAGAATTTAAAAGTGAAAAATTGCTAATTACTTTGTTTGCCAAGTATTACGTTTTCTAAGTATCATATTAGATGGCAAATAAGGCGCTCTTTCTTTTTAATAAATATCTTTTAAAATTACTCTGAGTCTTATATACCATATTTAGGGTTAAAATCCGTGATAGTTGGCCGAAATTAGCTACTAGGCAACTCCTATTAGCTTAGACTTTAGAGTAACTTTCATATACCTATTGTCATTATGTCAAAGGCTATTATGCAGATTAAATGTTATCATTGATAATATTCATTATATTAATTTCATCAAGTTTAATGTTAGTACTTGGTTTCACTAAAATTATATGCAATGAATTCAAATTAAATATTCGTAAAATATATTTGTTTCATTAATATATTTTGTGATAACTTTCGGTTCCATTGGTATAAATACAATCAGAACTTCTATATCCTAATTATTCCACTAAAACGTTTACAAGACGCAGGTTGAAGGGATCATATAAAGTAAAAAACTTTGAATTCTAATGGTAACTGTACTGCTTTGCTCAATTGTAATAACTGCTTGATTTTTATTTTGTTTCTTACCTTTGGATATAATAAAGTTTTTATAGGCTACATAGTATTTTCGGTAATATAGATAAGGTCATATGCCTACAATCATTTGCAAATATATTTGTGTTCGGTGACTTTAATGCTTACCATACCAGATGGATTAAATGGGCACCTCGATGTGGTGTAATGGTTAGCTAGCTTGTTCTCGCTAGAACAATTATGACTGAGTAGTGAGTTCGATCCTCACTGGGTGCTCCATACTTTCGGCCTTGTGCCACATCTAAGCAGCGCTTAGAAAATCACTACCAGATGGATTAAACACTGTCACTGACCTCACTGGCATCCGAACCCTTAACTTCTCAATCTCTCCCGCAAGCGGTGGACTTCCCCACGCATTTCCCCAGTAATCCTGACGGACACGTTTCTCGATCTCATTTTTTACCATTATCCCTGACTCTTGTACTACGCAACTCTGCCCTCTTGGCAGCTCTGATCATGCGGTTATATGTGTAAAGATCTTGCGCTTCCCAACCAGACAAGAACCGCCTACCAACAAAATATGTTTCTGTTATCAACAAGCAGATAGGAAATCACGAAATAAGTCCCAATGTAACGTCCCTTCGAATGAACGTTTTAATCATCCTGTTGAAAAAGGTCTCCTCCTGAGTCAAAGCCGGCATCGATGCTTTCATTCCAGCAAGGAAATACCAAGTTAAACCGCGTTCATCTCCTATATTCTCACCTGCATATGCGGCCGCTAGAGCCCACAGAGAGGCACGTCTGATTGCAGCAGATATCACTGTCACTGCTCGTAACGAGAGCAAGCGTGTCCTCAATGAAATGAAGTTACTGTTTGCTCATAGAATGAAACTACGTATAGCATCTCACAAGTTCAGTGCTAGAGGTTATTGGCGGCTCTACAAGAATGTCCTAAATAGCAGTAAGGCTCTCCTCTATTCAATCAATTCGAAGTTCTGACATCTACAGCAGATAAGGTTGAATGCTTTGCACCGAAATTTTCTTCCAACTCAACACTCGACACATTTGGAGCACACACAACCGATTTGTCTCCTAGAACCTAGTCTCTACCGAGTGATATGCGCTAACCCTTTCAGTGGTCTTGGATATGATTTCTAAATTAGAGTCTCATAAGGCAAATCAAGGTGACGGGGTCACAGCCGCCGTTCCAAAGAAATGTGCTCCCAAGCTGGCTCCAGTTCTCCCCAAACTCTACAACTATTGCCTCACCGTTTTCTGCTTTCCAGCTTGTTGAAAGTTCTCCTTTGTAATTCCTGTTTTTAAGAACTCTGGAGCAGCTTCTTACTCCTATAACTATCGCCTTATGAGTCTTAACGATTTTCAGCAAAATATTCGAGGCTTTAATCATTGATGAAATAGTTTAGCGCCTTATCTCTCATGATCTACTCCCTGACAGCAATGTGGCTTCCGTTTTTGCCAGTCCACCTCTGACGTGCTTATGGCCATCACTGAATAGGTATATCAAGTTCTTGATAATAACGGCGAAGCTCGAGCCGTGACTCTAGATATCTCAAAGGCGTTTGACAGGATTTGGCATGTTGATCTTCTACGTAAGCTTTCGTGATTACAGGACTATTGTTTGATTTAATCCAATCATTCATATTAAATCGCGAAATGAAGGTCGTTCTGAACGGGCTCGTTTCCAGATCCTTTCACACGAATGCAGGTGTCCCTAAAGTCTCCGTCCTAGGTCATCCGAGGTTTCTGATCACCGACAAAGATCTTCCTGATGTTATCAGTCCCCAAGTAGGCATTTATGCAGATGTCTATCATTTACTGCTGTCCCAATATCAAATCCGTTAACGTGGCCTTTGCTGTGTAAAAGGACCTCCAATCAGTGGTTAACTGGCGCAGGAAATGGCTTTTAAAATTCAATGTCTCCAAAACTAAACTGCTTTCATTTAACAGCCATAGAAACTTCACTGCCTGCTATCAGCTTACCTCATGCTCGACTCCTGGAGAACATCTTTTTGCGCCTTCTTAGTCTCCCGTTTTCAACTGACTTTAAGAGGGACATCTACTGCAAGTAAAATTGGTTTATTGTGACATACCAGAAGGTTTTTTTCACGTCGGAGTCCATCTTACGCATTTACAAATCTAACAATCGGCCATGCATTGAATTCTTCTCCCATATCTGCTCAGGTACTTCATCTTGAGGTTCTTGACAAAATCCAAAGAAGGATCTGCAATGTAATATATCTTGACTTGGCATCTCTACTTCAGTCACTTTCTCACGGACATGATGGGCCTTCCCTCTCTTTTTTCTATAAATACTTTCATGGTAACGACTGTGACGAGCTTTTTTCAATGGTGCCCTGACTATATGAACTTAAGCGTTCTACTAGATTGGCATCTAGGTCCCACCCGTTTACTGTTGAAATAGTTAAATATAACCGACACTTCCATTCCAACAATTTCTTTTCTCGCTCTCTTCGACAGTTGAAATCACTTCTGTTTAAATTCCTTCCCTGAAAACTACAATTTTCAAAAATTTAAATACAGCGTCCGTCGCCATTATCTGTCGTCTTGAACCCCGTTACTCTTTTACGTTTTCCTCAATCCCCACCCTATACACAGTCTTTTCTCTTACTTTCACTCTGTAACCCAATGTGTACTAGTGGCATTCCCGCCTGGCTTAGTTTGGTTTGTTTTACGGTATATCAACCTCTATGGGTTATTTAATGCCGACAAGATTTTTATTGCTGGTTTTTTTTTTATCAAATTTATTACTGGTAAATTTTTGTTTTCTTCAAAAATCAATTTCTAGTAATAAGTTTTCTTCAACAGTGTATCGCTTGTAATATCTTTTTCAAAAACGTATAGCAGTATTTAAGTTTTGGTTTGGTTCGTTTTACGGCATATCAATCTCAATGGGTTATTTAATGCTGACAAATTTTTGTTACAGGTACTATTTTTTCCTTCAAAAATCTATTTTTTGTAATATTTTTTCTGCTAAAATATATTGCTCAAAATAATTTTTGTTACAAAAAGTATTTCTGGTATTAAATCCTATTTTTACACTTTCACAGTATTTTGACCTCAGTTTGGGTGGGGTTCACTATTTGCCCATATCTGGGACCCTAACAGGTGCTACCACCCCGTGAACGCCAGCAATTAAGTGGTGGTTCCATGCTCCTCAAAACGTCCTGATCAGAGGCCTTGCTGTTGGACATGGTTTATCGTCTTACCCAAGATGTGAATGTAGTTTATCGTCATACCCAGGACAGCGCTTGGCTTGGGATGAAATGATTAAAAAAAGAAAAAAAAATATATATAGGACACTATGACAATATTAATTCATAATTCAATAAAAGTTTGTAAAAAATTTGTATTATCAAAGAATGTTGAATACAGTTATATGAAAAAAAATGTTGATATTCATTTATTTAAATAAAGGAAAATTTAAAAAAAACGTTAAATTAAAGAAAAATAAAAATACTCTTTAAAAATGAATATTAAAACAAAGTATTAATAAAATAAAATAATCGAAGAATAGTGAAAATAATTAGTTGAAAAAGTTTAATATTTTTTCAAATACTAATGCTGTGAATGATTGAGAATCTCTGCGATATATGCTAAACTCAAACAGTGAGACAAATTCTTCATTCTGTTTCGAAATAATATTTATTTATTATCAAAATATATCATTTATAAAATTCAAATTTATATTCCCATGTCAAATGAAATTAAAATATTAAATAAAGAAAATATTCCTTTCTGATGTTAATGGATTGGGAATGCATTATTCTACAGTATCGTTGTTGTTATATAAGTTTTAAAATCATTTCACCCCAAGCATGACAATAAAGCAACTAAAAGAGAATGGGTTACTGAGTATTAGAGAAAAATATGTGTAAATAAATGTAAATAAAAATATATATATTAAAATGATTGGTTTTCTCCGTTTCCAGAGAAATTAATATTACGAATGTATATGCTTATAAAGCTCCGTAAATTTCAAAATTTGTTATTCCAAAATTCGCTTGAGGATGAAACAGAACTAGGCACTTGAATTTAATTTCTGTAATTAAATTCAAGTTTTTTTAAAAATAAGTTATATATATATATATATATATATATATATATATATATATAAAAATGCATTTTAACTTTTGAATGCTTTGCTTTCACGGGAGTATGATACTTATTAATTATATTATTAATCATGTAGTTTCTGAAAATCTCTGAAGGATGACGAGAATATTAAATCTGAGCGGAGCGTTTAAACAAGGGAGGCCTTTTAAGTGAAATTGGAAACAAAAAAGGACGCTTATGCCTAGAATCAGAAAGACACTTGCATTTTTTATCAGGCAAAGAAGGCTAGGAGAATCTAACACTCACGAGACATACTAAACGCAACGGGAGCAGTCGGAAACGGAGTAACCTATAACGCTATATGCATTAATAATTATAATAATTGTCCCGATGTTACTCTGAGCATGGCTCTCGTGGCTTCTGATCAAATAAAAACTGATTGAAAGGCGCTTTTATATATATATATATATATATATATATATATATATATATATATATATATATATGTGTGTGTGTGTGTGTTGTGTTTTGACTTGTTGAATTAAGATGTAGTACACCAAATGTATCGTTCAGTCTAACAGATTTGCTTGTCAATTTCTCGACGCTAATCAATTAGGCGGGGCTGTCATTCTTGGGTTTGATGCCTTCTGAATTTCTCATAAACGGGAGGGTCATAATGGCTGGTTGTTAAGAATGTTACACAATCTGAAAGTATTTCTAACTGGTACACACCTGCAATGTTTTCAGTTTATTCTATCAATGCTTTTAAGCATGTCGCTCATATTTGGCTGTGATGCGTGTACTCGATATAACCGTAGAACAATAGATCTTGTGATGGGTATACTGAGTTTCATGCATTTGTACTTCAGCATCATTTTATTGGAATAATAAAAATAGAGAGACGCGTGAAAATTTCAAGATTTAGCTATTCGATTCTTAAGTTAAATATTCAATAACCTCATGACGAATTCTACGACAATAAAATATCCTTAGATCCCACTCTCCTCCAACACCCAATGCATCGGTAAATATTCGAGCTTACCTCAAACAAAATATTGCCTTAGCAATCATAAATATGAATACTGGAGCACCTAGAGGCGGCGTAATGTTTACCAAGCTTGTTTTGCTACATCAATTCTGATTGAACAGCAAGTTCAATCACCATAATTTCGGTCTTATGCCACATCTAAGATACGCTTAGATAAGTAAGTTTGTCTCGCTACATCAATTCTGATTGAATAGCGAGTTCAATCATCACTTAGGGGCCCCATAATTTCTGCCTTGTGCCACATCTAACCTACGCTTAGAAAATCATCCAGCACCTCGACCCGGTGCAATGTTTAGTAAGTTTGTCTCGCTACATCAATTCTGATTGAACAGCGAATTCAATCATCACTTGGGGGCCCCCATAATTTCTGCCTTGTGCCACATCTAACCTACGCTTAGAAAATCATCCAGCACCTCGACCCGGTGCAATGTTTAGTAAATGAAAAAAAAACATCAATTCTGATTGAACAGCGAATTCAATCATCAAAGGGGGCCCAATAATTTCTGCCTTGTGCCACATCTAACCTACGCTAAGAAAATCATCCAGCACCTCGACCCGGTACAATGTTTAGTAAGTTTATCTCGCTACATAAATTATGATTGACTAGCCAGCCCGATCCTCAACTTGGAACCCCATGTTTTCGGGCCTTGTGCCACATCTAAGTTTGGGCTTAGAAAATCAACATATACGAATGCTGGTCATTATTTAAAAATGTAAATGGGTACAAATGAAAATATTTGAAATTGACAAATTATTCCTTTTTTTTTTTTTTATTATCGCTTCTTTTCTCTTCGCTTACTTCGTTTTTTCTCTTACTGAAACTAGGTACCGTCTGATTTTTTTCCGTCTTTCTATGCGTTCAAAAAGGAATAGTCCGTTATTTATGAGGTATTGGTAGGGGCGTAGCGTACGTAAATGCTAACTAGGGAACGAAAGGAAGAAGAAGCAAAATTATAATAATGTATTCAATCAATTGTATGAAAACCGTTTATTAATTCAATGCGTACACCCATTAATTTTGTTTATCATCAAGGGTTATTGCTATATTTGATTCTCTTATCAAGGCATTGAGTCTATGATTTAATTTGTTTCTCGTTGAGAATATGCCCTCCTTCAATCGTCTTAGAAGTGTTAAAAAATGATCTAATCAACAACATTTTCTTGAAAGCGAATTTAGTTGATACACTCAGATCATCTAGTGTTTTTTTTTTCTCGTTGTCATCCGTTAAGAAAGTTCTTCAAAGAGACTAGGAACGATCTTAACTTCTCCATATTCATCCGCGTTTTGAACGTTAACATTTAAGCAAAGGCTGTCAATTGTTTTTACAAGACATACTAGCCCCGTCACAATGAAAAATTTATGAAATACTTGACATTTTTTTTTTATTAAAGCAGAAATTATATAACAGATTCTCTTGTCTCAAAACCTATTTTTTCAATATTCGACCCCTTTCGATATCAGAATACGCAAATACACATAGCAGTTTAATATCTAATTTATTATGTTTTAAATAGCTGCAAAAATTGCGTGTCATAAGATAATTTTGCTACATACAGATAAGCGTTCAATATAGGGCGGCCGCCCAACGAGACTTCTTGATAAACACAGCTAGGGAGTAGATTCTACCCTGCTGTTTTTTCGATAGCTAAAGGATGAAGATATGATATATCGCCAATTTCTCTTTCAGAGCCGCTACCTAACAACAACCTATCGTTTCGGAATCAAACCTAGATAACAATAAATTTCACTCTTATGACATGGTTATACTGAAAGTTTTTTGAATATACATGAACTTAATACTAACAGGAAACAGCTGAATACGTATTTAATTGTAGTATTTTATATGTGTGTGTGTATGTATATTAGTGAATATACATAGTATATAACGGCGATAGCACGACTGAGTTTCAATCATTTATTGCAATCTTCTCTGTGCAAATAGGTTCCAACCGTTATTAGAATTAACTATTAATAGTTTATATAATTCAATTTTTTAAATCCGAAAGGAGAAGAAAAATATTAAAAAACTGTTAAAAGATTTCAATGTAGATACAGAAGTAAACAATATATCAAAGGGATATATATATATATATATATATATGATAGATAGATACACCTAGTGAGCCAGACAAACCTACCTAGGTTTCACCTAAACGGATCGTCAGGGAAAGTAAGACTAACGAGGCAAAGAGAAACGCATATTTATAGGCGATAGCTAAAATCATACCACGTGATCAAAGAACCACAAACACAAATTTAAGTGGGTGGGGGGGTTAATATTTATTCAACAAAAATGGGGAGGGAAAAAAAAACATCAAGGTGGAATGACAATAAACGGGAAAACGTCTAATCTAGTAGCCAAGATTTTTTATGTCTACATACGTTAAGGATTTCAGTTTTAGAGTTTAATAGCTGGTTGGGTTGTGGTTCTTTGATCACGTGGTATGATTTTAGTTCTCTTTGAACTCGGTGAAACCTAGGTAGGTTTGTCTGGCTCACTAGGTGTATCTAGGTCCGCTCTACGGTTGTATTGAGCTCTTTTGTTAGTTAGTTGTTTACTTGCATCGGGTTTTTTTTTTTTTTGGGCTTCAGACCTGTATCTGTGCGATTTTTTTGTCGGCGGAAGTTCATGTTTGTAGCTCTTTCTTTTTTTAAAACCTTTTTTTCTATCGAGATTGATTTGATTATTAGCAAATCAAAAATTCGAGGGTTTTTCGAAACGAGTCTAGTTATGTCTCTCTCTCTCTCTCTATATATATATATATATATATATATATATATACACACACACACACAGTAGCGGCCATAATATAAGGAACGGAAACATAAAAAGACAAATGTGTATTACTTAAAAAGTAATGCATGATTAGTTACATTTGCATAATAGTTATTTTTTTTTAAATAAAGATTAAATGGAACAAAGGAAATAAGCTACTGGACAAAAGTTAAGAAACGATGTTAATAATTTGCATAAACTTTTAATAAGCTACTTTTAATTTACATTGTTAAACTCGATGGAGCTTTTCAACAATAAGTAAAATTTCATTTATCATTAGGAGTTTATTTTTAAGCAATATTGGAAATTCTTTAAGCAAAACGCTTTTTTTAAAGAAAAAAAAAAGACTCATTATCGCTAACTATCAAGAAAAAAAGTCAATTTCAGAAATTTCTGATATTGTTCATAGGTCTAAAAGTGTCGTTCATCGCGTAATTAGCAGGTATAAAACCGATAAAACGTTTGATGCAAAACCAAAAACCGGCAGACCTCCAAAAACATCGCAAAGATAAGATCGAAGAATTGTTAGAATATCTACGAAAAACGTTTTGAAACTGCTTCATCAATTGCCCGTAAATTTAATGAAGAAACAGATAAGATCTCAAGGAAAACGGTTGCTCGCAGGTTAAAAAGTGCAGGATTGCATGCTCGTATTCCAGCTTCGAAGCCTCTCATTTCAAAGCGAAACCAAAGGGCATGCCTGGCGTATGCGAGAGAACATGTTTGGACTGACGCACAATGAGATACAGTTCATTTCAGTGACGAGTCCAAGTTTACTATATTTGGTTCTGAGGGTAAAACTTACGTACGCAGTAGAACAGGTGAAAGACTGTCTTCTCAATGTGTCAAGAAAACCGTTAAGTTTGGTGGCGACAGTGTGATGGTGTGGGGAATAATTTTATCTGCAGGAGTTGGCCCTATCATCCGCGTATATGGCAATATCAATGCTGAGATTTACAAAAGGCTTCTCCAGCAGCAAGTGGTACCAATATTACACCATAATCTTTATGAATCGCCTATTTTCATGCAGGACAATGCACCTTGTCACAAGGCTCAAAAAGTTATGGCTTTATTTGAAGTAATACACATATTTAAGTCTTTGTTGTTGCCGCTACTATATATATATATATATATATATATATATATATATATATATATATATAAAAGGTGTGTGTATGTATATATATATATATAGTCTTAATTTGAGAGGACATCATTTTAACTTTAAGAGATTCTTTTGGCAATCACTATCAAAAGGAAATCTTTGGCGAATAGAACGAAAATCAATGACACATTTGTACATATTGAATGCGGAGAAATTTATATTTTATTTCTAATATATATATATATATATATATATATATATATATATATATATATATAATTCCAAAACGCGACATAAAAAGTCTCATGTTTCAAAACAAGAGCCGAAAACTTCAATACAATTATTTAAATTAAATTGAGTTAAAATAAGCTCTGTTCCATCTTCAAGCGAAATTCTTTTGGGAAAAATCATTTCGCTTGAAGATGGAACAGAGCTTACTTTAACTCAATTTAATTCAAATAATTATATTGAAGTTTTCGGCTCTTGTTTTGAAACATGAGAATTTTATGTCGCGTTTTGGAATCATAATATAAATAATTATATTTATGCTCTACTTTTGTATCGAGCACTATTTTTTAAAAATAATAACTAAAATACTAAGGGACTTTGGATTATTTACCTAACCAGTTCCTTCCTATTTTCTATATATTTTCACACACATATTTCATGATTATGAAATATCTCTTGCTTAATAACCTTAATTTTTTTTTCCTTGAGATATTTAACCTGTGTTGTTGATACGGATTGATACATTTTCTACTTTTTATCAACGCTTTGGAAGTTATTTAATGCCTGAAAATATTTTTATATCGTTAGAATAATGATTTACACTTACAATCTTAATAACCCATAGCAATCAGGAGAAATTTTGGAATTATACCTTTAACAGTGGTATATGCGCGTTAGCGGCATTATCGCCTTGCTTAGGATGAAACATTGTTTCCCGTCCTTTTTGCGATTTGACTGTCCTAATTTTTCTTGGCACTCAATACATCTACATAAAAACCGTATGATGATGTATTCCATATTAAACAATAATAATAATAATAACGAGACAAGTTTCTAATGAAGCTCTTGAAAGATCTGACTTACATTCAATAGGATACCTTTCTCATATTGATAATTTCCTAGAAACTACCCTCACCCCAATGGTAATGGCGACAACAGCTCTATAATTACGAAGATTGATTGATTCGATATCTACTGCTTATCAATTCATTCTAGCTTATTAAATATTGAAAACATTTTTAGATTTTAAGATTATTATTTGGAGATAATGACTTATTAATACAGGTCTTGCGAATTAACTCATAGCTGAGTAAGGAGAAGTATATTCATATCTTTCCCAAGTGTATTTGCACGTAAATGAATTTAACGAACCCAACGGACATTAGAACTCGGCCCTCCTATTTATATTTTCGGGCCATCATCCATTACACCATGCATACATCCAGCTTACAGTACCTGTTTTTTTTTTTCAAGCGGTCACCTCAGGTAGTACTTACCAGGCTCGACTGTGCTTAACTTCGTTGTTCCTACTGGAATATGAAGTAGTTGTCTGCATTGTAACATCAAGGCGTATAATATGACTTTTGATGTCGTTGTAAACATAGGGCATTCCCTTATCTTTCACCGAATTGTATCTTTGTAAAATCTACAGAAAGTTTAAATGTTTACCTTCTTAATCACCTCTTTTACATTTCTTGAAATTTTTTTTTAAAAAAGGATAAAAAAGTAAAATTAATTATAAACTGTGTATTTAATAGCCTTGTGCCATGTTTTTTAATAAAAAAAAATCTGAGACAAACTGTCTCCTTATATTTGCAGTCTCATTTAACATATACCCTGCTTCCCCCACCCTTAGTTTTATGTGTATTACTCGTACTGTTTATTTTTTTTTCTCGATCAGTCAATTTTAGAATTGTTTTCCGCCATTCTGAATTTTCTTCGTTCAAAATTATTTGCCCTTGTGCAATGACGCATGCGTCGTTGGCGTCTTCTGTCGTGGGAGAAAAAAAAAAATGGATAAAGAGGGAAAACAACAAACGAGTACCTCGGACGAAAACGACGAACAAGTAATAAAATTATGGGCTATCGATATTTGTTTGCGCTGTGAAAGAATTCGAAATTGCTTATTCTAACTTTTCTTAAAAGTAACTGCAGTCCTGTCGCCAGAAAATGCTGCATAGCACTCATGCAAACACGAATGCTGTGTGTGTGCGTACGAATGTGTTTAAATGTATATTTTAAAATAGAAATATAATCAAATGACAGAAACAACACACGCGTGTAGATTTGTTTGCATCAAAATAAATAAATGAAAAGGGTTATTTGTTTTTCAATAGGCATTACAAAAGACAAGACCTAAATCAATATCGTTGAATAAAACGTCTGCGGAAAAATATACGAGACACTGCGGAAACAAAGTAAAACCTAAATCAACGAACAAATGAACAAAGAAATCGCTAAGTGAATACAAGAGAGAGAGTGTGTGTGTGTGTGTGTGTGTGTGTGTGTGTGTGTGTGTGTGTGTGTGTGTGTGTGAGAGAGTGTGTGTGTGTGTGTGAGAGAGAGTGTGTGTGTGTGTGAGAGAGAGAGTGTGTGTGTGTGTGTGAGAGAGTGTGTGTGTGTGTGAGAGAGATGTGCTTCCTTGAGATTGAATTTAGTAAGAGAGGGTCATTTTTAGAGTTTGAAAGAATAAAAGAGGTTTTGAAAAAGAGAGGAGTCAAATAGAGATAGAGAGATAAATAAGAGAGATAATTTGAGAGATATCTCATGCAACCGTGATAAAGAGAATTTATTCTATAAAATATAGAGAGGTTGCTTATTTTATTTTATATCAGGCAAAATGAAAGAGACTTTAAAAATTTAATGATGGATAAAGAAGAAAAGACCGAGATAAATAGTCTTATAAAGATTTCATTTTTAGAAAGACAGAGAAGAGAGTTTCACGACTGAATTTTAAGTAACCAAGAATGAGAATTTCAAGAAAGGAAAATTTTAGAGTGGTATTTTAGAGAGACTATGGTCATATCTAAGAGAGTCATAGAGAGCTAGATTTATTTTAGATTCAGAGAGAGAGAAAGAGGAGAGAGAGAGAAAGAGAGAGTGGAGAGAATTCAAAAAAAAGTTTTTTGATTTTACTGAGAGAGAGAGAAAAAAAAGAATTTACTGAGAGAGAGAGAGAGAGAGGTCAGGTTTCGAGTTCAGCCATTACTACAGAAGTCAGAAGTTGTCCTAGGCAAGGCTTTTCAAACTGTATGACACTTTTCCAGATTTGGGAATACATTTTTGGTGGGTGTTTAGTTTATCTTTTCTCGCTTAACTGATCGGAGACTTGCTGGGTTGAGCTCTTCTCTGACCTAAAACTAACTCAATTAGGAGAATGAACTGATTTCTTTCTCGGTACATAGGCGATCATAGGCTTCCACAACATCCTATGACTTGTAGCTCTTAGCAACGTTTGTCCCTCTCCAAACCTTTGCCATCCACAAGCAACGCTGACCTCCTATCCTTTTTACATGTGGTATATCAGGTGAGTGTCAATTTTTCCGAGTCCATTGAATGTTCAAGACATTTCAACTATATCTATCTCACTCTGAGTAAGTGTAATTTTTTGTCTCCGTTTTCATTAAGACATCTCCGTCCGTAGAATTCTCAGCATCCTTTTGTAGCACTATTTCTATTGCCTTCAGTTTTCTCTTCATGTGTAAGAGGATTGTCCAGCATTCTCTGCCATATAAGAGGACTGATATTGGTTAACATTTCAGCACTTTGTTGCTCCTGTAGTTTTCTCGTGTCTTCTTACTTTGCTTATGTTTTGGAAGATATCTTTTGGTATTCAGATGCGCATTCGGATTTCCGTGTGACATTTTCCATCTAGATATCTGTTTGTTATTGGAGATCGTGTCTTTTTCTTCACAGGCTTAAACGCATACATTCTGTCTTGCCTTTTGATGGTGTGTAGTTTCGAGTTTTCCTTTAATAAATTGTTTAAAAAATCCTGTTGATTTTCTTCTGAGTCTGCCATCGATACAGTATCATCTGCCTATCTTATATTGTTAAGATTGATCTCATCAAAACCTTGGTAGGAGTCAGCTCAGGTCACTGTAGAAGTTGAATAAACCAGGCAAGAAGACGACGCCTGGTTTTATGCTCCTTTACAATGTAACAGAAAAGAGCTAGGGAAGATTTATTTATTCTTCCATTTGAATTTCGCCAATTATGGGCATTATCATATCCATGATATAACAACACAGTCTTTCGCGGACGAAACGGAATGGCTGAATGGAAAGGAATGACAAACATGCTTTCATTTTGGTTTGATTTATTTTACGGCATATCAACCCCAATGAGTTATTTAATGCCGAAAAATATTTATTGCTGAGTTATTTTTTTTCCTTCAAAAATGCCCTTCAAAAATATATTGGTAATATTTTTTTTTCCTTCAAAAATATATTGCTGGGTAATATTTTTTTTACCTTCAAAATTATTGCTGGTATATTTTTTTTTACTGGTATATTGCTTTTTTTTTTTTTACCTTCAAAATATATTGCTGGTATTTTTTTTTCAAAATTTTTTTTTTTTTTTTTCCTTCAAAAATATATTGCTGGTAAAAATTTTTTTTTTTTTTTCTTCAAAAATATATTGCTGGTAAAATATTTTTTTTTTCTTCAAAAAATATATTGCTGGTAATATTTTTTTTTTCCTTCAAAATATATTGCTGGTAAAAAATATATTGTTTATTTTTTTCTTCAAAATATATTGCTGGTAATAATTTAATTTTTTTTTTCAAAAGTATTGATGGTATTAAAACCTATTTTTTACACTTTCATAGTGTTTTGACCCCAGTTTAGGGGTTACTATTTGCCCATAGCTGGGACCCTAACAGATGCTACCATCCCGGGTCAGTGTGGACCTGAGAACCTCAGCAATTAAGATGTGCTTCCACGCTCCTCAAAGCCTCCTGATCAGTAGCCTTGCTGTTGGTTTATCGGCATACCCGGGACGGTGACAAACATGCTTTGTAAATAAAAGACAGACTTTTATACATACTACACATATATATATATATATATATATATATATATATATATATATATATATATGTGTGTGTGTGTGTGTGACAGAGACTAATGGAATTATTTTTTCAGATTGGTTTGGAATATCTGTAAACAATGAACAGCTTTGTGAAACCTAGGTCATTTCAGATGTCTAACTTAGCTGACAGGGGCGAGTGGCAGCCGCCTGAATATTGGAAAAGGGTAACCTGCATCAGGATGATTCGTGCCTGGCATCAAAATGCCACAATCATGGAAGCTGCTCAATTCTCTTTGAACAACGTGAAACCAATAAGACATGAAATGGAGAGCTGCAACGGAGAACACAATGGCGTGGCTTGTAAGAAAGAATCTTGAAGATGTTCTGATTGCCTCCGTACACCAGACTTTCAATAGCAGAAATTGATGGAAGACCAGGGCAATGGAATGCGACAAAATGGCTGTCGCAATTTCCACCATGAAACTAGCCTTGAATGAGGACATCCGTTACGAGTCATAAAAGAGGTGTAAACCTCAAAACCTTACAAGCTTACAGAAAAGATTAGCGAAAACTGTCTGACAAAAGCAAACACTCCTGAACAAGGTGAAACATCCTGTTGAACCAAAGACAAACTTGGTTCTTCTCTGATGAAAAGAATATATATTTTATATATTATAAAAGATGGCTTGCCTAAAATGCATGCGATGTTCCTCGTCTCGTGACGTTTCCACAAAATGTGATATTTTTCGGTGTGTCTCCAGTGAGGATGACGCCATTCTACCTCACCTCTTTGAACAAGGTTTCGGTCTCAATTCGGATGGCTATGTGGAGTTTATGAACACCGTGGTCAAGCTGTAGATGGAGACGGTGACTGCTGAAACCTTGTCCCGTGCTGGGTACGACGATAAACTACGTCCAACAGCAAGGCCTTTGATCAGAAGGCTTTGAGTAGCGTGAAACCATCTCTTAATAGCTGGTGTTCCCAGATTCACCCTGACCTGTGGTGGCAGCACCTTTTAGGGTCCCAGCTATGGGAAAATAGTTAACCCACAAACTGGAGTTAAAAGAATTATGAAAGTGTAAAAATAGGTTTTAAAACCAGAAATAATTTGTAAAAATTATTACCAGAAATAGATTTAAAAAAACAAAAAAAACAAACTATTTCTAGTAATACGTTTAAAAAAATATTACCAGCAATACATTTTTAAAATAATATTATCAGTTATACATTTTTGAGGAAGAAAAATATTGCCAGAAATAGATTTTTGACAAAACAAAATATTACAAGAAAAAAAGGTTGTCGGTATTAAATGACCCATTGATGTTAATGTGCTTTAAAAACAAAACAAAGAAAAGCTTCATGTCACAACTCCAGAAAGAATCAGAAGTGGTCGTAAGATATTTGTTACTATTTCACCTGTCTCAGGGTCTGGACCCCCTAACTACCTTGATTGTAATTCCAGTTATGTGTAGGGCATGGTTAAGAATGACACCAACCGCATTTCCTGTAACACTAAGGCCCAGTTGGTCGACAGGATTAGAAAGACGTTTGAAGCTTTCCCTAGGACGTTTGAAGCTTTCCCTAGGTCGCATGCGCCAGATTTCGGAGTCAGATCGAGGCTGTGGTAAATGCTGAGGATAACCTCTTTGAGAGAATTGTTTTTTGATTTTTATAATCTGTATTCCAATTTGCTATTTTTCCAATAAATTGATTTTTGGCTTAGATATTCACTGTTTTCCGTTTAAAAATAATTTTAAACCCTCCGGCAAATAAAGAGCTGAGCATAATGTTTAAGTTTTTAACATCTCCAAAAAGATTACATTTGTATAGTTTTTGGCGTAAAAATTAGACCATATTTACTCGCTCTATACTCGAGTATATACCGTAGTTTTCTTTCAAATAAATCTTTATGCCGTATCTTATTGAATTTATTTTGTGCAATCTATAAAACATAACTGGCCAGTAACTTTCAATATTTAAAAATAACAAATACACTGAAGTTCGATGCTTTGAACCTTTTAGATCTACAATCCAGAACTTATGTCGAACTCATATCTAAAGATGGTCGGCTCATTCTATCACTCAAGAAAATACCTTTTGTTATCCTTTATCTTCACAAGAATCAGATTAGGCCAAAAATGGAATATCTCTGACAGAATGCACTTTTCAGCTTCAACAGTGTTCAGAAAGGCTTGCGAGGTCTCGCGGGGAAATGTCTCATTGAAAAGTCATAGGCCAGAGCTAATTAAGTTGCAATGTCTCCCCGACAACTTGCGAGGTCTCGCAGAGGGAAGTCCCATTCTTAATCCCCCACCTATCGTCTACAGACACGACATTGCAAGCTAATCTCTCCTATATTGTGAAACGATTAATTACTATAGCGCAAAGTTTAAAAAGAGAAGATAAAAAAAAAATCTCATGGTCTAAACGATGCCCAGGTTTACCATTGCACAGTGGAAGGATTCAGTGGAGGGTCAAATACACGATTTCTGAACGGTAACTGACGGTGATCAGCGACAAACGCCACTATACAAATTGATAAGATTTAATTACAAGGAAGCAATACATAAAAAAAACATTTACATATCAGAATGCATGGAAAGAGGGACACGTTATTTTATGAGGGTATAAGTTAAAAAAAAAACAAAAAACAAACTTAGCTTCAGTTTTTCTTCTGAAATAAAATGTTTTCTCTTTTCCATTCTCTGTCTTAGGATTTTCATTGTCACTTAATTACAAACCATTTAGTCTCTTCAGTCAGTTGATTTATTCTACTTACATCAAATTTGCGTTCATATTCGGTTATATATTATCAGTACTGCAGAAATTGTACGTTTGGTTATAGAGATTCGATGCTGTATAAGTCATAGGTTTAACTGTGCGGAATTCAGGTTTCGGATCCTTCGTCTAATTAAGTATATCACATATGTGCTTCTTAGGTGACAGTCACGTTTTGTCATTCACCTATGCCCTCAATGTAAGCTGCAATGTGTTAAGTTAAATTAGAGATCGTCTCGTCGTCTGTTCTCTCTGAAAGAGGTAATGTTCCCGCAAGACTCGTCTCCGTTTAATTCTGTGCTGAAATTTCATGTGAGTTGGGGTCGTCATTCCTTCTCGTCAATTCAGAAAGTCAATTCACATGAGAATTAAATATACATTCCGTTCCCCTAGAGATTCATCACCGAACTGAGTTCTGTCGGAATTTTCCTGTCGATCATTCGTATCTGGTTACATGATTCGTTACGTTTATGAGAATCTGTTTTTGTTTTGGCTTCCATCTGTTGCTGTAGTTGCCAGTCTGACCTAGTTATCTTTTCGTTCAGCGACTGTTATTACATACCAAAAGGGAGAGAGATTGGGTGAGAATTCACGTATTATTTTATTTGAGAGATGGGTAAGGCAGATGGGTCGCTAAGTGTAAGTTTTTTTGTTTGTGGGTATGTGTGGTGCGTTGTAGAAAGTCGTAACTTCTCACGCAAATGAAAAAAAAAAAAAAAAAAAAAAATTTTAATTCTTTTTTTTTTCCACTACTGGTAAACTAAGATGTTCTCTATGCCCCCGATGTATTCGATTTTTGAAGTTGAATAGGACGCGTCTATTTTTATTCCTTATTCTAAGAAAACCAACGGGTGAACATCACAGTATATGGTTATGATTTCGAAATGTTGCAGGTTAGTTATTAGAGCTAAAGCTTTTTCTACGGTAGAACATCATTTCTGATGTTTGTTTAATTTCCACGAATAGCAACTACCCGGATGCATTCTATTCTGATTGGCCCAATTCTCATATTACTTGCATTAACTGCAATAACGAACGGTTGATAATAGTGGAGTGTTTCAAGTACTGGACTGGTACTTAAATGTTTGATTTTATCAAAGGCTTTCTGACATTTCGAAGTTCAGATAAAGTTGATCCCTTTCCTTAATAAGTCAGTCTGAGGGGGAATAAATTTCAGAAAAAATTACGCAAAATTTCGGTAATATTCCGCCATTCTCAGAAATCTTAATACTTTTACATTATCAAGGATCGGATATTTCATAATATCTTGTATCTTGGTATTAAGCGGAGAGATTATCCCATGTCCTACATTATGATCTTAGTCTCTGCTTGACAAAGGTCACGTTTTATCAAGTTAATGGTAAGTTTCGCTAACTTAAGCCTGTCAAATACCTTCCTTAACGTTAGGAGATGCTCTTCCCAAAATGAGGATATATTAAAGTGACGTCAGTGTGTATATATATATATATATATATATACACACACACACACTCCTGGTATATTTCTTAAGCAAGCACTGATGCATTGGCCTTATGAAAGTTGCCTGTGAATTTTTCATGCCGAATGGCATAACTCAATATTCCGCTGGGTGTTAGAAAAGCTGATATTTGCTTAGCTCTGACAGTTAACGGTACTGCCCAATAACCTTGGAAAAAAATATTAATAATAACACTCCGATATATTTATCCCTTTCAATTCAGTCGATACAATCATCTATTCTTGGAATCGGGTAGGAATCTGTTTTGGTAATCTTATTCACCTTTCTGTAGTCCGTAAAAGATCTTATCGACTTGTCGAATTTTTCTAACAATACGCATGGTGAAACCCATTCACTTTGGCTCGGTTCAACGATTCCATTTCTTCAAATATATTGGATTTCA
Source organism: Acanthosepion pharaonis (assembly GCA_903632075.3). Taxonomy (NCBI): domain Eukaryota; kingdom Metazoa; phylum Mollusca; class Cephalopoda; order Sepiida; family Sepiidae; genus Acanthosepion; species Acanthosepion pharaonis. The sequence goes on along the minus strand of CAHIKZ030001306.1, from coordinate 475,954 downwards.
TCCTCCATGAGCTTTGCCATTTGGGAATTCAATCTATACGGATGTTGCCTTATGGGTTTGGCATTTTCTACATCTCCAAATTGAGATGCTATGGTTGTCTGACTAGGTATGTCGGAAAATAAACACTCGTAATCCGAGATAAAGGTAGCTAACTCTTGTTTTTCGGTGTCCGGCAAATGTTCGGACTTGCTATCGCGGGTCGCTAATATTTCCGAATTCTTAAGTTTAAGTAAAGGATCTCTATCCTCGCCGCATGTCTTTCCTTCAGTGTCTGTCGTCGCATGTCTTTCCTTCAGTGTCTGTCGTCGCATGTCTTTCCTTCAGTGTCTGTCGTCGCATGTCTTTCCTTCCGTGTCTGTCGTCGCATGTCTTTCCTTCCGTGTCTGTCGTCGCATGTCTTTCCTTCCGTGTCTGTCGTCGCATGTCTTTCCTTCCGTGTCTGTCTGTTTGTCATGTCTGATCTCGCTTGCTTGTCTATACCAAGTGAAAAAGGAATTGTCCCCGCAATACTCATCTCCGTTTAATTCTGTGTTGGCGTCTCATGCTAGGTGGGAATCGTCATTCCTTCTCTTCAATTCGGAAAGTCAATGTACATTAGACTTTAATATACACTATTTCCTTCGAGAATCATCACCCAACTGAGTTCTGTCGATATTTACCGCTCGATCGTTCGTATCTGGTCACATGTATGAGAATATTTTTAACTTTGGCTTCTATTTGTTGCCGTGCTCGCCAGTCTGACCTAATTGTCTTTTCGTTCAGCGGCTGCTAGTACATACCAAAAGACAGATGGGTTGCTCAGTGTAAGATTTTGTGTAGGTATGGGTGGTAAGTTGCGGAAAACCCTAACAATTGCCATTTCCATTTCACCTGAGCTGCAGTCTTTAGTTCTTCCAGTTTATATCTTTCTAACTGCAATACACCAGGCTACGTCTACGAAGTCAAATCACCCTCATTTCCCTGAATTACAAATACGAGAAAATTCTCCACAGCCAGATTCATCCCCAACCAACAACGGCTTCTTTGTAGACCAGACTACTGCGTGTATCCTTCCTTAAACATTTCAATTTTAACCTCTTCAAGATTCATATTTCATCTCTCCTCCTTATCCCCATAGGATTCATTTACAACCACCTCTTATTTGTATCACACAGCTCATTCATGACTCAAGTAGCGAGGCGGTCGTGGCCTCTAGTATGCCCTGCTCAAATAAGTTGGGTGTGGCATCTAATATACCAGAGTTTTTAGTGCCATCAGATATTGTGGTTATTTTAATTGAAACTTGTAGTAAGCACTTTTTTTTGGAACAATTAAATTAAAAAGGATCTCTGTTGGATTTTGTTTTCGCAGACTTCATTTTAATGCTTTTTATGAATTCCTGAGTTCCTTCATTGCAGACTCTGCAATATTCTATTCATAACATTCGATAAAGAACGCTGTGAAGCTATCGATTGTTCTGAATAAACCTGATTAGTCTTCCGTTATGGTCATTTTGGTACAATCATTTCTTTCAGACTTGCTTTCTCATCTTTTCAACCGCACGTCGTGGATTATTACTGGAGCGTTGGCATTAATCTAGTTTTTTTTTTTTATATTATAAACTGGACGATGTATCAACCGATAATTCAAAATTAAAGGGAGATAATCGCGAATATCCTGAATTTATGGGTAAAATTACTTTATTTTTTTCTTCAATATTAAGTGTTCGTTAATATAACAAAGGATGATCGGGACTTAAAATGGAATTAGTCAGCAGAGTTCAAATTCCTGACTAGTTTGGTTAATGACGGTGTTCATATTCGCAATAACCTCTTCGAGAGAGGCATTAATCCATTTATCCCTAGCTCAGTTAAATACCTAAAATAATAAAGTAAAACGAGTTCACCATTCCTGTGTAGTAAGCAGTCTAAGGATAACAATGAAATCACAACCGTCTAGAAGAAATAGCAATTCACAGGAAGAGGAGAGGTGATATGATCGTCTACGTCTTTGCGAGACATACATCGTCATGCCAATCTAGTACTGCATTTAATTTCATAAAGTTAAGGTACAAAAGAGGAATACACGATTTATTTTGATATAATACAAACATATGGCACAAGGCAAAAAGGAGGGATAAGTGAAAGGCTGGACTTCAATCTGTCTCATGTTAAACTTAGCTAGCCATAATTATTGACCCAAACATACCAGAGTATTCCTTACACCAAAACCCATTCTTACTACAGCCACCATAATACCTCGAATTGTTAAAGTAGTCCTAACTAGTCCCCATATGTACAATTTGTATTGGTGCGGGAGGAATAACAGCATTTAAAAAATTAAGCGCCAATGAATCAAAGAACAATTGAATACTAGAACAATTACCACGAATATAGTAATAGAAAAGGCATAACTGGTAGAGTGACCGATATATTTTCTACGGTTTATCAACCCTTTGTTTTTTGAAAGCCAGAAAATATTTTTACATTTTAAGAATTTTGTTGGGCGGGGGCAATGGCTTAGTGATACAATTAATAGTTAACCCATAGCTGATGGGACAAGAGGCTGAATCATAGATTTCCCAGGGATATTTGCGCATAATTTAATAAACCCAACTGGAATTGGAACTCGGCTCGCTGATTAACAATGCCGAGCCATTACCCATTACACAACACAGCACCTGGTATTTTTAAGCAATCATAGACTCGACCTTGCTTAACCTCGATGATCGTACGGGAGCCGGAGTTTCAACAAGTGAAGCCAAGATGCTAGGTCAGGACCGATAACATTGCACATTCTCTTTTTTTATATTATTAACAACCTCTGACTACATAGTAGATTGGTTTGGTTTGGTTTGTTTTACGGCACATCAACCTCAATGGGTCATTTAATGGCGACAACATTTTTTTTCCTGGTAATATTTTTGTTTTGTCAAAAATCTGTTTCTGTTAATATTTTTTTTCTTCAAAAATGTATAGCTGGTAATGTTTTTTTTTTTCAAAAACGCATAGCTGGTAATATTTTTTTTTTCAAAAGATTATTTCTGGTAATAATTTTCTGGCAATGAAACCAAATTTTACACTTTTATAATGCCTTTTACCCCAGTTTCTGGGTTAACTATTTGCCCGTAGCTGGGACCGTAACAGGTGTTACCACCCAGAGTCAGGGTGGATCTTGAAACACCAGCAATTAAGAGGTGGTTCCACGCTCCTCAAAACCTCCTGAGCAGAGGCCTTACTGTGGGAAGTAGTTTATCGTCTTACGCTGGACGCGGATGTAGTTTATCGTCATACCCAGAACGCTACATAACAGAATCACCAAACCAAATGTGACAGCAATTGATGGAACAGATGAATGATAGATTCTAACGAATTCTGCTAATACAAACAAACTTGTTATCAATGGACTAATAGGGGGATGCGGTGGTCCATTCAAGCCGTTTGTCCGTATATGGGAAGGGATTATTTCTGAGTTATAAAACCACGATAGTAACTATCGTTAGTTATGATCATAATGTAAATGCTATAAACATGCATATATGGCATAAATATATACTTAATATACATATATTAATAAAAACAAAAATAATAGATTTCTCAGATCTACTTTTTCACGCACGCGTTAATATATCGTACTTTATATACTGTACACCCATCTTAGTTTACAATTGAAAAACCCACCCCCGCTGTCAAGTGGTCAATTTGAGAACTAATACGATTTGTTCCCCTAAGCGCGCAAATTTTTAAATACATCACTGACGATTTGGAAGTTTTTTTTCTGCTGATTTTTTTTAAATTTTGCCTCCAGATTTTGCCCATTGTATTCGACTTCCATTGATCCATAGATGAGAGGTTTGTCTGTATTAAAATTTAACTTGAGCTATTACAGCATGTTTCACCATGTGTTACTACTATAATTTTTTAAACAATAATATTCACTGTACAGAGCTCCTCAGTGTAAAGTGTTGCAGAATAAGACTGATTAATTTGTTTTTTTTTAAGGCTTCTAAACCCATTGCAGATTATTTAAAGCCAGAAAAATATTTAGATTATAATGTTTGGTTTGGTTTACGGCATATCAACCTCAACCGGTTATTTAATGTCAACAGCTTTTTTTCCTGGTGGTATTTTGTTTTGTCAAAAATCTACAGCTGGTAATATTTAAAAAAATGTATTGCTGGTAATATTTTTTTTTTTTAAATTTTACTCGTAATAGTTTCCTTTTCCTTCAAAAATTTATCACTGGTAATAATTTTTACAAAGAATTTCACTTAATGCTTTTTGCCTCAGGTTGGGGGTTAACTATTTGCCCATAGCTGGGACCCTAACAGGTGCTACTACCCCGAGTCAGGGTGGACCTGGGAACACCAGCAATTAAGAGGGGGTTCCACGCTTCTCAAAGCTTCCTGTTCATAGGTCTTGCTGCTGGACGTAGTTTATCGTCTTACCCTGGACGCGGATGTAGTTTATCGTCATACCCAGGACGGTAGATTATAAATTTTTTTTTTTTTTTTGAGATATTTTAGTGATACAAATCTTACTAATTAACCATACCGGGGGAAGAAGAGGTGGGTTTATACTTTTCCCAAGGATGTTTATGCGTCAGTGAGTATAACGAACCCAACTGGAATTGGAACTCGGATCTCCGATTAACAATTCCGAACCATGCCACCCGAGCCTCCAAGATTACAGTATCACTCACTCATCATGGTATTGACGAGGCTCGATGTTGCTTAACTTTGGTGACGGTATGGGATCAAATGTTTCAGCGTGATGCGGCCGTAAGCTTTACAGAGGATATATAGGGCCGATAATGGTTAACCTTTGACAGAACATGTTAAGATTGTAGTGATCGGGGAAGCATCCTCTTGGGATTCAGTTCATCAAAGTAGCGGTTCTTGGGAAGAAGCTGTTTGAGTAGATCGCACCAATGGAATATAAAGAGAAAGAGGGTGGTTCGCTACAATGGGGTGGCATAGTGGATTTTAGATGAGAGGGTTAAACATGGCGGAAGTAAGGAATGTAGTTCGTCTGAATACTTTCCATGAATGTACCTACAGCGTAGCGAGAGATGGCGTTTCGTATATGGGAAAGGGGATTCTAAAGTTCTAAACAATTCATCACCCACAGGGACGCAGGAACACTTTTGGGCTATCGCGACTGGAAACTGAAGGCTGAGCAGCTCCTGCACATATATGGCCGCACTTCACCGTGTTCGGTTTGATCTGGCTCTTGTAAACGATATAAGTCTTTGGTTTGGTTTGGTTTATTTTATAGCATATCAACTTCAATGGTTTATTTCATGCTGACAAAATTTTTATTGTATTGCTGGTAATATTTCTTTTTTCAAAAAAATGTATTGCTGGTAATATTTCTTTTTTCAAAGTATTTCTGATATTAAAACCTATTTTTACACTTTCATAGTGTTTTGACCCGAGTTTGTGGGTTAAGCCTATTGCTGAGACTCTAACAGGTCCTACCACCCCGGGTCAAGGTGGACCCGAGAACACCATCAATTAAGAGGTGGGCCCATGCTCCTCAGAGGCCTTGCTGTTGGATGTAGTTTATCGTCCTCCCCAGGAGGTGCATGTAGTTTATCGTCCTCCCAGGAGGTGCATGTAGTTTATCGTCCTCCCCAGGAGGTGCATGTAGTTTATCGTCCTCCCCAGGACGGTGAAAGCGATATTGTAGTGACTACTCCGATTTACCACGCCCACAAAATACTTAGGCTATAATTGGATAGAAAATAACTACTGTTTACTAGAGGACAATTTACCTATCGCAGTAACCACACAAAATTTTCTGCCATGACTTTGCCTAACTTGGTTTTGTAAAAAAATCAGTGATTGCTCAATTTTTATCCAATCGTGTATTTTAGATATTCCTTTCGACATTTTTCCCGCTTCTCTCTGGAGCCTACCCAAAAAGTATTTAAACAGTTCGTACTCCAGAAATAAATTAGTAGAACAATAAATCAGCAGAACTCAGCAACACACGCGTATCTACATTCTTCTACTCACGCACACACAGACACAGAACTACCATTACACTACACTGTTAACTGTCTATCACAAGCCAAGTCACAAACAAATTCTATTATCCTATTTGTACAAACTTTTCATTCTTGAATTCAAATCTTATTCACTGAACTCTGAACATTTCAACAAGAAAGTTCTTAAGTACATAATTCCTATCTTGCATCAAGGGAAGCTACTTTTCTCTCCCTAAATATTAATACATAAGCACAATTGTTGTACTCGTTGATTTTCAATATATATTTCATTGTTGAATGCAATTTGATCTCTTGTTCTTTCCTTGTGTTCTTTGCAAATTTAAATGTATGTGCACTCACTAAAAACGCAGCCTCACTAATAACCTCATTAACAATTTTAAAACAAATCTGAGCAGCACACCACAATATAAAGAAAGGTCCGATACTGGCCGGAGGGGGTACAGTGAACAGACAATTTTTCAAACAGTTTTAGTGATTGATCGTATGTACGACATCAACTTAAGGTCTGGTGGGGGGACCTTAAATCGCAATAGGCGCGCATCCGCCCTGAGAAAACATCCGTTCTTCGCGATAGAGGAAAATTCTGGCCCCGCTCGGTGATTATGCAACGTCATTAGTTGTGGTGTTATCAAATGTGACCGGTTAGTTCCCCCCCCCTAACAAACTAAAATTTTAGAGTTGCCTCGTATATTTTCCTATCATATATGGTCTGGGACACCTGTTTACCTCGGAGTTCTTGACAAGATCCAGAGACGGATATGTAATATAATTGGCCCTGATCTGGCGTCACGTCTACAGTCACTCTCTCACAGACGCGCCGTCGCCTCTCTCTGTCTTTTCTACAAATACTTTCATGGTAATTGCTCCGCTGAGCTGCTTTCACTGGTTCCCAGAATTCATGAATTCAAGAGCCCTACGAGGCTGGCATCCCGCTCCCACCCTTTCACTGTAGAAACTTTTAAATGTAGCCGTCTCTTCTAAACCAATAGCTTCATACCTCGCACCTCTCGCCTGTGGAACCCCCTTCCCAATTACTGTTTCCCTGAGAGCTATAATCTCCAACTATTCAAATGTAATGTCAATCGACATCTCCAGTTACCTTGATCTAGCCACTATCCCTCTCCTCATCCTTTCTTCTATCACTCCTATCTGCTCTCGCTCCAAATCTTCTGCAAACCCCTGCATCCTAGTGGCTTCACGCCTTGCTCGAGGCGTAATGCTTAAAAAAAAAAAAAAAAAAAAAATTGGCAAACCTATCTACACAACATCAAAACAATCTTAGGCAGATCATTAACGTAAAGGAAAAACAATGTTGCACTGAGAAGAGAGCCTTGTGGGGGAGGCGAAACATTAGTTGTTGAAATAAAAAAAAATGTCAACAGATGCCATATTTCAACTCATTTGTTGAGTTGCTGACTTCACAAAACCACAGAGCATTTTTACTTGAACTAATGAATATTATTGATGTGGCAGGATATTGGACACTTTCTGTCAGTTACAGAAATAGTTCTATTATCAAAGGCTTTTATTTCTATAAACCTCTAAACTCACATAGATGTAAATAATGATATATGTTTGGATAGATTTATCTAAGGAAAGGTGAAATCAAGTGATTTTTTTTTTAAATTTGGTGTTTCAGCTTATAACCTGCGCCTGTAACGAAAACCTGACACAAAGAAATCGAATAAAAGCAAAGAGAACCTATTTTTTTTTTTTATATATATTCAAAGATATAAAATTCCCCGGGTAAAAATTTAAAAAAAAAGAAAATCCCTTCTTGCTGATTTTTTATGCCTAGGTAAACAGCAAACACGCCCTTGTCATCTAAAAAGTAAAACAGTGAAGCACACACACATATATATATATATATATATATATATATGAGAGAGAGAGATTATTTGAAATCAATGGCCCAGTTACTGAGGCGTATGACGAAAGTTGATTTCGCGCCAAAGCAGCTATATTGTAACTTAATTGCATTTCATTGGCCGATATTACTTCCCCAATGATATGTGACTCTGAATGAAACAAGGCAGTTATTTTTTTTTTGTCTTGAATTTGTATCTTCCACCTAAAAAGAACTGTAAATACATATAGAAAAAAACGTAATGTTTTTTTTTTTATTTCCATGCATGGACTGGTGTATCTGTAAACTTATTTTCTTTCGAAAAGGCATTTCTTGTAAAGACGCTTCTTTTCATTTTTGCATTGTCTCTTGAATTTCCCGGTTTTATTTTTCATTCTCTGACGTATTTTATGTGTGTGTGTGTGTGTGTGTGTGTGTGTGTATATATATATATATATATATATATATATATATATTTCTTGCTTTTGTTGTGCTACTTTACTATTTGCTGTTTTCAAATATTTACCGGGCAAAATTGACTACAGCCTGAAGCCAAACAAAGATGAGACAATTTAGAAGACAAGATAGAGCCCGAGATAAAACTGACATCTATAAAGGGATAAACATCAAATAGAACAATGGCAGCAAAAGGAACATCCCAAGTTGCGAACTACGAAGCAATGTCAAGCAGGTATAAAACACCTGGAATGTGTTTTAACAGACGACAGAAAATGTCACACCGATATACAAAGTATTATTGAAATGAGAATGATGCCTTTGAAAACAAGAATACTGAATTGTTGTGTTATATAGGTCCTCCTATGTAGTATTGAAAATCAAAACGATCCCTTTTCCGGATTAAGAGACTTGAAAAGACATATGTCGGTCTGCAGACAGATGGTGAGAACATGTGGCTGAAATACGTAAGTTAGTTAGTTTTAAGGAAAATGAAAACAAAATGGCTGCTTAAACTTATAATCCGAAAGAGATAGTTCAAATTTCTCTGGCATATAATGAGAAAATAGGGTTTGGAGAATTTGTCACTGGCAAGATAGCTGGAAAGCAAGAGAGACATACAAACAAAATCAGTGGAAATTACGTTCTTAAATCACCTCACACTTCAAGAACGTCTCGGAGAATCCTTACAGAGTAAATGATGGCATTCATCTGGAGGTCTGGAATACCAGTATTCACTTAGAGCATTTTCAGTTTTACAAGCGTATCGATCACTACAGGCTTGAGTTCTGTATTCATATTACATAGCATTTTCTCCTCTAGAGCAAGATCTTGGTATTTTTTGTCTTAAGTCGATTCCATTATTATTATAATTCCTTGTACCAACCTATTATCATAATTAATATTTTTATACGCACTTATACCATTTGCTGTGGCCAGAATACTTTTTCACCAACATCTTTCTGGTTTGAATTTCAACTTCTTTCATAAAACCAAAGTATGATGTATAAATTTGTTGCGGGATTCTTTTTCGTTTGGGTCAAAATAAGTCATTACTTTGTTGTGGGGAATCAACACTTTGGATATGAGGTGTATGATTGTTTTACAGTAAATATTTATAGGCTACTGTAACATTTGTCTCGCAAATAATATTAGTGGACTCATGTGAATCCGAGTTAAAATAAGTAACACAATAAGTAGAATTTAAAACAAACGTCATATATGCATGTATTAAAAGTACATGTGTACGCAATTGAAATGAAAGAAAAAGTCATTGAAGAAAGCTATAAGAACACGATTGCTTGCGTCTGCGTGTTTGTGAAACAAAATGGTGCGTAATAGACTTGTGTGCGGTATGTGGGTGGATTCAAAGGTCATCAGACCAAGAAAAACGTATTGTTGTACAAAATTAAGGTATGTTAGCATACTCCAAATTTGTAATTGCCACATAATGAGTAGTTAGGACGATATGTTCGTTATTACAATTGGTTTTTCAGAAAGGGAAATTATTTATAAATCAACATAATAGTAGGAAAAATGATCTCCAGTTATTATTCTAGGGCCGCCGACAAATACTTCAACTGGTGTCCCTGGTGACAGTAATCTTTGTTTTGTTTGCCATCTGCTTGTATTGTAAGTGGGGAAGTGAGTGTTGATGGCTTCGGAAACGAAAGTGGGTTGAATATTTAATAATGGTATATGTCTGTTAGGTTTGAGTAGAAACAAGAGAAACGGACAAAAAAATGATAGACGGAAAGAAAAGACAAATTGAGAGAGAGAGAGAGCAAAGAAACATAAAATAAATATCCTGAAAATAAGAGGAGGAGGAGGAGGAGAAGAAGAAGGAAAACGAATGGCCGACAAGAAAGTCAGCCGTAAAGAAACATCGTAGATATTATTGAAGCAAAAAAGGTAGTATTTCTATTTCATATACCTATGATCAGGTAATTAAATTCACAGAATAAGATCATTATGAAGCCGTCAAATAGAATATAATGACCAACGGTGATAACAGAAACTACTGGTTCAAATTTAATAATCGGAGAGTGATAATTCAGGTAAGATAAATGGACTTTTTTTCTGTTAATTAACTCCAAATAATGTAAAGTTATTTACCGCAAATATTAATTCAACCCAAGAAATTATAAATTTTAAATCGAAGTCAGTTTGTGTTTTATTTAATTTTTGACCCTCTCTTGAAATTATAATTTTTTTTAAATCAAAATTTGTTTACCTTACCTTACCTCGCAACGATGCCAGTCCTCAGAATAAAAAAAAAAATACAAAATAATCACAGAGTTATTCACATTTCTAAGTGCGGTTGATATTCGAGGTACTTACAAGACATTTTTTTTTTACATTAAAAAAAGAAAAAGAAAACTAATGTTTATAGCTTCTTTATCGGAGTGATCGCGTATGCAGACCCCACACTTAGAAAAAAAGACAGTCGCCCACATTTGGGGCGATCGCAAAGGTCAACCCAAACAGAGTGCAATGGAAGGCCTTTACTCTGGGAGAATTTGGTGTGAATTTTAGCAAATATAAATTAACAGAAACGATCTAGATAAATTTGTATTTGAGAATAACAGCAAAAATTATTCAATTATTAGATTAGGTTTTGAACCGTTGTTTGGTCTGTTTGGTTTTTGTTTTGTTCAATGGGTCATTATAATGACGACAACTTTTTTTCCTGGTAATATTTTTGTTTTGTTAAAAATCTACTTCTGGTAATATTTTTTTCCTCAAAATTTGATAGCTGGTTATATTATTTTCAAAAACCTATTAATGGTAATATTTTTTCCCCTCAAAATTTGACACCTGGTTATATTATTTTCCAAAACGTATTGATGGTAGTATTTTTTTTTCAAAACGTATTGATGGTAATTTTTATTCAAAAAAATTATTTCTGGTAATAATTTTTTTGACAAAGTATTTCTGGTATTAAAACCTATTTTTACACTTTCAAAATGCTTTTTACCTCAGTTTCGGGGTTAGCTATTTGCCCATAACTGGGACCCTAACAGGTGCTACCACCCAGGGTCAGGGTGAACCTGGGAACACCAGCAATTAAGAGGTGGTTCCACTCTCCTCGAAACCTCCTGATCAGAGGCCTTACCCAGGACGCGGATGTAGTTTATCGCCTTACCCAGGACGCGGATGTAGTTTAGACACTTGAACCGTTGTATCTTAGAAATGATTAAAGATATTTTACTGGAATTGTCCTAGGTTTTTAAAACTCTATTGGACTTCTTTGAGCAATAAGAATGTATAATTACTTCTAAAGCTTAACCGAAGAATCGTGATGAAATCAATCATAAACGAAAATGACATGTTCATAATTAATTAATCTGAGCTGAGGATTGGAAGCTCATGAAGTATTAAACTAATGTTATATATATATATATATATAATTTCAGGATCATTTTCCGACTTCAAGATGATCTTCGCTCCCTCTAACCTAACTTTCTTTCCTGGAGTAACAAGTTGCCTCCCAGGTTTCACGTACGATTTCATTTCTAACCCTTTTTTTTCACTTATCTTTGTACTGTCATAGGTGAAAGTCCTCTCTCATGTGCCAAGCGTCTTATGAGTTAGATTTTTTTTTCTAATTTATCCCTTTAGCTCAAAGTTGAAATGATGATCCCCCGATTCAGTTTTCCTCTATAGTGTTCCCTCATTTTAAACTTATTCACTTGATGGTTCTTGAATGGACTTTGAAGAGGAAAGCCAGAGTCTGAATGTTGGTACCATTACCGAAGACCTGATTGATCTTTTTCCCCTCTCACCATTGCTTAGTTGCGAAGACATTCGGGATGACACAAAACGATTTCACATATTCTCTTAATTGAATAAAGCAAAGCGTTTTAGTGATTCTTACGACAAATTGTGTCAAGATGGCTAAACGTCTTATCTGAAAGCCTGCAAAATAAAAACTCAATTTAATGTCTTTTTTTTTTTAGATATTAAAAAATTGTTACACGCGGTATATACATATTAAACAAGAGGTAAAAAATTATCGGGAATGGTGCTATAAAAATCAGAATACGTCTACTAATACGACATTTGATATCCAGCGTCTTTACCATTGATTCCAAACATTCCTGACCTCCATTTTTGGGATATCGTTTGATTTTCTTGCAGTTCCATGACGTCTTCAAATCTTGTTCATTTCTATGGGATTTAATATTTGAAGAAAAAATAAAAAGTCACAAGTGTCGAGATCTGAGGAATATGGTGGTTTTCGGACCTGGGGATTGTATGTTGTACTTAGACCAAAGCTACTGTACAAGCTATGATCAATGATAGAACCTCTGTGGTGGAGTGAGACAACCACGCTTTCTTTCCAAGTAGCGAGAAAGTTATAACAGTGCGCATGCGCGACAGAGTTCATGGTTAACCTGTGCCAAGCGGCTTCCATGAGTACTTTAGCTCCGCCGATACATTTTGATTAGACCATACATATACATATTTCAGTTGTATGGAACGTAAGTAGTTTGTAACCCCGGTTTTCACACTTTTGAGAGACATTGAAGAATAAAGATTATATTTGTCTCAACAAGACGTGCTGGTCATGGCATTGCACAACTTGATGTCATTTGTCTCTTATTTACACTAGATATCATCGAATACAAGTCTCGAGTGACAGTCAAAATGATGCTAGTCTAAATCTTAAGAATTGAGGTGTGTAAAATAGTGGAGGAAAAGGTGTCAGAAAATGGAGATTATAAGTATATAGAAGATAGATGCCTCTTTGATGCAATGAGGTCAAAATGAAAGTATTCCGAGAAAAAACCACCACGGAATCTGTTCTATAAAGTAGAAATTCGCTGGTGAGTGGGCGGCGGTCGTTGATATATGTGAGTGTAATTTCCTTTTTGGAACGTTGGGGAAATAAAGATGATACTGCTCCTTGGATGTAGCGTGGCGTGTTTCGGTAATGAATGAAATACTTCTGAAAATTTACCATGGAAACAGCGGTTGAATAGTGAAAAAGTTTGCCGAACAGAAAGTAAGACATCCTCCACAAGACCGCGGAAATCGATTTTGAACTGTCAAAGCGGTAAAGTGAAGATTGAGTATATACAGGGGTTGGACAAAATAATTGGAACACTTGTCAAATTCAAAGAAAATTTATTTAATATGGAGTTGGTTCTCTTTTAGCCACACAGACAGCTTTAATACGTCTATGAATGAAATCATACAGCTTCAGTCATTGTTCCATTAAAACCTTCTCCAGCTCTTTACGACGCGACAGTGGAGGATAGCAGCTCCTAACTTGTTGCTCCAAAATGCACCACAAATGTTGAATAATATTGATTTCTTGAGATTGGGGAGGCCACTCCATGTATTCTAGCTCACTTTCATGCTCTTCATACCAATTCTTAACCACTCGAGCGGTATGTATTGGAGCATTATCGTCTTGGAAGATGCAGTCATCATCAGGGAATAAAGTCTTGGACATTGGAGGAACATGATCTCCCAAAATGTTCAGGTAATCTTTGCTGTTGATTCTACCATGCAGGGCAACTATTGGACCGAGATATTTCCATGATATGGCGGCCCAAACTATCACTGATCCACCCCCATGTTTCACTGTTGGAAGAAGGCAGTCAGGGTTGTAAGCTTCTTTGGGCTGCCTCCACACATAAACTAGTCCTGGAGTTGGGAAAAGAAAAAAACTGGACTTGTTTGAGAATATGACTTGCTTCAATTCGTCTGCAGACCAGGCATTGTGATCTCTACACCACTTCAACCTCTTTTGAATGTTGTGAGTGGAGAGAAGAGGTTTCCTCACAGAGGCTCTTCCATGATATGCAGCCTTATGGAGATCACGGTGAACCGTTTTAGTAGAAACGGAACTATTCAGAGGGTTATTCAACTCAGCAGTCACTTTAGCCGCATTTGTCCCATGATTTTTGCCGCATTGCGTTTCAAAGCACGTCAGTCCCTGTCAGTAAGTTTACAAGTCCGGCCCGAATTGCTAGAGGTCTTGCCCTGTTTCTCGAATTGCATCAGTGTTCTTGATATGGTAGCTCTTGAAAAACAAAACAGTTCAGCAACGTTAGTGATCGAGGTTCCTGCCATGATAGCACAAAAAATTTGCTTTTTTTTCGAACTCGGAGAGGTCACGCATTTAGCTTAAATGTTACTAAATTCTAAATATAAATAAGGCAAAAACAGTAAATTAGATAAATAAACGTATTTACAATAAATAGTTTTAGTTAAAGTTCTTAATATAATAGGTCTTTGAAATATAGGAGTGAATTTTGAAATTGTTCCAATTATTTTGTCTAAACCTTGTATGTGCTGGAGTTATTCAATGTCTACCCGGATATGAATTTTGAGAAAAAAAAAAATAAAATAACTTCTCACCTGCTTATTTGTTATGCTCTGACATTTTACATTATTTCAATTGTTCGGAATGTTGTTCTGATACACTCCAGATCAAAATCTTAAGACCAGATACAAAAGGGTTCAGTTCAGTTATGTGCCATGCGTGATACACGCTTAGGCGATCATGTATCTTTCGATACGTGACTGACGAGGCAGATTTTTCACGCAGTAGGTTGCATTTTCTTTCTGCGACCAGTTGCCATCCAAACTATAGAACCCGGTCTTTTCTGCTAGCTGGGGGGGGGGGGAGAAGAAGAGAATTCATACCTTTTCCAAGGGTATTAGCATGTAAGGGTATGTAATGGATTTGAATAGAATTCGAACTCGGCTCTCCGATTCCTCAATCCGAGCCGCTATCCATTACTCCATCGCAAAAGATATAAAATACTGTTAATTTAATCGAAATGTGTTAGTTTTTCCTTCGGCTTGTGCTGTAGGCGTCGCGGGGAGTCGAGTGGCCTGGAGGAGAGATATCTCGTGGGCTCTGAGAATTTCTGACAATATGTCGCTCCAGCGTCTTCTTGGTCTGCCTCTCGCTCTCCAGCCTGAGGGTGTATGCTCGTAGGCCTGGTTGGTTGATTGGGATACGAGTGAGGTGTCCGAACCATTTGATCCTCTGATGTTCTATGTGTTGTATGATTGGCATTGCTCCTACCATATCTCTTATTGCTTCATTCCTGATCTTGTCTCGCCTAGTCTTGTTCAGTGCTTTTTTCAGGCATTTCATCTCACAAGTGATCAGTTTCCTCTCAAGGGTTTTTTTTTTTTGTTAAGGACCATGTCTGGCATTGATATGCCAGCGTTGGTAGGAAAATGGCGTTGATGAGATTTGCCTTGGTGCTCATGGAAATCAAAATGTATTTGTGAAACATTTAATTAGAAAATGTAGTTTATGAACAAACAAGTGAAAATGTTAGCTTTTAATTGATTAATTTAAACAAACATTGAAATAATATTTTATGGTTGGTCATAAAGATAAGACCAAGTGGGGAAAAATGACTGTGCAAAAATGTTATAACTAGTCAGTGTGCTCATAGCTACAGGCGTGTAGACATTTACTTAGCTTATTTCCAGTGTTAAATTTCAGATTTTAAAATGGCTAAGGGTAAAATTTTAACAAAGTTCGAAGAGGTCAGGATTGAATTTCTAAGACGTTTTCTTTCGCAACGAGCCATTGCAAATGAAATTGGCGGTAGCAGAATTGTCATTGCTAATTTCATTAAACACCTGGATGCGTATGCTTCTAAAAAATCAAGCGTTCGCCCCAATAAAATCTCACCATCTCTAGACAGACGCATTAGGCGAGAACTTAAAGATTCAAACCGAACATCAAATCAGATAAAAGCGAATATAGATGCTGAATGCAGCTCTCGAACAATTCAACGGCATTTAAATAAGAAAGAGTTGAAAAACATGAAACGACTGCAGAGGCCTCACCTTTTTCCTCGCCATAAAACATCCCGTTTACAATTTGCTTCCGATTATCAAACTTGGAATGTGGATAAATCGAAGCAAGTAGTGTTTTAAGACGCGAAAAATTCAATGTGGATCTTCTTGGTGCTGCAGTTTTTGTATCCTAGGAGAACAACCCAAACACCCTCATACAGAAATTAATAATGAGTATGCCAAAGCAAATTTTCGAAGACATTCACCAAAATGGAGGATATAGTGAATACTAAATTGTCATTGTGACTCAATGGTTCTGTTTGGGTCTTATCTTTATGACCAACCAAAACAATACTTTCTCGATCTTTGTTTAATTATTAAAAGCTCAAAATGTAACCTTATTTTTTGATAAACTATATTTTCTAATTAAATGTAAATGTTTTGTAAATATATTTCTATTAAAGTAACAGTATTTTATATTTTTAAGCCTTTTGCATCTGGTCTTAAGATTTTCACCAGGGGTGCATTTATTAATATATTGACGACGTTTCGGCCGTTGTACGCTGCGATCACCTTCAGGTGATATACGTTGGAATTTCGAACAGATGCAAATTTTAATAATATTTTAAGATACAAATTTTATAGTCAAAAAAATTCAATATGTTTTTGTGTAATCTCGGTGAATATATCTTTTAAAATGAGATGTTAATGTTATTTTCATTTTTGCATAATTTAGATAATTTATCCATCGCCCTCTATACATAGACTAAAACAACCATATCTAACAGAATTAGGAAGAGAACATGCACTTAATATCTTTGTCGATAGAACGAAGAAGAAATAACTAAGATGTATTGTTTATAATTACTTATTCTCAGAGTTTCTGCCAACAAATATATATTTTCGACAGTCTGGAACTGTAGGTGGTTTCATAAAAATCGTGACTGGAATTGTCGCAATATTTTCGTGCAAACAATCTTTTCACTCATTAAACTCACTGGGTGTCTCCACCTGAGAAGTCATCTGCAAACTGCTATTCCGGCTGAAGAATTTCTCTCTTTTCTGGCATATATTACCTACAAGAATTTGCACATCTTTTTAGTCCGTAATCTATGTACTGAGCACGCGACAGAGTGGTTAGAAGGTTCGATTCGTATTCAAATCTCACCATGATCGATTTATCAGAAAGTAAACTTGATGTTATCGGCCTCGAGAGGTAACCACAGTGTGCGGCATATTTGGAAAGTGCCTGAAGACAAAAATGAAAAAAAAAAAAAAAAAGAGCACACTACGAGTTAGTCATTGAAATTGGATAGGCGTAAGTATTTGGGAGCCGTCAATGAGTAAACTTGCATGAATTCGAAAATCATTGTGACCGAGGGTCTGAATGTATTGGCTTTGTTCTGACCAAATTGAGTAAACATTTATATTCTGATACAAGCGACAGCAATTACTAAAACCTTAGCTATATATATATATATATATATATATATATATATATGGTCGACATGTTGTTTATGGTTTAGATGCCGCCTATAATGTTAACATGAGAGTTTAGGTTTTTTTTTATTTATTTATTAGTGTCACAGAATCGGGGATAAATCTGACAACTTAGTTCAGTGCTTTTGTTTCTTATCAGACTGTCTTAATACTTTGCTTAATTTCTGAAAGGCATCTTCGTAGTTCTTACTCTAGATTTATTGGTCATGGTTCTATGTATTTGCCAGAAATGCCAACAATCAGAGTTAGCAAAGTTTTCAATAAACAATAATGAGAGAAGGAAAAGAACAGGCCAAAAATAATATTGAGCAAACAATAAATTAAGATACAAGGGGAAAGACAACAGTAATACAAGGCAGAACAAAGTTTATCAAATCAATTTAGGGAGAATCATGTGTTAACAAAAACTTATGACCAAAACGGGGGATACAGAGAATTAGGACTTTGATCGCAGCGTGCTGATTTCAATTATGAGACAAGAACAGAACTGAGCACACAATTGAGATCGAAAAAAATCCCATCATATATTGTCATCTGAAATGTTCCATTTGTATCAATTTAGGGAGGGATATTTTGTCATACGAGAATCAATGTTTCGTGATTGGAACATAAAAGACAAATCTTATGACCACGTTAAAAAATTTACCATCAAATAGGGAATTCCAAATTAAAATGTTCTATTTGTATTAAGGTCAAAGAATTATGGAAGAATGTTTCTTAACTAAGAAAAAATTTCCTATTCACATGTTGAAAAAAAGTTTCTCAAAAACCTCCGTCACTGTTGGAAAGAGCGTATTCCTAGTGGACCTGAGAAATCTTTTCACGGAAAAGCTTTTATTTTTATTGTTACAACGAAAACATTACATGAAATTGAAGCTAAATGTTAGATGACAGGGTGTTTTAAACGTCAAGAAATCCTTGACGTGACAAAATTGGCAGATAACGTTTCAATTCACTTGCCTCAATAGCAAACAGATGAGAAAATTTGCATGACGACATCTTTCCCATTATGTTTAATTTGAAAAATAACAACCACTTTTCTTGGATGATATATTGTCAACAATATCATCGAAAACGTTTCGATTCCATTTGGTAAATAAATATCAAATTTACAAAATGGTTAGGCGGAAAATAACTTTTCCGCTCTTATCAAGAGCGGAAAGGAACAAAGCGTCTCCGAGTCGTCCTGGGAGAAGAATTATTTCTATCGAACATCTTCCACAACTAAATTCTTTGGTTCCGCCAGGTGCAGTGGTTCGAACCAAGAAATTCCCCGCAATGTTTAAAAAAAGAAGATGTTTCCCAATCAGTACAATCTTAACCTGTTTAAGTCTAGAGTTCCCATCCATATAAACTACTTTACCGATATATTGCGGAAAAAAAGGGAAATTTAGTTCACATGGTTCAAAAGAATATAAGATTGAAAACGCAGGAATAAAAGATTTAATTAAACGGTTCATTTTGCTCGCGAACTAATTTTGTCTAAATGCAAAAATAATTTATATTAATGTTTTTTAATAATGAAATAACTAAGCAATTTACCTATTTACCTTTTTTTCCTCGCTAGAAAGTAGTGATAGAAATAATTCTTTTGGGACTCCCAGGACGAACTCCCCGAGAATTGAACTCTGACCGTTACCATACGACGTAAGCGCTTTTAAAATAAATAAGTACAACCTAACCTGAAAAAATCAACTTGTCTATATTATTTTAATTCCCATACTTAATACTTCTGGAATTCACTGAAACATGTATTTATCGTTGCTTTTGAAAATCATCCATGAATGTAAACAATAAAAAATGTCCGTATATTGCCTAAATACTTACGAAATCCTAAATTGATAAAAATATAAATAAATAAATATATATATATATATATATATATTATTTATATATATATATATATATATATATATATATATATATATATATATATATATATTATATTTATAACATTGTATGTATGATATATATATAATTATATTTGAACTCGGAGGTTTCACACGACTCGGTTTTCACACGGTTTTGTTGATCCAATGTCTCTTATACAAACTATACTTACCTCGACACATTTTCTTACAAATGTTATATTGAAATATGGCCCCATGTCAAAGAGCAGATAAAAGTTCGCTTAGAGTTAAGGGTCATCTAGTACAACAACAAATTACAAACGCTGAACAGATAAAATTATTATTAGTGCTTTAAGACGTCTAGATATAACGGTAAGTTCTATACTAACAGTTTCTTTTATCGCAAATCTTGCTTGTGGAACTCTTCTGGCTTCTTAGTAAAGTTTGATCTGAAAAAAAAATGTCAATGCAATGCCTACTGTCTTCTTAATTTGTTCTTTTATGGTTCTCTGTCCTTAGTAGTTTTTCTCATATTCTCTAACATTCAGTAACTCCTTGCGTCTTAGTGGCTTTATTGTCTTGCTTGGTGTGAAACGATTAAAAAAAAAGAGAAGAATTAAAACAAAGACATAAAAAATAATCACATCCGTTCAAACCAAATACAAATAGAAAAATTCTTATCCCAAAACATTCGTACTAGACATCTTGGAACTGGGAATTTCGAAAGAAAATGTTTTGAGATTTCAACAAAAGATAATTGTCGATTGTCATGGAACTGCAAACTAATAATTTCAAAAATAAAAATACGAAGCCGGCAGTTGTGAAATTACACGATCACTGTATTATTAATTCCTCTCTTTTACAAATATGGATGACAGGTTCACGTGTCAATAGGTTATGAAAATAGAATGTTCTTCTCTAAGTAATTTGAGAATGTCCGTAGAGAACAATAGTTTTGACAGATGCCAATGAAGTAGGAAGAAGAAGAAAAAAAAATTACTTTAGAAACGAGATCTAGGTTATGTGTCTTGGTCGGGACTGGAAAGGTGTTGAGAACGAAATATACGTGGAGACGACAGAAAGCTTCAAAACAAAGACGAGCCCGGGAGAGGTGAGACAGCACGTTCGAAATGCCGTCAGAAAGAACGCCATTGAAACTAGACGAGCGTTCTCCCCACTGAACGCATAGAAAACTTACTGTCACGAACCCCGCATGCTCCTGCCAGAACGCAGACCCTCGCTGACACGAAAAACAAGACGGTCACCTCTCACTGCCCCGTTTATATAACGAATACATATAGACGAACTATATACCAACGAGAGTGTCAAACTACACCGCAGTAAGAGACTAGCGTCTCTTATTTATTCTTCCTAACGCTCGAAAACTGACAAATACACGTCATAGCTACTTTCTAGATGATTCATGCTATTCAGAATTTTTTACGCTTAGTTTTGACTTCGTTCACGATCATGCCAGCTGTGTAGAACAATGAGCACAGGAATTATGAAAACTGTGTGAATTAAATCATGTGAATGAGTTTTCTTAAATACAAGGCTGGGGAGTAACCCAAGGTAAAATGACAATGCTAAAATACTTATAATGAATGAAGGTTTGTGATACAAATGGAAGATGAGGTGGTAAAAATGCCAAGGAAGTAGGAAGAAGAAGAAAAAAAGAACTTTAGAAACGATTTCTAGGTTATGTGGCTTTTCTAGTTTCAATGGCGTTCTTTCTGACGGCATTTCGAACGTGCTGTCTCACCTCTCCCGGGCTCGTCTTTGTTTTGAAGCTTTCTGTCGTCTCCACGTATATTTCGTTCTCGACACCTTTCCATTCCCGTTCATTGGCATTTTTACCACCTCATGGATGATTATGAAGACTGATCCTTGGGGGGGGAGCACTTCCGCGGGAGTATTCTACAAAATAGCCGTTCTCGAAAGAAAAGCTATTTGCCTGGGACTTTATTTATATTTGATTCATAGAATCGTTTTCTACGGCTTATCAACCCTTTGCAGGTGTCCTGGGTATGATGATAAACTACACCCGGAAGCAAAGACTGAGGTTTTGAGGAAAGTGGAACCACCTCTTATCTGTTGTTCTCAGGTCCATCCAGACCCGTGGTGGTAGCATCAGCTATGGCCAAATTGTAAACCCCCAAACTGGGATCATAAAAAATAATAACCAGAAGTATATTTTTGTAAAGAAAGTTACTAATGCTCCCGAGAAAAATGATATCAGCATTAAATGACCCATACAGAGTTGATATGCCGCTAAACAAACAAACATTTAAAGCCAGAAAATATTTTTAGAATGTTTGTGTTTTTTTTTCTTTTTTGGTGGGGAGCAGTTCTTGGAAAAAAAGTCGTTTGAATGGAGTATTTTCAGATTGAAAGAATTTCTTTTTGAGATAATGATTTAGTGATCCACGTCTTACTAATTAACCCATAGTTGGGGAGAATATGAAGCTACGCCTAAGGATATTTGCTCGTAAGTTAATATAACGAAGCCATCTGGAATTGGAACACGGCTCTCCAGCTTTTCATTTGAAACACGGATTAAATAACATTAAGTTGACTCCGTAGATATAACATGACGTGTCCTAGCTGTAAATGTCTGCTTTTTTTGTAAATTTGTACATTTTCTATGGCTTATCAACTATTATTTGTAGGTTATTTAAATATTCTTAGTTTTTCAAGAATCTTTGTTTGGTAGATTATGGTTTAGTGATAAAAGTCTTACAAATTAACCCATACTTGGGGGAAATACCTAAATTCATAACTTTCCCAGGGGTATTTATGCATAACGAAATATTAAAGAACTCAATAAGAATTGGAACTCTGCCATCCATTAACAAATATCCATTATATCACATAAACTTAGAGTTGGTATACCCAAGCAGTCACCCATCTAGGCACTGACCAGTCTCGATATTACTTAACGGTGATCGTGCGGAAACCCGTGTTTTATTATGATGTGGCCGTAAGTCTGTGAAGATGGAGTAGCTAAAACCTAGATAGTGCAGCAATAAACTTAGTTTTGTTCTAATCTGTTTGTGGTAAAGATAAAAAATGGCAGACAGAAGCAGGTACGTTCTGGAGGTGTGAAATGAATATAGAACAAACTTAATTACTTGTATTTTTTTTAAAATTCTGAGGTTAGTGACATATCAGGCATTGAAAAAAAAAATAATTTCAACAAAATTGCTTTCGTTTGTCGTTTGATGTGTAATTTCCAGTATATGAAATATTTAACACACATACAATTGCTAAAAGAGCAGGATTAAATTTCTGTCAGATTTTCGACCTAAACTTTTTTTTTTTTAAACAAAATATGAAAAGCAAAGAATTTGATACTTCACTAGGAAGCAAAGCTCACATTCATTTAATGGCATATCAACACTAGTTGTATTAAGTAATACTGAAATGTTTAACCAAAAGGCAAACATGGCTTGCTTTATACAGACATGATGAATAACTGTATTTTCGATAAATGTTATATGTATAGGGTGACTGAAAAGTTACTCCTAATTTTCTGTATAAGACGCCAGCCAGGAGTCCTGATTAACACCCTGTGCCTTTTTATTATTTTTTTTTATTTTTTATTTCGGGTTGGTTTAAGGAGCAAGTTTACTGTTCCAAAGCACGACTTTGGAAGAATTCGAAGTGCGAATACAAGAAGTTATATCTTCCCTACCATCTTATATCTTCCGGTGACGTGATTCCTAGCCAGTTCGAGAAGCTGGTAGCGAAATCTGGTGCCCATATCGAATTTTAAATAAAACCACATGCTAATCGCTTTCCACTCGTGTCCATTTCTTCTAAAAAACTGAAGTCAATACGTAAATTACAAGCATTTTAAAAATGGGGAATTAATTTTCAATCACCCGGTGTATCATTTGCTAGGTTTTCATGTTGATTTGAATGTTACCTTATAGAGTTATAGTCTGAGAGATGTTAAGTCAGACATTTTGATAAATATACTATGTAATTATTTACAAATCCATTTTCATTATAAATATTTCCTTCTATTTGATTACTTGAATGTTTATCTTGCATAATTTAGCAAAATATTAGTATAAATGCGTTATACGAATTTTCCACATTGTATTTCACAGGTGGATTGTTGTTACTGGTTGCTCTCTAAATTTGTTGTGTTAATAGCGATGTAAACACATTTGTTAAAACAAGAAAAATACGAAAAAAAGAGGGGTAATAGAATGTACATTACCATAATTTCTTAATATCGAACGACAACTCCAGCAACAAAAAAAGCGTGGTAAACCGGTTTTCTTTCATCAGAGATTTATCCATGAAAAATGTTCACAGCGACTAATTTGAACCCGTAAATGATAGATTATAAATATATAAAAATAACAGATGAATTACATTGAAGTCTAACAACCATTCTACACAGAGATGGCTGACAAGGCTTAATGCAAATAGATTTCAACACTTTAAAACGAAACGAATTATCTTTTCGCAGTAAGAGAGCATGTCTTCATTATAAGATGGGGAATATTGAGGATTTAAAATAAATTTCAAACTATCAACGTTGAGTGAGATCAGTACTAAGTACTATTGGGAAATACTAAGTATTTTAAGTTATGTGAAAATGGGGCAGGTTGATATTTCACTTTCTTCAGAGCATCAACATTGCACTTACTTTGAAAGTTGCGGGTGATAAGTGACATACTGACATCAAATATTATATTCCCAGCTCTTATCAATTTGGAGCATTTTGTTTTAAGGATTGTCTGAAAACATGTATAAAAATACTTAATTTCTGCAGGTTTTTGCTTAAAAAGTGACTTGAAACCAGTATTTTAAATATGAATCACCACGAGCAGAATATGCAGTTACTTTACTGTATTTGATAAGTAAAAACCCTTTAAAAATATTACAAAAAAGGCTACTAAATGAATAAGATTAGATCATAATTAATAAAAACGAAAGATAGATAAAAGTGTATATAACGCCATAATACTGTTGGGCACAAAGACAATTTATTAAACATTACACTAAAAGTACTGCACTGTGTATTACATCATGATATAACTAAACTAGCAGTAGAGCCCGGCGTTGCCTGGGGATTTAACCGTAAGAGATAGATCAAGTATCGACCATCATAAAGACTGAAAAATAAAATTGACAAAGATTATTGTTTAAGGTTGACAGACACGCATGTCTTAGTATTTTTCTTTTACGAATTGGTCAAACCCAAACAAAAACATTGTTTTCAATCGTTATGAGTCTACCGATTGAATAGAATTTTATTATAAACAATTGCCTTGTAAATGGCATTTTAAAAGCATTCTGAATGTAAAAATAAAGAAAAAAAGTGTGCAAGACAATAAGAAACACTACCTGCCAAAAAAAAAAAGAAAAGTAAAGTTTTGTTGAAATCGGTTGAAAAATGTAGGAAATCCGACCCCATATATAAACGAACACACACACACACACATGGGTTTTATAATAACTCGATATGAGTTGTCCCTCTTTCATTCTCGCGACAGCGATGCCTCTTAATCGTGTTTTCAAATTGATTTCGTGCAAAAACAACTGTGTTTTTCCAATTTTTAGCGCTGTCAGAACCACCGCAAAGTAATTTTACGTAGTCCTGTGAAGTTTTGTTGAAATCGGTTGAAAAATGTAGGAAATCCGATCCAATATATAAACGAACAGACACACACACACAACCTGGGTTTTATAATAAGTATGATTGTTCAGTATAATTTCCCTTTGAAGCAAATGAATGTCTGATTTGATGGCACAATGCCTTAGTATTAATGTTTTTCAGTATCTGTCTATATGAGATGAAGTATTATGCACACTATTTACATTATTCGGATTATTGTCTTCATCTTTGTCGCCATATTTATTACACCGTTTCGGCCATTGTACGCTCCTGTCTTCAGGTGGTTGGAATGTCGAATTCCCCTCTCCAAGTTCTCCACTGCCTTAACCGGTATTGAACTCACACTCTGTGGACTGTGACTGGATCTAACTAACGCCTTTACCGACTGTGCCATGTGTCTTTGAGGACATCCGTGTATGAATTTCTAGGTATTATAAAGCTAATGTCATCAGCAACATTCTTTACCAGAGTTCATATTGCAATTTTTGTTGTTATCGCTTTTCTCTGACACTCCTTATTACTGGTTCCCATATTGTATTCATTTCTATTCTTGCTTGTTTTCGTGTCATGTATCTTTGTCCATGTACATTTTGTAAAGCTTTAGTAAATTATAAACGTTATGATGATGATCACCGGAAAGAAATTTCAATGCTACGATTTTGAACCTAAACTTAATTACTTTTTTTTCCAAATTGTTACCGTTTTTACGGAAACTAGTTTATCATGTCAAACCCAAACTTTAAAATTGAGTACAATACCACGGTTCCAAAATCGACCTGCCTTAATGTGACAAAGCTAGAAAAGCAATCTGGATAATTATACTAGCAGAACACCGATATGTGGACTGGAATAAGAGATCACGTGATCTGTCTGAAGTTAGGTCGTGAGGCGAGTATCTAAATAACACCAAGACAATTTTATTCACGCACCTATGTAAATTGTCCGCCCTGCCCTTTTGAGTACGTGTTGATTAACTTACAACAATGACCTTTTCTAATACAAGAGCCAGATCAGAAAAAAATATGGGGTACGACTATCTTACATAGGCTTTGAGTTGTCCTGTCATCACTTTCTTAATAGAGTTCAAAAGAATTTTGAAAAAAAAAAAAAAAAAAAGCCTTAGGGGTGACGTATTATTTTCTACCCAAAATCCGCTTTCTCGCAGACAAAGCGTCGCAAACCTTTCGCTACTTCCATCGCTGTTTCCATGTCAAGTATTTTGACGAGCTATATTCATTGGCTCCACAAGCTCTGACCTTTGCAAATGGGACCCCGCCATACCAGGTACACCAATGATGAATCATGATTATCCCCATTGTATTCCATTAGTCAGAAGTAAGTTCTGCTAGAACTGCTGTGTTGTGGAACAGACACCACTATACAGTAACCCTCTACATTGAGTGGCTCTCGGACCTTGTATTGGGAGAAAATTAGTGTAAAAATAGCATCGCATTGACGTTTGAGTGTTTCCTTTTGTTTCTTTCTTATAAAAAAATTTACATTTTCCAGAAAGTGACACGGAACCAATTTTTTAAGCATTTTGGGGGGAAATTCTTAATCTTGGTGTCGCTAATGTAAATTTTCATGAACGCCATATTTAATCCTGCCTTAGTCACTTCTGATTTTCGAAAATGGATAATTCCCTGACGTCTACTTCCCACGACAACTGACCTGCAAATGCGCCACATCGCGTGCTACCCATCCTAACCGAGTCAGACGGGAAGGAATAAAACAAGTTGCCAGCTATAAATTAAGAATAGTTTGTAAACTGGAATAGCTTGTTTTGCTGGTGCCGGTAAAATAATTCCCCAGGCTATTTTGCCGTTAAGCTATTATTATGAAGCCAGGTAATTTTAAAAATAACACAAGTTTGTTTTCACTATCAATTAAAGACAATTTAAATTCGTTTCCACCATTAATTGTCAAAATACAAGAAAAAAATCATTTATTCATCATCAATTATTAAAATAAATATAGAAGTCTCTAAATATTTTAAGCACTTCAGGCACAAGAGTCTTTACCAATCTAAAACTTTCCCTTCGCCATGGTTTTCTTGCCAATAAACTCCAGGTGCACTCACTTAAGACAACAGTTACAGACCACAGAATTCATTTTGTTCAAGTTCTCCCCACACAGATCACACAACCGCAATCTGAAATATATCTTTAGTTCTAAAAAGACTATATTTTCCGGCAATACGGCCGCGACGCCGGCTTCGCCGGCACAGGTGTCTATTTTATCGAGACTGGCAAAATGGACAATTCGTTACATATTTGAGTATAACAAATCACCCCATGTTACGAGTGCAGTGTTAAGAAAAACTTTCTTATCTGTGTTAACCATTTACACACACACACACACAAAATGACTTCAGTATACAAGTCTTCATATCAGAAATTAATCAAATTTCTCACATTTCTTCACAATCGATTCCCCCCTCTCCCATGTTAGATTATTTCTGGGTCTATCTCGGCTGTGAAACGGTTCTGTAGAAATGTTCAGGTTGATCTTTTATGAATACCACCAGGGAAAATTGTGCGTCTACTTTTGGTTTCTTGTCTGGGCAAGTCGAGCAATGATTGAAAATTCTGTCATATGCCGAGTAATTTGAAAGGCCTCGCCCAATGGTTAGTTAAATGACTGCGGTTCCTCCGAGGAAAAATACGACATAGCGGTCGTTTTTCCAAGACACGCTGTCATTTTGGGCCCGGGTCATTCGACGGCATGAGCAGCTTGATGGTTTGGTTGATTTTATTTAGCGGTATATTAAAACTTCTATGGGTCATTTAATGCCCAAATCTAAACATGTTGAACGCAATTGCACGTCTTCAACTACAAATAAAATGTTGGCAATCTTAGTATATAAGTAGCTATTGCTGGCAATCTTAGTATATAAGTAGCTATTGCTGGCAATCTTAGTATATAAGTAGCTATTGCTGGCAATCTTAGTATATAAGTAGCTATTGCTGGCAATCTTAGTATATAAGTATTATTGCTTTTAAATCTTAGTATATAAGTAGCTATTGCTGGCAATCTTAGTATATAAGTAGCTATTGCTGGCAATCTTAGTATATAAATAGCTATTGTTGGTGATTTTAGTATATAAATATATTTTAATACTTTCATAGTATTTTGGTTTGGAGGTTTGCTATTTACCCATCACTGGCAACCTCACATGTGCTACCCGCCCGAGTTAGGGTGGACTTGGAAAAGAACATTAATTAAAAAGTTGTTGCACGCTTCTCAAAACATCCAGTTAGAGGCTTTGCTGACGGATGTAATTATTGTCATACGCAGGACTACTGATCGGCAAAATCAAACAAGTACAAAAATGTAAATATCTGGGAAATGCGACACTGAAATCGGAAAACGCATTTAAATAGCGAAAGATGCCTTCCAAAAGCACAGTATTAAGAAACAAAAAAAGCAACACCTAACAGAACAAAACCAAAGGTAAATTACGATGTTATCCTTCCAAAAGCTTAGCACAGTATTAAGAAATAGAAAAAAAGCAACACCTAACAAAACAAAACCAATGGTAAAATACGATGTTATCCTTCCAAAAGCTTAGCACAGTATTAAGAAACAGAAAGAAAAACTAACAAAACAAAACCAATGGTAAATTACGATATTATCCTTCCAAAAGCTTAGCAAAGTATTAAGAAACAGAAAAAAAAACAACACCTAACCAAACCAATGGTAAAATACGATGTTATCCTTCCAAAAGCTTAGCACAGTATTAAGAAACAGAAAAAACCAACACCTAACAAAACCAAATGGTAAAATACGATGTTATCCTTCCAAAAGCTTAGCACAGTATTAAGAAACAGAAAAGAAAAAACAATTAACAAAAACAAAACAGTGGTAAAATACGATATACTATCTATTATCCTTTATAGTAGTGAATGTCTGCAATTTTCTCACAGGTTAAGAGATGGACATGAGACGCATTGTGATTGTGAAAGGTGCCTTCTAAAAACTAAGTAAAGTCTTGAGAAAACAGAAAAAAATCCTTATAAACAAAGAAAAGATTACTGAACTGTTTTGTGATATCAATCCTCCTATATGGCAGATTAAGAAAAGATTTGACGCACAAAGAAATGTGAATCTACATAAAGATGTTGAGAACGCCATCGACAAAACATGCGAGCAGCGATGAAGTTTTAAAAAAAAAAAGGGAAACAAAGAATACTTGTGGTAATGATCAGAAAGCAAAAGTTTAAATCTCTGGGACGCATGAGGAAAATCGGCGGAGAGAATTCGACACTTACAGGATAATCTGAAGGCAAGCGAAACATCTAGTAACTTAAAGAGATGATGTAAGTCGATGGCTGTACAAACAAAATTCCTTACAGTTGAGAAAGGAAACAACCTGCGGAGAGTTAGATTTGCAAATTTTCTGAAAGGATATCGCGCATATAAGAAAAGAAAAAATATTTTCAATCTGTAGACACAGTGTTACTATAGGCAGAGATGACATGTTAATAATAATATTAGCTTTTTTCTTATAAGGAAATATTTGGTAGTCATTGACCAAGCAGGCAATGCTTCTCGAGTTTTCTTCATTTCTTGGACTTCGGCCTTGGATCTGTGTAGTATGTTATCCCAAATTGTAACAGGAATATTAGACGTTTCTTTATTAAGGAAAGATTTGGCCATCATTGACAGAGAAGTCACTGCTGGCGACAGTTGGAATTAATAAGAACAATATTCAAGAAAATAAGATTCTCAAGATCCCATTTATCGCTTTTTTCTTTTCTTTTTTTAATTAATGATGAGGTATTTCATTCCTAATCTTTTGTTTGGGTAATGCGAAACTTTAACATGTTCGTTATGTCGTTTTTTTTCTTTGAGTTACATAGGCTATTTTAGTTATCCCCGCCAAGTCCAAAAAACGATGTGACTTATTTCATAGTTCTTTGTGATGCTGTAGCGCCAAATCACAATGCAGGAATAAGAAACACAGGCTTAATTCAATCAAAGCCACCTTTATCGATCTGAATAAGCGGTTGGCTACATCTGTCAGTTAAGAATTTCTGAACTAGTTTGGCGCCATCCATGTGAATGTCTCCATCTGACGTGGCTATTTAAAAACATGACACGACGGCCATTTTTTTTTTTGTCGTCTGGGTCAGGATTGACATTTTTTTTTTTTATCTGTTAACTAGCTTCGCAAGTTGTCTTTATTAATTCAGTTTATTTTTTCTGGTGTCGTCCAAGTACGCGCCCCCATTCTTCACATCTCGACATCAGCTTTTAAGTTAGAGAACATCAGCATCTGATCAATTCAAACAGCTATACTTGAAGAATTGTCAGAGGACAATGTTAATGAGCTTGAATTATTTTTAGCATTCCTTCCACACATCTTTATACCGTAACTATTCAGGACGTTGGCTATCATTGCTTTCCACAATTTCCCGTCCTTCGTAGCTCCTAATAAATTTTGTCAATTCGCTATCTTTCATAAACCATGTTCCACCATCCATTTACTCATGTGCGTTCATTTTCTTTGATATGCCGTGTCCCTTCAGGGCATTGGCGATCATGGGTCTCCACAATTTCCTGGCTTTCGTAGCTCTTAATAAATTTTGTATTTTTGTTATCTGTCCCAATACGCCATTTATTTACTCAGGCCCGCTCGGTAGATTATACGTGGCTTTCTCGCCCCTCTTGGTTTTAATATATTCTGTCCGTGTCAAAATATCAATGTTCTTTTTGTTTCCATTTTGTCTAAAACTTAATCGTTGCAATATGGTATTCTCAGCATCCTTCTGTAGAACCATATTTTTGTTGCTCCAAGTATATTAATCTGTTAGATTATTCAGCGTTCTCTGCTATATAGGAAGACTGCTATTGCATAACAGTTCAGTACTCTTTTCTAAGAATTTTCTAACGATTTTATTTTCTTCTGTTTCTTAATGCTTAGCTTTGGAAAGGCATCTTTCGGTAACCCAACACTTTCAGATTCAAGTATAGCTCTTTCCGTCCTCTGTTCACGCGCTTTCCAGATATTTAAGTTTTTTATACTTGTCTGAGGTTGGTATCTTCACTTCGTATTTTTCATGTCGGGCTATTCCTTTTGCTAACAACCATACCTTCTTTCTTCTTACAATTGATCGTCCTTTCCCCTCCCCTGTTTTCCTTCGCTACTTTTTGTGGGAGTTCTTGTGATTTTCTTTGTGTCTTCTAACAACATGCCTCATCTCTATATCTTAATATGCAAAATTATTGCGCATAATTTTGTTGCGAGAATAATCGTTTTCCATTTCTGCAGACTCAAGGGAGTCCAGCTAAGACAAGACAAAGAATTTGGACAAACAAAAAACTGCCATAAACATGTTTACACAAATATAAGAAAACAAATTAACCTCGTCGTTGAAATCATTGATAGAACACGTTTCGTTGATGTCTTTGAAGTAATTACATGGTGCGTGTTACACGGGAGAAAAACAAATTAACAATGCGTGTTGCCTCTGAAGCAGAAAGAGGGGAAACAGACCGGGACTTATTTAGGCGCCTGTAATTTTAGTCAACGTGATAATCCAATAATATGTTGCATTTATTTTTTAAAACAAAACATACACTACTTACATTATTCGGACTATTGTCCTCATCTTTGTCGCCATATTTATTACAACGTTGTACGCTCATTGAAATGTCGAACTGAACCCTTTATTTCGCTCACTGAGGTAGACTGTCCTAGTTCCACGTGCCATGTCTAATGGATGTCAGTTATCAGTTATCTCCTGTTAATTCCCCTCTCCAAGTTCTCCACTGCCTTAACCGCAGGTATTGAACTCAAACTGTGCCATACAAGACCAATGAAAAAATCCCTAGGATGGCGGCCGACGTCAGCGGTGTAGTGGCGGGGGAGGGGGGCAGAATCCCCCTCTGTCTGCCCCTCCCCTCTAAAAAATACATGGTCAATGTAGCCGAGTTTATCGCTCATCTGATCATCGAGGGCGAGTTTTTGGTAAACCTCGATGCACAAGAACGCATTGCTAAAAGAATAGTTGTCGGTTTTTGTGCTCGACATGCTAACGCAAAAAAATTGTCGGTGCACTAAAGGCACAGTGTTGAAAGCACTAAATTCCTTAGGGGGTTAAACCATAACAGATTATTAAGGGACAAGGTTTTTTTCATGTAGGGCATACTGTTGTTCACGCCAGAGGATTATGTGGATGTAACGTCTCGTGATTTGATCCCGAAAGACTACATAATTCGCACTGAATACCAAGAACAGCGCAGGACCAAGGTGACAATGTATGGGATCCCTGATTATATTCTTTGAGCATATCTCATGCAGTATGGTCAGATTGTTAATGTTACTCCAGAGTATGAGATATGTGAGTGGGGGTTCGAGATAATGATTGATTGAAAAGCCTTCACCTCCATTCCCAACAGCTTGGAGATGGACTGGAAACACTACCCTGTCATCGTGACGTGGAGGAAACAAGCTTCTTGGAAGTGTGGCGAGATTGGTCACCTTGCCCGTTTCTACCCAAAGGCGGCGGCTTCTGGAGTCTCGCCTAAGTCCGATCCCCACTCGAGATGATAGTTCTTATTCCGTTGGGCCTGCAATAGGCCTATCTGCGACTGAAAAAGCCCCGGTTGGATCTCTTCAAAATCCCACATTCCCTGCCAAAAAGAAAGCGAAAGACAAACAGGAAGGGCAAGACGTGGGTCCAAGCTACGGGATCTGTCTCCGGAAGCCCCCAAGAGCAAGGAAAATACCAGTACCATTCCCAAGGGTGAGACTCTTGCTAGTTATGCTCAATGCTGCACGAGCAGTCAGAGATTTGACCCAGGTTATGAGAAGTACCTGGAAATTAAGGAATAGAACAAAAAACTTAGAAAAACTGCCTAGACTAGTGGGTGCATCGCGTCTCTCGGCCTCAGTGCCATCCTCTCCCCTAAAAAATATTAGCCCCACCCTCCAATGACTCGTTCATTGACCTGAACTCCAACAAAGATGACCATCTTGAAAAAGGCGCCCACATCCTCTGGGAAAGATGATATAGGATCAGTGGGGTACCATGCCCCTCAGCCTCTGCCCAAATTTCCCTGTCAATCGAGAAAACAGCTAGATCGCAGACCCCAACCCCTGTGAATGTGTCCCCTTTAAAAAGGTTCCCACTTTCTCTGCATCGCAATCTTCCACTCTTTCCCAATGTCCTGCACCTTCTACGCCAACATCCCAAACCTCCTAAAAGGAGGCAAAGAAGCCCATCAGTGGAAACTAAGGAGAAAAGGCGTAGGGCTAAATTACCATACAACACCGGAAAAAGATGTTTGCCGTGTAACTCCGAGCCAAGTTGAGCGTGCCAATAACTATGGGGACAGGATACACGCGGTGAAGCATCTGCTTGCCATGCAGAAATTAGGAGACAAGGACACAGAGGACCTGCGAAACTTTCCGGGGGTTCATCGGGTCCTCACCGTGATCAGAACTGGTTCTGGGTCGCGGGATACATGGGAAATGGTGAAAGAAGTAATCAAAGGAATTGAACTTACACCACCAATTGCAGTCCGGGAGTCCGAAGAGGACCAAAAGTTACATCAATTCTGCTCGGGGTAAGTCCCAGTTTTTGTTCACCCCTCCTTATATAGAGCACTTATATTAACATTTTCCGTGAGATATCTGGGCTAGTCTGTGGGCTCGGAGGAGGCTTTCCTTGAAGAAGAGGGCGGAAGTTTATGCCTCGCACATCAACCCAATCTTTCTTTACTGGCTCTCGGTACTTCCACTGCCGTTCGCTGAGCTAATTTTTGGCGCGAGTCTTCTTTAACTACTAATGCTACAGCGGGGATTATCGGGGGGTGTTTGGGAAGTGAATTAGTGGAATTCTCTCAAATCCAAACTTAGTTCTTTTGCTGCTGAATTTAGTCGTCAACTCAATTTAGCAGACTTTGGCATTTGTGAGGCTATCCGTGACAACTTTTAGGAGCTGTTTACCAGGCAGCCCGGTCTGAGCGCTGCTCAGTTCGATGCCTATTTAGACGACTTACCCAGCTTCGAGACTGCTGAAGCAACAAGGTGTGAGTGTCCCAGTACAGAGTCAGAATTCTGGGATGAGCTGGAGCAGCTTGGCCTGGACAAGATTCTGGGATTAGATGGTCTTCTTTACGAAATGTACTTGAGGCAGTCGCCCGTCTTTGTTCCCTTGCTGATTTTCAACAACTGAATGAAGCAGTGGTCTAACCTCAACCCTTCACCAGGGGAATGAAAAAGTTGCTTTGTAAGAACAAAAACGGTGGGGATGGGTTAGATAATTTGACGATGTTAAACAGAGTTAAAAATTTTAGCCAAAGTCTTCGCCGGCTGTTTGTCGGCTGTCCTCTGTAGTCTGATTGGTCCCGAGCAGACTTGTGCTGTGAAGGATAGGACTATTCAGGACAAACTTCATTTGGTACGCGTGATCATCGAGCAAGTCGACAGTGATGCCGCGCTGATCAATTTAGATCAGTCCAAGGCATTCGATAGGGTTGACCATCAATTTCTGGAGACTATCCTTTCGGCTGCCGGTTTGAGCCCGACTTTCTCACTTGGATTCGACTGCTGTATGTGTCCCCCGGTGTGCTGGTAGAAGTGAATGGGTTAAGATCGAAACTTTTTCATCTTGTCTCGCTCCATTTGTCAAGGTTGTCAGCTGTCTCCATAAGTCAAGATTAGGACGGACAGAAAAAGACTCCATCCATTAGAATTTGAAAGGTGCTAACTTAGAGTGGCATTTCGATGCAGGTTAGGCATTAAGAATATTGGGATTGTTGAGTAGAACATTGGCGACCCTTCCCGTAATAGTGTAGGTCGTTTTTTTTTTAGTTTCTCTTTCTTTTGTTTAATTCCCTATCCCCCCCATCTTTAGGTGGATAATGATATCAGTTCTCTCGTGGGTGCGGGTCGTCTTTCGTTTCGGGTGTGATTTTCGTAATTGCTGTTTGAATGAGTGTATGCTTGTAGTGAATGTATGGCATGTACGAATTTTGAAAGTCCCGTATTGATTTTGTCCAGTTAACTGATGTTTCTGCTACAGGGCTGTTGGGGTTTTATTACTAACACAATTTTGTTTAGTTTCTTGTATATATTTTTGTACTCATTTGTAGACAGCTACCTGACCACGTTTTCACGGGGTCTACAGGCTCGGTTACCCCACAATAAATTTGGCCTTGCGTCTCATCTGACCGCGTGGGGCGGTTAGTGAATATCCCACTATACGAATTACTATTCGGATCACTATTCAGTGGTTACTATTCGAGTGAGTATTATCGAGCAAGTACTATTAGTGCGAGTGTTATTCGAAGGCATCTGACACCAGTATTGTTCAACAGCGTTACTATAGTTGTATTTGCGATTAAAAAGTCTACTACAACGGGCATTACGAAAATGACAACGTGTATTCGTTGACATAAGTGGCAACGAGTGTTCGTTGAAATCAAACAAAAAAAGAAAGGAAAAACTAATAAAGAAAGCTACTGAGTCCTCGGCACCTGACGATGGGGGCATTTTTTTACTATTTTTTCTGGAGTTGGGAAGCCGAAAAACGAAATATAAACTATTTAAAAATAACGGAACGTCTACTCATGTACGAGTAGCCACTACAAACTTTTGATATAATAAATCCAAGCAAAATCATTTTGCATAACTTGTCAGTATTGTCTTCTTACTCTTAATCCCTTATTAATATACACACGGCTCAAAATTCATTTAAAACTATATCGTATTGATCTTCCATCGTCTGTTTATGAAGTGGATCAATATTTCTGCTGTCTTATTCATATTTGTCGAAATTCCAAATGAAATTTATACTGTATAATTTCCTGTAATTAACGGAGAAGATACATCAACAATAAAAATCTTAGGGGAAAACCATGGGGACTACCTTGAAATATTGCTTGTTGCCAGTTAAATACTTTTTGTCATTGGGACATAGATCGATAGGTTCATGCATACACAAAAACTGTGTGGGTAGAGTAATCATCTTTTTTTTTTATCGCAATCCTATTTAGGAAAAAAAGTGAGCGAAACGAACTCTGCCCGCCGAATTCTTGACCTGGGTCGTTACATTACCTGTACATTCACAAGAAATGGCACTTTGGGCTACTGGTAATATGGCACTTTGGGCTACTGGTAATATGGCACTTTGGGCTACTGGTAATATGGCACTTTGGGCTACTGGTAATATGGCACTTTGGGCTACTGGTAATATGGCACTTTGGGCTACTGGTAATATGGCACTTTTTGGGCTACTGGTAATATGGCACTTTGGGCTACTTTATGGCACTTTGGGCTGGTAATATGGCACTTTGGGCTACTGGTAATATGGCACTTTGGGCTACTGGTAATAAGTTTGTTTTGGGGCATATCAACACAATGGATATTTATGACAAAATTTTATTGGGCTTTTTTCAAAATGTATTTTTTTGCAAAGGTAATAAGTTTGGTTTGGGGCATATCAACCTCAATGGGTTATTTAATGCTGACAAAATTTTATTGCTGATAATTTTTTTTTCAAAATGTATTTTTTTTAAAGCAATTCACCCAAAGCAAGGCGGGATGCCACTAGTACGCAAGGGGTTACAGAGTGGTAGCAAGAGTAAAGAGGCGTGATGGTGGAAAGGATGAAGAGAAGGACAGGGAATAATAGGTCAGGGCATCTGGAGATGTCGATTGACATTACATTTGAATTTTTTTTGTAATTTTTTTTTTTTCAGCGAATTAAAATTTATTTTTCAAAATGTAATAGGAAGGAAATTCCACAGAAGAAAACAAAGAGGGGTCGTACGCCCTGAAAACGTCCTTTTAGAGGCCAACGGAAGGAGGAGGGGAAGTCTATTGGAGTAGATATGAAGCTATTGGAGAAAAGAGCCTAAGAATATCCGTAACGAATGACGGTTCAAATTTAACCGTTTTGACAGTGAAAGGGTGGGATCACTGATGCCAACCTAGTAGATTTTTCCTTAAAAATTTTTAAATTCATAGATGCAGTCTTCGAACTAGCGAAAGTTCTTTTTATAATCGTCGGAAAACAATTTTTTGAAGAAGAAGAAGAAAGAAAACGAAGAAAAAGAAAGAAAGAAGAATATGGAAAACAATTTTCAAAAAAAAGAAGAAAGAAAGAAAGAAAGAAAGAAGAAAGAAAAAAAAAAGAAAGAAGAAGAAAAGAAAAAAGAAGAAAGAAGAAGAAAGAAAGAAAGAAAGAAAGAAGAAATTTTTTTGAAAGAAAAGAAAAAAAGAAAGAAAGAAGAAGAAGAAAAATTTGAAGAAGAAAGAAAGAAAGAAGAAAGAAAAGAAAAAGAAGAAAGAAGAAAGAAAAAAGAAAGAAAAAAGAAAAGAAAAAGAAAGAAGAAGAAAGAAAGAAATTTTGAAGAAGAAAGAAGAAAAAGAAAAAGAAGAAGAAAAAAGAAAAAGAAGAAAGAAAAAAGAAGAAAGAAAGAAAAAGAAAAGAAAGAAAGAATTAAGAAGAAAAAGAAAGAAGAAAAGAAGAAGAAAAAAGAAAGAAGAAAAAAAAAAAAGAAGAAGAAGAAAGAAAAGAAAAAAAAAGAAAAGAAAGAAAAAAAAAAAGAAAAAAAAGAAAAAAAAGAAAGAAAGAAAGAAAGAAAAAGAAAAGAAAGAAAGAAAGAAAGAAAAGAAAGAAAAAAGAAAAAAGAAAAAGAAAAAGAGAAGGAAAAAGAAGAAGAAAAAAGAAAAAGAAAAGGAAAAAGAAGAAAAAAGAAAAAGAAGAAGAAAGAGAAAAAAAAAGAAGAAACAAAGGAATAAGAAAGAAGAAAGAAGAAGAAAAAAAGAAAAAAAAAAAAAGAAAGAAAAAAAAGAAAGAAAGAAAAGAAGGAAGAAAGAAGAAGGAAATAAAGAAGAAAAAGAAAGAAAAAGGAAGAAAAGAAATGCTGAAAGAAAAGAAAAAAAGAAGAAAAGAAAAGAAAAAAGAAGAAAAAAAAAAGAAGAAAAAAAGAAGAAGAAGAAGAAGAAAAAAAAGAAAGAAAAGAAAAAATTCTTTTAAAAAAGAAAGAAAAGAAAGAAGAAAGAGAAAAAAAGAAGAAAAAAAAAAGAAGAAG
This sequence comes from Acanthosepion pharaonis, assembly GCA_903632075.3. Classification (NCBI taxonomy): domain Eukaryota; kingdom Metazoa; phylum Mollusca; class Cephalopoda; order Sepiida; family Sepiidae; genus Acanthosepion; species Acanthosepion pharaonis. The sequence continues at coordinate 437,847 of CAHIKZ030001306.1, read as the reverse complement.
AAGAAATAATTTTTTCAGAAACTCCTTAGAAGAAAGAAAGAAGAAGAAGAAAAGAAAGAAGAAACAGAAAGAAGAAAATAAAGAAGAAAGAAAAAAAGAAAGAAAAAATTTAAGAAAAGAAAAAGAAACCAGAAGAAAGAAAAAAGAAGAAAGAAAAGAAGAAGAAAGAAAAAGAAAGAAACAGAAAGAAGAAGAAAGAAAAGAAAAAAATGAAATTTTTTTTTTTAAGAAAAAAACAGAAAGAAGAAAAACAGAAAGAAGAAGAAAAAGAAAAAAAGAAAGAAAAAGAAAAGAAGAAGAACAGAAAAGGAAGAAGAAAAACGAAAATTTCAACGGAAGGGGGAGAGAGAAAAAAAACAGAGACCAATAATAAGAAACCTAAAGAGAGGAATAAATGAGAAGTGTAATCAAACAGATAAAGTAAAAACGAAAGACGAGTAGGAAAAAGAAAGACGAGAAACTAAAAACCGACAAAGAGGGCAGAGAAAAAAATGAGGTCGAGATGCAAAGAATGCAGCGAAAGGTATGAATATTTGCTCAGAATGCGTTTAATTTAATCGTAACGTATTCGATTAGCACCAATTAAATTTGTGAGAGGACTGAGTAAACAAGACTCCTTTAAAACACATCAACCAATCAGCCGCAGGTGCAATCGAATGAAACTAATTTATGATGATTCTCATTAATATAATTAAGACACCACAGACGAGGGCTGGGCAAGAAAAGTCATATTTACTATCCTTTCTTTATGATGGCCAATACCAGGAAGAAAGGCGTGGAAAAGAAAATTAAATTAGTCAAGAAAGGATAGATTTATGTTACGTTAGATAAAGACGATGGCGAGAAAGATTTTGTATAATTGACATTTAAAATGTGAACATCAGAGTAGCTACATATCCCAGGCAAACGAAATTAAAGACTTCGTGTTGAACAATAAGATTTATCAAAATTCAAACAAGATAATCAAAGCGATGTAGATCTTATAACCGATTTCACAAAGCTTCGCAAATGTTCAAAATGCGCACGGTCTGTGACACGACAAGTTGGTAGTCCAGCTCCTGCCAAACATGCTGTAGAATGTCTTGGGTAACATTTTCCATTCAGTCGGTGATTATGTTTAGGTTCCTCTAACGTCGTAGAGGAGAGTAAAGTTAGGTACCTCCACGAGATCGCTAAAAAAAGAGCATAGCATGATGAAAAAGACGCCAAACTTGACGAAAACAAAATTTTATCGTCTAAATGCTTGTTATTATTAAGAGGAAAGGTCAAAGTATTTTTGGGGTATTTTTTTCCATTTTTAATCGTTCCTAGCACGTCCGAAATTTTCGTTAAAAATCTAGTTTTTTTTTGAGTCAGCAAAATTGACCATTTTTTTTCCATTTTAAAAAAAATGGAAATCTGACTTTGAAATTTTTTAAATATCAATTATCATTTTTTTTAAAATTTATTTTAAGAAAATCAGAAATTATAATGTTTATTTAAAATATTTTGAACCAAACTTAACTTAGCTTTTGTGCCAAAAAGATGTAATTTGAAAATAAAAAAAAAGCAGGTCATAAACTTTCGCGTCTCTTGACATGTGATGAATGATATATTTACGAATTCCATGAGGCTAATTTGTTCTACGGAAGGAGAAAAAATGAAATAATTTACATTTACGTGAACAAATTATTTACCCCGTTATTTTTAACGAAAACTTTCAGCGGTCTATTTTTTTTTTTTTGTACTTAGCTTTCACCTTTACGTTTATGATGCTTTATGGGAAATATATTGTAAAGAAATTAAAATAAAACTGTTAAGAGTGACATTAAATTTCATATTTCTTAAGAAAAGTATCTAATTAATTTATAGGTACCTTTTCTTATGAAATTTTATCAGAATTGTACATAAAATACTATAATTTTATGTACATTTATTACATTCTACTGTTATTTATATTTGCATTCATTTTATTATTAATTGTGATATTTCATTTATGGAAAAATGTAACTGAGATTAATATAAAAATAAGATCATATAAATTTCATAAGATGATACTGATACCTTCTAAGTTGAAATTGAAAAATCAAATTAACTTCTCCACACGTGTTTCGCAAAAGTAAAGGCCTTTAACAGCGGAGAACAAAGCTTAACTCAAATAACGCAACTTAATTATATTCTGGTTGGTCTTCCGTATTTTATAATTACAGCTCGATTATAAGCACAAAATTACATTTCTTAATTACTGGGGATCTTCTGATTAGTCAAAATGATACAATTTACAACGCGTTAAAAAAAGATCTATCTCATAAGGACACTTATGAAAGCCGATGCGGCTTTTAACTAATTTTATAATATTTTAACAACTTAAATGTAAAATCTATTATAATTAATGAAATAACAAATAATTGTATTAAAAATTCATTTTTCATCGAAAAAATTTTTTGGCTTTCAGAAAATATTGTCCATATTCATAAAAACAACTAAAAGCAAATAAAAGCATTTGAAATTAAATAATACCTTTGTTTTATTGAGTTTTGTATGTTACAATTCAGAGCTGATTTTCAGGTATTGGGTATCCAATTAAAAACAAAAAAAAAACATGATTTGCATTCCTCAAAGCCCTGTGCTTTTAATTATTGTAATCACTAAAACCGATGCGATCGAATTTCTAGCGTTTTCATAAAATTAGTTATGGGAGGGGGTAATAAATATTTTTAAAAAAATATTTCTACCATGACTTTCATAAAAAAAAAACATATTTATAATAATTTCGATCATCTGTGAATAGTTCCTGGAAGTTTCATTAACATCCGATAATTATTTCTATTTTTGCACGATTTTTCAAATTAATGTGTGTCATACCAAAAATCGTGCTAAAAATTGTCTATGTTATTTACTAGTTCCGCTGATACAAATAGAAAAAAGGTTTTTTTAATCAAAATTTAGAATCTTCTAAAAAGAAGGAAAATTTTTAAAAATAATTAAAAAAAAAAAAAAAGAGGTCTTTCCTCTTAATAATAACGCATAAGCATTTAGACAATAAAATTTAGTTTTCGGCAAGTTTGGCGTCTTTTTCATCAAGCTATGCTCTTTTTTTAGCGATTTTGTGGAGGTACCTAAGTAAAGACAAGTGCTTTCACATAACCCCATAGAAAAAAAATTAGAAGGTGCCAAGTCATGTGAACGCGGTAGCCATTTTAACAGCACATTGTCATTATCACTGGTATGCTCGACTCCTCTTCCTGGTAGATTGTCATTAAGATAAGTCAACAGTTGTTGAAGTCATCGTTAACATTTTTGTCGGGATTTATAAACTTTACGTTTCGTTCAATTTGGCAAACCGATCGATTAAATTTGAATAAACCGATTTGCTTTGAAAAAATATTTTGACATATTCGCTACTTTGCCGTTTTTACACACACTAGAAAAACCAGCTGTACTATGTACCCCTTTAATTGTTAGCACTTCTTCCTGAAATATAGTTACAATCGGTCAATGTATGGCTATTTTAGATTGCGTGCGGTACAAATTATCAGAAGTAACTGCAGTATGTGTGTGTGTGTATATTAGATATAAGGAGAGAGAGAGAGAATAAAAAAGGAGAGAGAGAGAGAATAAAAAAAGAGAGAGAATAAAAAGAGAGAGAGACAGAATAAAAAAAAGAGAGAGACAGAATAAAAAGAGAGAGAGACAGAATATAAAAAGAGAGAGAGACAGAATAAAAAAAGAGAGAGAGACAGAATAAAAAGAGAGAGAGAGACAGAATAAAAAAAGCGAGAGAGACAGAATAAAAAGAGAGAGAGAGACAGAATAAAAAGAGAGAGAGAGACAGAATAAAAAAAGAGAGAGAGACAGAATAAAAAGAGAGAGAGAGACAGAATAAAAAAAGAGAGAGAGACAGAATAAAAAAAGAGAGAGAGACAGAATAAAAAAAGAGAGAGAGACAGAATAAAAAAAGAGAGAGAGACAGAATAAAAAAGAGAGAGAGAGAGAAAAAAAAAGAGAGAGAGAGACAGAATAAAAAGAGCGAGAGAGACAGAATAAAAAGAGAGAGAGAGACAGAATAAAAAGAGAGAGAGAGACAGAATAAAAAGAGAGAGAGAGACAGAATAAAAAGAGAGAGAGAGACAGAATAAAAAGAGAGAGACAGAATAAAAAAAAGAGACAGAATAAAAAAGAGAGACAGAATAAAAAGAGAGAGAGAGACAGAATAAAAAAAGAGAGACAGACAAAATAAAAAAAAGAGAGAGACAGAATAAAAAAAAGAGAGAGAGACAGAATAAAAAAAGAGCGAGAGACAATAAAAAAGAGAGAGAGACAGAATAAAAAAAAGAGAGAGAAAGAGAGCGAGCGAGAGAAAGAGAAATTGAACTCGTCCAAAAATGGAAAAAAAAGGCGGAAAATAACAGATAAAATGCGAATACAAAATGTTCTATTTCAGAAGTAGAGATTTACAAATATTTTTTTTTGTGCACTGTCATCCTCTGTTCACAGATTTCGTATGACATGTTTTAACGACTGCTACTCATGCTCTTTCACCCGCCTGCTACTCTGACTAACATGTAGACTCATTTGGACACAGTGACTAATTGATATATTGTCCTTTTATTTATCATTGTTGCGTGAATGTAATATAGACCATAAAAAACTTGCATAAATTATCAGAAAAATTAACCGCTTAATTTTACTGTGTTTTATTGGAAGATTATAAAATTACTAATACTAATAACTAAACGTGTTTAAAAGCAAAACGTGGCTACATTCCAAGAATGATTCCGCAAATGGCATCATCGTCTATCCAAAAATAAAGCATTGCTGCCATATCTGGGCTGAAGATATACAACCTTCACTTGCTTGCCTCAAGGTACAAAAGCGCCTACGCAGCCTTGTGGGTGATAAATTATTTTCCACTCAACAAGACCTTTCCCATGGAGGAAAGGTCACAAGATTTTCGCTACTGTATCGCTATATCCATGGCAAATGTTCTGACGCAGTAGATTTCTTAGTTCCACAAGTTCCGATTTTTGCAGCGAAGATTCACCATGCCACGTACATGGACACGAATTATTTTCATTCTCTTCGTAGTCCACTGGGGCAGCCCCTTCTCAAAGACTGCTGCTTTGTTAAACAGAGACGCGACAGAACGCTTTCGCGGGCACTACAATCCTGGCCGCTTCAAATCTAGGATTAACTGTTACTTTTCCTACGTAACCTCATGAACTACACACCTTGAAATTCTTTTACGCTCATACAATATCGTACATTCATCCTCTACCTTCAGTTGATCCGCTTTTATCTTCTCGGAGCATCAATGGAGAATAATAAGATAACGCAAGAGATGAAACGTGTAATTGTTAATATTGCCGGGGTTTTGTTTTTCTTTCTTTTTTGAAGACGCCAGATCACTCGTGTCAATATTCGGGAATGTGTCGCTAGTAGCGAAGCGCCGAAAAAAAAAAAAAAAAAAAAAAAAATGCATTCGCAGCGTTCGGACAGCATCAGAACACCACAATTCGTATAGCGGGCGCACAACATTATCCATGATAATCCCGGAAGGTCCATAAGGACCATTGTCAGAGAGATCCAGGTTTCCGAGGACGCATTCCATAATGTGATGCATGAGGACATTCAGAACGAGTCATGCGTAAGGAGGAAAAGGCAGTTCATGTTGACGCGACAACAACAATAACAAAACGACAACAACTAAGGTTGCTCCGAAGAAAAGGATTATTGACTAAATTCAAACATCCACAATTGACTAAATTCAAACATCCACAATTGACTAAATTCAAACATCCACAATTGACTAAATTCAAACATCCACAATTGACTAAATTCAAACATCCACAATTGACTAAATTCAAACATCCACAATTGACTAAATTCAAACATCCACAATTGACTAAATTCAAACATCCACAATTGACTAAATTCAAACATCCACAATTGACTAAATTCAAACATCCACAAAACCTGGCACGTTCTGGTCTTCAGACGAAAAATAAATTTCGACCAGGGTCAACACGTGAACCAGAGAAATCATAGTTGGCTAAATGCGGACCCTTGAGATGTCTATTTTATGCTCACCAGCTTCTGTGATGGGTTTTCGGAATGGTGAGTAGCGGTTCTACAGAAAGATACTGACGTGTTTTTGAAGAAAATAGAAAGAAAAAAGGAAACGTATACTAATCATGAAAGAGTGGGCGAAATTTCTGGGGCACTTAATGAGGAAGGAGGGCTGGGAAAACCTGACACTCACAGGACAGATTGAGAGAAAGAGGGACAGAAGAAAGCAACCTGTAACATACTTGATCAGCTTGAGCAAATGGCGGATAGAACAGGGTTTGGGAGAAATAAGAAAAAGACAACATTTATTAAAAGCTACAAAGGGACAGGAAGATGTGGATGGCCATGATCGCCTATGTCCTGAAGGGACACGGTAAACAAAATGGAGGAGTAGTGAAAGGCATATAATTCTACCACGTTTCTTTCAACATGGTCCTCGATTGAATGATTCCCACTACAATGAGTTGCTTGAAACAGTTTTGAAGCCCAAGATAGATATCGTTTGCGATGGAAATGCCGTATGTTTTCGTTTTTTGTCAGCATGACTTCTGAGCCCAAAGTTGCGGCGACCCATGATTATATGGTGACTAATCTGCAGGACCGCATCACACCAAACATGTGGCTAACTAACTCGACAACCCGGAATCCCATTGACGATTGCATGTGGGACGTTGTTGAATCGCAGACTAATCAACGTTTCCCTGAAAGCCGCTATGACCCGAGTAACGTTTTCATGTGATGCGCGCATATTCCGGTCCCTTAATGAAAACATTACTGCGGCTGAAGGCAGTCACATCGAATAAACATGTAATCCAACCGAATGGATCAAAAATTTTAGTCGTTTCTAAGATGCGGTTACTGTTACGAGGGTTTTCAATGTGGCCTCAAATATCTCCTGTACCCTGTAATTACAGTGAAAATATGCATTAATTTCGAAGTGTTCTGCGAACTGGGGGAAATAGTTTTATAATCGATGAATAGCAAAGAGGACGGCGAATTTGTTTTGGAGAGAAAGATTTGGTAAAAAGATATTTGATCTAAAGGAATCAGAGGGCATGAAAAAAAAAAAAAAAAAAAACAAATTTAAAAGGAGGAAAGGGAACAAATAGAAAAAAGTAAACAAGTGTTGATTCCTCAGGCGAAAACGGACAGTTTTAGACCCCAAACAGGAAACGTGATACAGCATTTTGAATATCAGCAATTTATTGGAGGAGACAAAAACACTGGCATCAGTGCTTCTATAACCTTAGGGATATATTCTACACGCACACAAACTATCTCTCTCTCTCTCTCTGTATATATATATATATATATATATATATATATGCCTCGAACATGCTTGAGTGAAATCGACTAAAAATGTTGGTTTTAATTTTTAATACATTTTTCAAGTTAGGAGTATGAACTGTCGTATATCCATTCGAATTTAGGTGAAAATTCTCCAAGTATATCCGGTCTAGATATACGAAGGGGAGCTGAAAAGTTCATAAACTGACCATGAAACAGTGATGCTAGAACTGTGAAATCTTGCATGCATTGATTTTAAATTCTTCTCATTAATAACTGCATTTTCTCCTTTCCTGGTACGAGGGTATGCTGAAATGTTCATTGACTGACTATGAAGGAGTGATGCTAGAACTGTGAAATCTTGCCTACATTAATTTCAAGTCTTATTAATGACCGCATTTTCCGTTTTGTAGCTACAGCATCCCTCCCTGATAGTAAATATGTCTTTCAGATTCTAATTACAACTGTTGTTTTAGTTGGGATTTTCCTTGAAACTTTCGTCGCTTGCTCCCCTGGTCTCTTCATCTATATTTGCAACTAGTCAGCCAGTTAAGTGCTATGCACGATACACGATTACGGGGTCAGATCCATTTTGATATTTAACTGACACGGCAGAAGATATTCCTGTAACAGATTGCCGTTGCTTTGTGCGGGAGACATTTTGGCAATCAAGACTATAGGACGGTCTCTCCTGCTATTAAACAAGTAGCTAGGGAGCGAGAGGAGATGGTTTCATACCTTCCCCAAGGGTATTTAGGTGTAAGTGAATGTAACGATCCAGATAAAATTCGAACGCGGGTCTCCTGTTTCTCACTCATCGTATACATTGCCCTACAATGCCGATCCGCTATTGACAACCACTTATTTAAAAAAAAAAAAAAAAAAAAAGAAAAGATATGATTTATGTGACTACCTCTTTTCCCTCTCGGGTGGAGCGGTTATATATCTACCAAGCATCAGGTTATCCCACATTGACATTCGAAGAGCAGCTGGGTCGACCACCTGTTTATACATCGGAGGTATTGCATGAATATACGAACGTGAAACCGGTAGTTATGTGGCTATCTTTCAAATGAAGCCACTGATGAAACAGGCTTCCGAGTCACTGATATAGCGTCCAGCGCAGTATGTATTTAAGTATCATCTACGATAAGTCAGGTATATATTTCAATGGAGATCCATTTAGAAATGATATCTTCTAATAATTTCACCCAAAGCAAGCCGATAATGTCATTAGTTACATTAGTTAAGGCGTTGCTAGGAACGAAGGAGAATGAGAAGTCTTCAATGTGGAGAAGGAACAATAAAAGAACAGGTTCTAGAAATATATTAGATGAATATTGCCAGTACCTTTAAAGTTTACAAGCATGAAATCGGAAGGTAATCCTACAGGCAATAAAAAGAACTATTACAAAAGAACATACGCCGATTTCGTGGCACGGTTCAGTTCATTAAGTTGAGGCATGAAAGAGGAAAACTCATAGCCAACAAAATATTTATAGAAAAGAAAGAGCGAAGCCAAGTCACGTTAGGGCGACGGTGACTGAATTCGAGATGTCAGGATTGCTTACAATAAAGAACCTTAGTTATGTCAAGAATTTCGAAGTCTATAGCAAGAAAAACAGATCAGATATGGCAGCAATATTCACTGCACATGTTTAATAGTAAAATATACTTAGAATCAATGGTAAGGGTGATAAGACTGATATACGATATATAATATTCGTCCCGACAGCCGACCCGCAGACGACGACATCCGTCCCGACAGACGACCAGCGGACGACGACGACGACGACATCCGTCCCGACAGACGACCAGCGGACGACGACGACATCCGTCCCGACAGCCGACGACGACGACATCCGTCCCGACAGCCGACGACGACGACATCCGTCCCGACAGCCGACGACGACGACATCCGTCCCGACAGCCGACGACGACGACATCCGTCCCGACAGCCGACGACGACGACATCCGTCCCGACAGCCGACGACGACGACATCCATCCCGACAGCCGACCCGCGGACGACGACGACGACATCCGTCCCGACAATCGATGCATTGACAGATAACTACCGGTTTTAAGACGATAATAATTCCACAGATAATTTTAGAACCCGTAAGAGAAATGATGCCATACAGAATATAACTAAAGTAATAAAACATTAGAAAAGATCTATATAATATATTCTGTATGGCGCCCTGACAGAGATACTCCTGCTAATGAATGCTTAGAATACTAACTGTAGTTTATATTTAATAAGAATAACAACAGTCATACAATAAAAAAAAAGAGTCAGCTGAAGTTTCTATTACATATGGAAGCTATCAAATTGCGCAGAAGATTAATGATTGCAGACGCTGGAGAGAACAGCAATTACTATTAAACTGTGTGAGCCAAGAAATTGCAGAACCAAGACTAATGGTAAAATTAACCATTTTCTCATGAGGAAACATGTATTATTCATTGACTTTTCACTCGGTACTGCTGTCGATTGAAATTTATAAAACTTTTTTCTTAAAGTTTTCAGTAAAGCAAGTTCAGTAGCTGTTATCGCTCTTTCCAGTATTGAAATGAGGGATTTCCTTTCTAACCTTTTGTTTGAAAGAGCGTGGAACGTCAACATTGATTACGTCAATATTTTCTCTTCGTGTAACACGTGATATCTATTTTTAGCTTTTGCCGCTTTTGAACGTGCTCAAGTGACGTTTATATTATTTTGGAGTTCTTTGTTTGAGATTATATAGCGCCAGTCCATTAGGTTCGAACAACTGTTGTCTTCGCCAAGACCGACAGGTTTCACTAAGTCCAAGCCATTTTTAACCAGTTGTTCGAGAAAGAGGGACAGTAAAACAGTAAAAGTTACGCGAGCAACAAAAGAGGAAGTTGAGGAGAGCCATGATTGTCAACGTCATGAGAGAAACTGGCAGATTGCAAAAAAAAAAAAAAAAAAAAAAAAAAAAAAAAAGAAGACGTATTTCAGGTAAGTAAAATCTGTATGGAAATTCTAAGCTTTGGTTTATTTCATTCATGGAGTGAAAGCGCATGCGTCGGCATGAGTCAGTGGTTATCACTTGGCAGTTCTCTCCATATCTATCATTCTCTACCCCCACTTATTTCGGTGTTATGAGCTGCAGCCAATAACCTGGCTTTCATCTCTATGCCAGGTTCGCTTTGTTCCGAAACGAACTGATCCGGCTATCAGCTCCGTCTGACCTTCCCGGTATACAGTTGCCATCAATGGCCTTACCGTTCATCCCTAGATTTCCGCTGTCGAGCCGGGACAACGAGATTTATGCATAGCACAGATTTTAGAAATCAGAGTTCACTGAATTACGATTAATAGTCTGGGGAGCGGTTATTAGGACAAACATTGTTTTCTGGGTTATATACGGTGGATGCCATATGGCTTCAAAAATTGTACAAACTTATACACATGCACACGCTCTCTCTCTCATATATATATATATATATATATATATATATATATATATATATATATATATATATATATTATGGTTGAAAATAATGACGTAATATTGTCGTTTTTTGACGTATTTTTAACGTCAAAAACGACATTATTACTCATTATTTTTGCACCAACCTTATATATATATATATATATATATATATTACTTTGCCAAGTAAAGCAATAAAACTGAGAATAAAACATTAAGGTGAGAGAAGAATAAAAGAACAAGGAAACAGAAGACAATGACGGATATTGATTTTCTAATTTTCAAATTTAAATTTGATTGGAAAGCAATAAGTCATAAGAGAGTTTTACAGGCAAAAGAAAAAAAAACTGTTAGCATAAAACCTATGTTCATATTCCGCAAATAAATTAATGTAAAATATCAAGACCCAGGTGTCAATCTAGTAGTGTACTTAAATCTCTTTAAAGAAAGGCGCACGGTGGAGTAATCGATAGCGGCTCGGATCGATGGCTCGGAGAGCCGAGTTCGAATTCCAGTTGAATTCATTACCTGCTAATACCATTGGGGAAAAGTATGAATCTACTACGTCCAGGTATGGGTAAATAGCAGGACTGTAGCCTTGGATGGCAAATGGTCTACCGCACAAAGAAATGGCAATCTACTGCGGGGAAAAAAGATCTGCCTCGTCAGTCATGTATTAAAAGAGGTACGATTGCTTAAGTGTGTATCACGTATAACTTTCAGAAAAAATGCTATAGTAAAACTACGTTACGAAATAACGTAAGCTTAGATGCCAGGCCAAGACCTATAACATTTCTTATATAAAGATACATAATTCAATGGACAAATGGTAAAATTTAAAAAATGTAAAATAGGTTATGTCTAGAATAGTAACCCTAGTAGTAGCCCTGGCAATTTATTCAATATGATTATTCCTTGCCATTTCAGTAGAAAATATATGTCAGAGAAGTTACTATAAGACACTCTGGCGCGCTATATATATATATATATATATATATATATATATATGCTTACGTTTACAAACTGTAATTAGCAGTTATATATTTGAAGAGGTGACAACTAAAAGAAACCAATGAATCACCCGTGACCAAATTGGTAGCGGTATGTTTCAGCTAATTTTTTTCCTTGATGGAATCGGAGTACCGATTCGCTTCCTGTCGGGAATTTAGTGGGATTTATTAACAACCCGCCAAGATCGATTTCAATGTTTAAGAAAAGAAAGCCATGAACGTCAACTCCAAACACGTGTAACCAGTAAGAATACTATTTATAGTGATAAAAAAGTGTGTGTATGTGTAGTTTATACATTCGTCAACAGAAACCAAACGTGCTAAACTGCTGTGTTATATCAATCGTCCTATATTGCAGTGAATGCTGGACAATCTCATCATGAATAGGAAACTTGAGGCAACGAAGATGTGGATCTAATGTAAACAATGGCTTAAAAGAAACTGGATGAAGGTATAATTTTCTTAGATAAAGAGAAAAGGGTTTGAAGAATGTAACACTAACAGGAAGTACTGAATGGGTCAGGGAAAGGGAGAAACAGCCAATAAGCTAGCGAACTCAAACTTAAATTATGTTCGAACTCATAGATGAAAATATGAGTGTGAGTCATTTTGGTTTTTGGACCAAAATTGTAAGGCATATACCAATAAAATTGCTCATGGTGAGGCAGTTAATAAATTAAGTGTACACTAACATGCCTTAGCTTTTGAACGGCATCAGGAGTAGCGTATGTAGTGGATAAAAGAATATCTGTTCTATGAGAAATCAACGCAAGGCCATGTGCAAAATGAATAATAGAAAGAATGAGGAAAGAAAAGAGACGAAACGAAAGGCAAGGAGAAACGAAACGGGCCAAAACGAGACGAAAGACGAAAAAAAAAAGAAATCACACAGAAAAGAAAAAAAAAAAAAAAGAAATCACAGAAACGAGACCAAAGACAGAAGAAAAAAAAAAAAATCACAGAAACGAGACGAAAGAAGAAGAAAAAAAAAAAAAGAAATCACAGAAACGAGACGAAAGACCGAAGAAAAAAAAAAAAAAATCACAGAAACGAGACGAAAGACAGAAGAAAAAAAAAAAAAAAATCACAGAAACGAGACGAAAGACAGAAGAAAAAAGAAATCACAGAAACGAACGAAAAAGAAAAAAAAAAGAAATCACAGAAACGAGACGAAAGACAGAAGAAAAAAAAAAAAAAAATCACAGAAACGAGACGAAAGACAGAAGAAAAAAAAAAAAACGAGACGAAAAAAAAAAAAAAAGAAAGACAGAAGAAAAAAGAAATCAGAAAAAAAGAAACCAAAACGAGACCAAAGAAAAAAAAAAAAGAAATCACAAAAACGAGACGAAAGACAGAAGAAAAAAAAAAAGAAATCACAGAAACGAGACGAAAGACAGAAGAAAAAAAAAAATCACAGAAACGAGACGAAAGACAGAAGAAAAAAAAAAAAGAAATCACAGAAACGAGACCAAAGACAGAAGAAAAAAAAAAGAAATCACAGAAACGAGACCAAAGACAGAAGAAAAAAAAAAAAAATCACAGAAACGAGACCAAAGACAGAAGAAAAAAAAGAAATCACAAAAACGAGACCAAAGACAGAAGAAAAAAAAAAGAACTCACAGAAACGAGACGAAAGACAGAAGAAAAAAAAAAAGAAATCACAGAAACGAGACGAAAGACAGAAGAAAAAAAAAAAAGAAATCACAGAAACGAGACGAAAGACAGAAGAAAAAAGAAATCACAAAAACGAGGCAGAAAAAAATTAGGAAAAGCGAAAGTGTCGTTTGCTCTACCAACGTTGTAGCAATCTATATTTTTTGATCGTTGATATATAATCCTAGTGAATTTTACTCAAAAGCTATCGACGAGCAGCCTGTTAAGTAACCAGAAGTCATGCTGCCACTATATTTTCACTATCAAATGTCAATGAAATGCAACAGCATTAGATGTGATTCATGTAACTTTTTTTTTTCGAAGAATGAAGCGGAAAGACAAAAACGGAGATCATTTACGACTCTACTCAATAAAAAGAAAACGTTAATAGACAGACTTATGTCAGAACTTTTCAATTATTCATTCATTTATTCATTCTTTGAATTATGAACGAGACACAAAGCCAGTTGCCCCTGAGATGTTCTATATTTGAAGCTTTTGAGAATGACGTTTGTTTTGCCATGTGGTGTTCTGCTCAGTTGGCTAATAGAAATAATTTCATTGCTTCTGAACGGAACGTTGAAAACCGGGTGGCAGGGTATTTGGTCTCCTATGATTAAAGTTTCAGTATCACTGAAGTCTATTAACCAGAGGCGGTAGCGTGGAACGTTAAAATACAGAGGTTACACATGTCCAAATTGCGGATGGTCTCTACGGTGTGTGCGTTCATGTTTATTGGAAGGAGGGATTGGAAGGAGAGGAAAGTATGGAAAAAGAGAAAGTATGGAAAAGAGAGAAAGTTGGAAAAAGAGAAGTTGACTTGGAAAAGAGAGAAAGTATGGAAAAGAGAGAAAGTATGGAAAAGAGGAAAAAGAGAGAAAGTATGGAAAAAGAGAGAAAGTATGGAAAAAGAGATGGAAAAGAGAGATGGGAAAAGAGAGAAAGTATGAAAAGAGAGAAAGTATGGAAAAGAGAGAAAAAGTATGGAAAAGAGAGAAAGTATGGAAAAAGAGAAAAAAAGAGAAAAGTATGGAAAAAAGAGAAAAGTATGGAAAAAGAGAGAAAAAGGAAAAGAGAGAAAGTATGGAAAAAGAGAGAAAGTAAAAGAAAGTAGAAAAGAGAAAAAAAGAGAGAAAGTATGGAAAAGAGAGAAAGTATGGAAAAAAGAGAGAAAGTATGGAAAAAGAGAGAAAGTATGGAAAAGAGAAAAGAAAAAAGAGAGAAAGTATGGAAAAGAGAGAAAGTATGGAAAAGAGAGAGAAGTATGGAAAAAGAGAAAAAGAGAAAAAGTATGGAAAAGAGAGAAAGTAAAAAGAGAGAAAGTATGGAAAAAGAGAGAAAGTATGGAAAAAGAGAGAAAGTATGGAAAAAGAGAGAAAGTATGGAAAAAGAGAGAAAGTATGGAAAAAGAGAGAAAGTATGGAAAAAGAGAGAAAGTATGGAAAAGAGAGAGTATGGAAAGAGAGAGAGAGAAAGTATGGAAAAGAGAAAAAGTATGGAAAAGAGAAAAGTATGGAAAAAGAGAGAAAGTATGGAAAAAGAGAGAAAGTATGGAAAAAGAGAGAAAGTATGGAAAAAGAGAGAAAGTATGGAAAAAGAGAGAAAGTATGGAAAAAGAGAGAAAGTATGGAAAAAGAGAGAAAGTATGGAAAAGAGAGAAAGGAAAAAAGAAAGAGAAAAAAGTATGGAAAAAGAGAAAAGTATGGAAAAGAGAGAAAGTATGGAAAGAGAGAAAGTATGGAAAAAGAGAGAAAGTATGGAAAAGAGAAAGAGCCGTGAAAGACATTGCAATGGTACCAGTGCAGAGGTTGTTGTTCACTTGGGCGTACCATTCCTGAGATTGTGTCATTCAGTCAGAATCGTTGAAGCTTGGGCTACGACACCTGATAGGAAACCGTCTCGCTATGGAAGCGTATTTCTGGCGCACTATAGTCAGTTGAGCGGAAAAAAGGATCGACCGGCATCCAGAGTAAGAGGCTTAACTCCGAAAGTCTACTTTCACTTTCATTTTAAACCACGGTTTATTTTTGTTTGTATCAACTTGTTCAAATTTCTTCAGTTCTCTCTCTCACGCACACACACAGAAACAGAGGTGAACCTTTCTATATGTACGCGTTTGATTACTCCTGTATGAAAGCATTTCCATTCGCAAGCTTATGAAGGTATATAGATATCTAATTCAATACATTTGTATACTTCGAAATCTTGCCAATATGTTTCTGTAGTCTTAAAAAGACAACCCCTTTTTACGAGAGTAATATACGCGGCATGTAAGTGATTACCATCGCACGCATGTATGATTTTTAGCAGTTTTCCTCATACACGCATATACGTGCCTTTTGTGTCTGCAGATACACATGCGTACATACAAACATACATACATTACGAAGTCATTGTATTTATAATCTAGATTCTACTGCATTCTATATAAGTACATCTTCGAGAGAACAATGCATTGATACAAACGTGTTGGATCTTTGATTCAGAGTGTCATTTGCATACACGCACAAGTAGTCAATGGCCATGATATTTTTTTGTATACACTTTTTATCTCTGTAAAAATAGATATACACATAGATGTGTATACATACGAACATAGTCTACTTCCGAATAGATAACAACGCCCGATAAAACAAACGTATTCGCTTGGTCGCCTTCTGTATCGACTTAGTCTTCCATATTACAATCGCATCCCCATTCCCCACTCTTTCCGAGTACGTTTTTTTTATGTTCGTCGCGCACTAGCATTAACTTAAATGACGCGCGTGCGTGTGTGTGTGTGTGTGTGTGTGTGCTTTAACTGTGGGCGTGTTTTTCTTCCTACAACCCAGACTGTAATCGTTACACCAGAGCAATGCACGAAACTGTATAAGACGGACAACCACAGTTCATAGAAGCATTAATATAAACTAAATTTCTCTAAGTTAAACTTTTAAGTGCTTCATTCAACTTTTGGTCAAAAAGTCAATTTTGTTTTGGTAATTTTCGCAGTTCACTTAATTCTGAAAAGATGAATTCTAGACGCGACCTTGCAGTGTGACCCGAATTCCCATTTGAAACCAGATCGTTGACATCAGGTTCAATATTCTTCAATTTACCTCCATAAAAAAACAAAAAAAAAAAAAAAACAAACAGTTATTACAGCTTTTGTATTTGCTTTGCTAAAAGAAACATTTCTTGTTTGCGTGTGAGCCTTTTCCTTCGATTTAACGATTCGAAGAAGAGGCACGTTTTAATTATTAAAAAAAGTTATTTTTAATGAACCACTAGCAGCATGGCCCGGTGTTGCCCGTGCTTGATTCAAAAAACGTATGGTTCATACAGCAATCACCTATCACTTGACTTAAAATATTTTTGCCCTTCCTTGCCTTTAAAGGAGGGCCCTTTGCCGTGCTGATGTTGCTCCATGCCTTACTTCTTGCCTATCTCACACTGCGAATTTTTTCTAAGCTCTAAACTAAACATTAAATCTGTTACGAAAAAAAAAAAAAAACAAATAAAATGAACACAAAACGATCAGCTTTAGAAAAGGACTCGTAACTGGAAAAACCGAATGAAAAAAAAGAATGTTAAATACTTTTTCACACCCAACCCAGTTGAGGAATCAGAATCAACGTTGAATTTAAGCAAGCGAATGATCCAATTGGAGTAAAGTGGCATGCAGATTTAAATTTTTCCTACTTGTGACGAATGCAGCTATCGATTTTTTGCATGCTAGCATGCTATTTAACATTCGTGTCAGTCAGCTGTTGACTCATGTTGGCCAAGAGAATCTTCCTGCCTATTCGTGGCAGCCAGCTATAGGCTCTCACTCTGGCCAGTAGAAAATGGCCGCAAACTACATGAATACTGCCGTAGAAGCCTGAAAACACTATCGATGGGAGTTGGGAAATGCAAAGTCGGTATTGGCTTCTCGCTAACTTGGAGCATGTGCATGTAAATTTTGGTGCAAATCCGTCGAAAATTGCGGCCGTGCATTCGTTACACACATACACACACACATCCTGCCTTTTATAGATAGAGATTCAAGATTGTGATCCTGAATTCTGAACATGTCACTGCTATTGGTGCACACATTCTATAATTATTTATTGAATAAGGCTAATATACGTGTATTGCACAAACTGTTGCAGTTATTAGGCTGAACAGAGAAAGGAAATCTTGGAGGGGTGGGTGGGAACAAGCATGGGAGAAAGAAAGTCCTGGAGGAGAATTTGGAGAATCAACAGCAGATAAAGGAAGTACTGGACTGGGTTTGGGAAACCAACAACGGATGAAGCAAGTCCTGGAGAGCTGCAACAATGGAGAAAAGAAGACAGTGACCAAATTGCAGATAAATATTAAGAAAATAAACGTAATAGGCATATTTATTCGGTATGGACAAATTATATATATATATATATATATATATATATATATATATATATATTTTAGCATAAATATTTATCGTAATAATTTGTTTGTGAATCTCCCTTGTAAAGTGCGTTTCAATGAATAACTTGACCTTCATAAAATTTCCAATTAATTTTTCAGTTTATTTTATTCTTGTTTTTTTTCTTACTGTCTCCTTTAAAACGCTTTCCTTTGCGATAATTGTTTTTTCTTTTATCTTTTTGCTCGAATTTTCAAGTACATCACTCGCCAGCTCTCAATTACGTTTTCATTATGGAACCTTGTAACATTAAATTATGCAAGAATTCTTTGCTCTTTATATGTCCAAAAGTCTTCAGGGGCCAGGTATATTAACTGTTATCTGTAAAACGCTATCTTCCTATTTCATTTGGCTATATCCCTACGTCCGTTGGAATAAATACTACGCAAAAAGCTATCCGTACAGAGGCGGAACCCTCCAAGATAACGCCACCTGTTGACTGTAACGCCACCAATTGAGAGCGCAGGCTCGAAGAGCGCAGGTCTTGCGCCAAGAGCGCAAAAGGGACTTAGCGCAGGTTCGACTCGCGCCAGATTTTTTATCGACTCTCAGGCTCGACTCGCGCCAAGAGCGCAGGCTCGACTCGCGCGAAAAAAAAAAAAAAAAAAAAAAAAAGCGCAATCAAAATTAGCGCAGGCTCGACTCGATAAGGTTTGACATAAATAACTTGCAAAATATTTAAGTCGTCAAACAATTGTGTTTAAGTTCCGTGATCAAAGAAGAGATTATATTTTATATAGCTTTCCAGTACGATTTTTTTTCATTTCTCCCACGATGTTTTGGCCATTACATCAAATGCTTATATGCAGGTGGCGTAATGTTTAGTGGGTGGGAAAAGAACCCGGTGAACAGGTGGCACTAGTCCACGGTTCTTGTAGATGGATGGTCCTCTCTAAACCTACTGGGTTCACTCGAAATTATTTTTAATCATTGATCTGGCAATGCTGTTGCATATAGTTGACTGTTTAGACATTTCTGAATCTGTTGGGCGACAGAAATGACATCCTTATGAAAATCTCAATCTGATGAAAATATTTAAGAACATGAGTCACCGTCTTAGGCTAATTTCTGTTTTAGCTTTTTGGGAACCCGTGATATTTTACAAAACTAGCCAATAACAACTTATTTTATGTTCAATATTTTCATCTCCTATACTAAAAGTTATAACACACACCGAAGTATCCAACGTGTTTTGTGTTCACGAGTTCTACATCTTGTTTTATCCTGATTTCATAGGTGTCATCAGTGCATTAATTCCAATTCCTTATCGCAGTTTCTTTTTGGACATTATTGATCCAAATAACAGTTTCATAGGCATAGCCAACCTCTTCATGGAAAAAATATGGAATGTAGGCAATGACTGAATGAGTAGTGTCCATGTTTTCAGATCTTCACGGAGCATAATCTCGGAAGAGACTACCGTATAAACTCAAGTATAATGCGAGTATTGACGCTCAGTTTTTTTTTACTCAAAATAAGGGGTCGCAGTATACACAGGTAATCTTTTCTGGACGGGTTAATTGTAAAAAAGAAAAAAGAAAAAAAAACACAAAAATAAAACAAAAAACCTCACAAAAATAAAACAAAACAAAAAACTCCAAAAAACAAAAACTCACAAAAGACTAAAAACACTAAAAAAAAACCAAAAAACTCAAAAAACCAAACAAAAACTCACAAAAAAATAGCACCATATATAGTCGACTTATACTCGAGTATATACGTTACGTATATTCGGGGGTCTCATTTTTTTCTTGCGTTACCCCTAACCAGATTAGAATGATTCTTATCACAAATAGGTATATCTGTGTCATTGCGATATAACGCCTCGTCAGTACAATGTCCACAGGAGGTAAAGCAAGAAAATTTTTCTCTATTAAATGAAACGAGGGGCACCTATTAGCGTACGTGTATCCCCGAAATAGTCTTTTTTTTTGTCTTGATTCGCGAAATCAGACGAGAAACAAAAGAACTTTTCTCTTTACAAAGTTGATTCCCTTGAATGCCAAATCCACGACTCAGTGAAGCTGTTATTTTCCACTTATCCATACATTGTCCTTGGAAGTAGGAATTACGATTTCTATTAAATTAAACTAGATACATTTATTAGCGTACGTACCACAGAAATAGAAGGCTTTCTTTGAGCTTGATTCACGCAACAAAACATAGAAACAAAGGTCTTTTTTTTTTGTTTACATAGCAGCGGACCTGTCATATTGCATTCTTTCAGCTAAATTCTGATCCAGTGGGTCAAACGGTAAGAAACAGCATGGGTCAGCTAACATCGTTGAGTTGGCGAGTAGAGTTTATACGATTCCACTTATTGGTCAGATATATCAGTTATCAATTATCCTTCAAAAGACCACGCTGTACGGTATTGACAATCCCAGACAGCCATTAATTGTAATCGATATCATGTAGACCTCCAGGTTTCCTTGATTTGGCTTCCATAAGAAACGAGCAAAGTCACGTTGGGTGATCATGACTAGGCAAATTATTGTACTAAATTTATTATTCAGAAACATTTGTTGCGGCTTTTTGTTTTTTTTTTTAGATGCGAAAGTCAATAAGAAATTAACGGTATGATGGATAATTAAGATCTAATAACGGTTCTAATTTTGCAAGGTTTAAGGCACTATAAAGGATCTTCTAGTCAGACAATTTTCCTCAGTTTGTCGGTTTTATTATTGATCGGAGTTCGT
This sequence comes from Acanthosepion pharaonis, assembly GCA_903632075.3. NCBI lineage: Eukaryota > Metazoa > Mollusca > Cephalopoda > Sepiida > Sepiidae > Acanthosepion > Acanthosepion pharaonis. Next base: position 417,259 of record CAHIKZ030001306.1, on the reverse strand, counting down.
AATCTGTACGTTGAGTGTTTAAGGGTTTTTAGAAACTTCTGATGTGGGCTTACCATATAAACTTCCGTTCTGAGAGAGCAGTTATGAGGTATTCCTTTGTTTTATTAGATGGCGGTAAATGAAAAGCGACAGGCTTAATGCTTAGATCTCTGGGATATGCTTCCACATGCGAAGTATAAAACTTTGAAGGCACGAGAAAATTAAAACGAGGCTACGACGAAACACACACACACAACAAAACAATGACGAAAAAAAATCACAACAAAACCATCACAAAAAAAGAAGCCCCCCCCCCTGCAAAACCAGCAGAGAAGCAAATGGCAACAAAATCAAAATTAAAATATATCTAATCAGCGAAGTTGAGCAACGTCGAACGCTGTCAATGAATAGTTGGGTGAGCGCCAGGGAATCCCAGTTGCAGTAAGGTTGAATTCTAGTCAAGTTAGTTACATTCAATTACGCACAAATAGTCTTTGGAAAGGTATGGCATCTTTTCTCCCTTGGGCCACAGGTTAAATAATAAGAATTGTATCTGAAAATCGTTATCTAGCAAGAAAGATAAATGTTCATACACTATTCAAAAAAATAGTTTTCGGCTTTAAATAACCTACAAAAAAGGTTGATAAACCGTGAAAAAGAAATTAAATTACGAGTGAGGTGTTCTCAATATTGACACTGTAGACACATTAAACAGCAAACTAACATTCATCTTGAATACACATTATGCAGAAATATCTGTCGATATTATATATATATATATATATATATATATATATACACATGGTGTAACAGCAAAATTATCCAAATTATGTAGCAGCCTGCGATAATTGTCCATCCCACAAAATATTTAATATAAAAAAGCCACTAAACCTAATTGAGTTTTTCCCGGTTTTCAGATACGACAGCCATTTTGACACCATTTGTCATAAGAATCACTGAAAAATCCCTATTCAGTTATTCAGCTAAAAGGAGAACTGGTTAAAATTGTTTTGTGTCAACGCCACGGTCTTCCCAAATGAGCAATGGTGAGAGGAAAATATTGAAAACTTCAGTAATCTTATCAACATTCATTATCTTCAAAGTACATTCAAGGACCATCAATTGAACGGCGAATAAGATTAAAAAGGAACAGTAGAGAGGAAAAATGGCGGTCGCACCAACAACAAGAGGGATCTTCATTTCAGCTTAGAGCTAAATACACTGTTATTGTTTCAAGTAGAGTACAATAGTGCAATAAAAACCTCGGAGAATTTCAGTAAGATATCTTTACGATACAACGATTCAAACAATAAAAAAAATGGACAATTTTCAATTTATATACTTGACTGTCTCTCTTTCTATATATATATATATATATATATATATATATATATATATATATATTATATAAATATAATATATATTTCATGAATTATTCACAAAAACAAATGCAAAGGTTAATGATTTAATTGGCGAGAAATCCATCATCGCAAACAATTCAAATAATATACAAAAACCTCCGAATCCGTTATGAATGAAAAGATCCTTGTTTCTATAAATTTCTGCCGTATTAGTTCTTATTTTTTTTTTTACTACAAGCTTTCGTCTGTTCCTACAGACATCTTCAGGTATAGAATAGATGTTGTTCTTGTTTTTTTCTCTTAGTAATAAGAGGACAACGAAAATATATGTATTGTTGTATCCGAAAATTCGTTCATCACCATATTTATATGAACGCACAACCTTTAAAAATTTTAAATCAAACTCAGCGTTGCTACTGCGCGCTCCAAAAACAACAACTCATTTTCAATAGCATTTTCGGATACAACAATACATATATTTTCGTTGTCCTCTTATTACTAAGAGAAAAAACAAGAACAACATCTATTCTATACCTGAAGATGTCTGTAGGAACAGACGAAAGTTTGTAGTAAAAAATAAGAACTAATACGGCAGAAATTTATAAAAACAAGGATCAATTCATTCATAACGGATTCGGAGGTTTTTGTATATTATTTGAATTGTTTGCGATGATGGATTTCTCGCCAATTAAATCATTAACCTTTGCTTTTGTTTTTGTGTGAATAATTCATGAATTTTTATATATATATATATCCCATATATATATATATATATATAAATATATCCCAATACAATGAAAAAACATTAAATTCTAACGTTCACAGCATTGATTCAAAAGAGGGCTCAATACAGATAGAGCAATAATCAATTTTTCATATAGACAAAATAATTTACTCATACATTCGTTTCGGTTCATTTATTCGACTGGTGAGAACCAAAATGGTTATGAACAATTGTCCATAACCATTTTGGTTCTCACCAGTCGAAGTGCAATTTTAAATGCACTGAAACGAAGTTGCATCTTTGTAGTGAGTAAATTGTTTTTGTTTATATGAAAAATAATTTTATATATATATATATATATATATATATATATATATATATAAAATACTTCCTATTAATACTAGAAAATAATACGCACAAAATTATACAGGCTGCGGCAGAAATAACTCCCAAATAATGGTCTGACAGTGGCAATGGTGATTAAATCTAATTAGTGTATTATGTGGAAGGTATTTTGCAACACCCTGTACAAGAGTTTAATAGCGAGGTATCTGAACAGAGGTGGAGATATGTGTTTATTGGTTTATATCTCGATGCCATATTTGTCTTGCTCAGATCTATAGTTAATTCCTTTCTCTTATGTCAAATCTCGGAAGAGCGATAACTTTGTATAAATATTTTTCAATTACTTCATTGTACAGTATTGCAGTGAGCTGCACACAATTACAGACACACTGATGTTATATGCGGATCTGTTACATGTGATAAATATTCAGGGAATCTGAGGTAATGCACACTTTGTGTATCCGAATCCTATAATTTATATCCTGTTAATGGACGTGTATACAGGGTGTCATGACAAAAGATTGCTAATGCGTTATCGAAAAAAAGAAACGACTTAATGCAGGCGTGGGCGCGTTTTCTTTCAAAAAGAACCAATGGTCCGGAATATTTGAAGAATGAGGATTCGCATCACTTAAATATTCAAAATTGGCATGGCGAGGATTTGCTAACGAATGGTAAAAAATAGCGATAGGGAAAATTTAACCAAAAAAAAAAAAAAAAAAAAAGAGTTCTTTTTCTTTCTCCGGTATGCACTTTTATAATCTGAGAGAGCCATTTCTGCCTTCCATCAACATGTCTGATACTAACGTTCAGGAAATTGACACGTTGAACCTTCTGCTCACATTCTTAGCTGACATGAAATAGAAACACTACACTGAATTCATTGCAGCTGCTAGGAAAGTTGTTTCACCGTGTCGGGCGAGACAATTTTTCTCTCCAGAATCTATCTTACACATTTATAAAGATACCATTCCTTCATGCTTAGAATGTAGCTTACACATATGGTCCGATGCATCTGCTATATATCTAGAGATCCTTGATAAAATCCAAAGAATAATCAGTAATATTATTGGTCATGACCTTGCATCTCGACTTCAGTCACCTTTCTGTAAAATTGTTTCCGTATGCATTTTCTATAAAGACTTCCATAGTAATTGCTCCGATGAACAATTTACTATGTATTGCTATTTTATTCAACCACAGACAATGAATTGTACAGGTGGGGAGTAATTAGGACTTTCACAGATTGTTTTGATTTTTGGCATATCAACCTCAATGGCTGGTCGTCTCGGCGTGGTGTAATGGTTAGCAAGCTGGTCTTGCTAAAACTGTTACAACTGAATAGTGAGTTAGATCCTCACTGGGTGCCCCATACTTTCGGCCATGTGCCACATCTAAGCCTTGCTTAGAAAATCAATATCAACCTCAATGGCTTATTTAAAGTCAACAACATTTTTAGGATAGATTCGTATGAATAGAGTATGTATTCTTTGATTGACATTGGTTCGGTTTATTTTGTTTTACGGCATATCAACCTCAATGGGTTATTTAATGCCGACAAAATTTTTATTATTGGCAATGTTTTTTTCTTCAAAAATCTATTTCTGGGAATATTTTTCCTTGAAGAAATTTATAGCTGGTCATGTTTTTTCCAAAGAATGTATAGCTGTTTGTATTGCTGGTATTTTTTTAAAGTATTGCTGATAATAATTTTCTTTAAAAAATTATTGCTGGTAATAATTTTTTTTATTACAAAGTACTTCTGGTCTTAAAACCTATTTTTACACAAGTTTTTACTTGTCAATATTAACGACAATGGGTTATTTAATGCCGACAAAATTTGCTTTTTTTTTCAAAAATGTATAGCTGATTATTCTTTCAGAAATGTATAGCTGGTAATAGGTAATATATATTTTTTAAATGTATAGTTTGGTTTGTGGCATATTGACCTGAATGGGTTATTTAATGCTGACAATTTTTTTTTTATTTCTGGTAATATTTTCTTTACAAATATTTATTGCTGATACCAATTTTTTAAAAATTATTTCTGGTATTAAAATCTATTTTTACACTTTCATAGTGTTTTGAGTCAGGTTGTGGGAGCAACTATTTGCCCATAGCTGGGACCCTAACAGGTGCTACCACCACGGGTCAGGGTGAGTCTTGGAACACCAGCAATTAGGAGGTGGTTCCACGCTCCTCAAAACTTCCTGATCAGAGGCCTTGCAGCTGGACGTAGTTTATCGTCATGCCTAGAACGGGACTTTTATATAGACAATAAGATATTAGGGCGGATATAGTAAGAAAGGTAAGATTGCGTTGTTGTGGTCTAAGGAAGATTGTTGTATGTTTGGGTCAGTGTTTGTCGCTAGCTAAATTTAACGTTAAGACAGAACAAGACCGTCCTTTTCCCACATTTCCCCCTTCTGGCCTTGTGCCACATTAATTTACTGATGAATTGGCTAGTTGTAACCGTAAGTTACATGCTGTTTCGTTTCTTGAACTTCTCGCATGTGGAACTTCCGACCGCGCTATCTACAGAAATTTAAATGCGATGTCAATCGTTATCTACTGTCAACCCGATTACTATTCTACTGTTCTCGCTGCTTAATATTTCCGTTTTCTAATTCTCTTACACACAGTAACCTCTTGTGTCCGAGTGGTTTTACTGCCTTACTTGGGGTAAATTCGATTTAAAAAAATGCTGACAAAGCTTAGAGCAAGACCGAAGGGCTAGAGTACTTTGGGAGATTTTAATACATTTTGTATACAGTCGAACGCAAAGCTTATCAACCCCAATATTATTGTCCACGATGCCATGCGGTCAGTCATTGCCAATTTGACTTAAGGATGTTAACCTACTCAACTAGCATTTGGGACCAGACATGTTTATCAATCCGCCTAAGTTGAAAGGAATATATTTACATCTTTCTATAGTAGTTTTATTATTCTGTTTATTGAGTTCTTCAAAAACTCCCACGTTTCAATCAATTTCGATAGGTCCGAGAAAGTAGAACTGAGAGCCGCTCTCGAAAAGAACATCAGTTATTAATTGGGGCAAGTAATGGCTTGGAAAAAATAAACCGCTCTCGTTTAGCCATGTTTGCCTTCCGTCAACACGGCTGATGCAAACCTTTAGGAAAGTAACTCATTTCGATTTCTTGGTCACACGTTTTGTCGACATGAAGTAGGGTGATTATATTGAATTAATTGCTATGACTGCTGCCAGGAAAGTTGCTTCCTTGTGTCGCTCCAGACAAGTTTATCGTCAGAAAATATCTACCATTCATCCATGCATTGAATAATGGAGCTATATCTGGTCACCTGCTCCATATTTCAAGATAATCGAAAAACTAACGTCAGTATATGTTATAGGTCCTGCCATCACGAGTGCATCTTCTAAACACCTAGATATGGCTTTGCAATGTCTTTTCTACAAATATTTTCATGGCAGGTGTTTTAACGAGCTCTTCTTAGTACGATGACGTCATGAATTTAAGTGTACTACTAAATTGGTAACTAGTTGTCCTCGTTCTACTGTTGAACTAGCCAGGTGCAACGGTAAGGCATATTCTAATAGTTTCTTTCCTCGCACTTACCCCCTGTGGAAATCCCTTCAGATTTCTTGCTTCCCTGATAACTACAATCATCAAAACTTTAAATGCCGCGCCTATCACTAATATTTCTATTCCCCTGAAACGTGATATTTTATTGTCCATTTTCCTAACTAATGACTGAAACACGGGTGTATGATTATTACTATATATATATATATATATATATAGTGGAAGGCTGCTAAATATCAGCGATAAACCGATTATAGCGGTGAGCATAAGAACAAACACTAAGGTGGTCTGCAGTCCATGACGACTTGCATCGGTTTTCACCCTGATCGGGATTAACCGGCTTCCTCCCGAGCAAGTACAGCATCACGGACCATCGCTGCCCAAGCTCGCCGATCCTGAGCCAGGTCACACGAAATGGCGAGCCAATCGCGATTCCATCGTCGAAGACCAACCATATCGCTCATAAAGGAAAATTCATTGGGATTTGATTAAAGGAAGGGTCCCAAGTCTTACCCGTGGGAAAACGCCCTGTTTACTGCAGATTTTCCACAGACGCATTGACAGAGCAACCCGAGGCCGCCGGAACATACACCTCCTGGATTTTCACCAGAGCACAAGCAGTTTTGATTACAATGAATAAAATTCTCTAGAAATATCTCCGACATTGTGCACATTTGATGAGACACACTTTAAAAGGCAAGTATCTTGGATTACAAGATCCTGTCATCTTGTATGTCAATTACATAATAAATAATTACATAAGTAATTGCATAATTATAACTTGTGATATACAAAAGCTCAACATAATTGATTTGTGAATATTACATCCTTGAGATGGTCGCCACAACGAAGATAACACGTACATATTCGCTTTCCCATTTCATTGCTTGTCCCACGGAAGATTGTGACAACACCGAGGATTACATTTCGGTATAGTGCGTGCCAATTTCCTTTCGATTGCAACGAAGAATCTTTGGCTGGTGAAATATACTTTGACTACGTATGCAATTTCTTTTAGAGTCCACGACATAATGAGGGGGGTCCGCCATCAGGAAAAAGAAAATAGATACCTGTATGCAAAATCTAAGTGATTATATATATATATATATATATATATATATATGAAAACAGGTAAAAAAATTCGTGGGTAAATATTCCAAGTATATCCTATTAATATAAAGTATTAAAACTGATCCACGAAAGGGAGCTCAGTATAATTTTTATTATAGATCATACGAGTGAATTTTGTCTTTTTTTCCTTCTTTCTTTCCCTTTCCAATTTCCTGTGAAGAAACGTGGGAATTTATTCATTTTAGTAAATGTATTTGCATTGATAAGTCCATGGAAAAAAAAACTACTTTCCCATGGACGAAATGATCATAAGAGAAATCTTTTGGATCTCATTAATTTTATATATATATATATATATATATATATATATATATATATATATATATATATATATATATGTGTGGAGGCACGGTGGAGTAATGGATAGCGGCTTGTATTGTGGAATCTCAGAACTGAGCTCGAATTACAGTTGAATCCATTACATTCACTTACGTGCTAATAACCTCGGGGAAGGTATGCATCCTCTTCTCCCTCCAGCTATGGGTAAATAGCAGGACAGACTGGGTTCTATAGCCTTCGATGGCAACTGGTCTAGGAGAAGGAAAACTCTGAATTCAAAACCTGCAGAGGGTCATTTGGGGACCTTGTGGCACTAGGTGCACCAGGTCTCTGAATTCGGCCCTTCAAAAACTGTGGATGGTCCTCCACCACCATAATCAAATCGCATGTGCTGTTGTCGGGCTGTCGCTTTCCTGGGAACTGATCTGTTGGCCCTCATACGTCGAACTCGACGGGAGAGAGAGTCTACTATATATATATATATATATATATATGTGTGTGTGTGTGTACGATATATTTTCCACGATATATTATAAAATAAAGTGCTAAATGAACACATGAAACGCATCAAACTTTTTTCGCTTCGTCACTATATAAGTTAATATATTAAGCGGCAATATGTTCTAATTGTGCTTTGTGTATGCATATACTTCCTTCAATGCTTTTAATATGAATGTTCGTGTATTTTTTTTATTTTGCTTTCCTAGTAAGGTTAAATTGCCTCTAGAGCATGTGCCTAATAGCAGTGAATCAACAAACGAATGACTGAACATGTGAGCACCGCTTAAGTTTTATAGAAAATCTAAACAAATGAATTGTACTTATGAGGAAGAGAGTTAAAATTTCTAGGACCCATAATGTGGAAAGATGGCTTAGGGAATTTGACACACGCAAGGCATATTGAAAGGATACTTGTATAAATAATTGGCAGAAGAAGGATTAGAAAAGATTGCAAAAAGTCACTTTACTAAGATCTATAAAGCAATGGAAATTATGGCGGGCGATGATGGCCCACTTTTTGAAGGGACATGACCTAAAGTGGAAGTAGGGTCTAATGTTAGTGACCTACAAATCAGTCAATCTTTTGGGACAAGTAGTCATTTTAAAACTACGAGACCTCTGGAGACAACTATAGCGGTGTTGAAATATCCCACTATTTTTTTTTACCTGTTATATATCACTTAGATTTTGCTATTTCCTACGGGTATCTGATATTTTCTTTTTCCTGACGGTGGATACTCATTATGTCGTGGACTCTAAAAGAAATTGCATACGTAGTCGAAGAATCTTTGGCTGTTGAAATATACTTTGTTGCAATCGAAAGGAAATTGGCACGCACCATACCAAAATGTAATCCTGTGTGTTGTCACAAGCTTCCGTGGGACAAACAATGCGAACCGTGTTTGAAATAGAAGAGCGAATATGTACGTGTTATCTTCGTTGTGGCGACCATCTGAAGGATATAATATTCATATATCAGTTATGTTGAGCTTTTGTATATCACAAGTTATAATTATGAAATTAGGCAACGAACGTTCAGGGTATTAGGGCTGGTTGATTTTGGAACCGTGAAATTGTACTCAGTTTTATAGTTATAAATAATGACAAAATATTTTTTCAAAACATTAGTTTTTTTTTTTAAAGGAAACGGCTGATTCCTTGTGGTGGTACGGTGTGTATGTGTGTATCTGTACAAATGAGTTTGCTAATTCCTCGTAGTAAGACAGTATATGTATGGAGGGGGAATATATACACGCATGCTGACAGAAACACACAAAAATGGAAACAGATCTAAGAACGCACAGGGGTCAGTAAATCATTAAAAGGTAAAATGCCGATAAGTAATTCATCATTTCTCTTGGACCAATCTTAATTTTTTTTATGACCCTTCGCGCAGAACTCTACTGCCAATTCAAAAAAGTCATTCGGATTACTAACACAAAAACAGAGACTGTCTCATATCGAGAATATTTAACATTGAAAAACATAAGGAAAAACTCTAATAATTTTTAATATGTGGAAATCTCCGCTTTTATCTGGAGACGGTCACGAGACCAGAAACACGTGTAGTAAAATTATGGAAAATAAAGCATATTTTTTAAAAAAAATCCACATTACAACCAAAAAGGTTTGTGGCACCTCTCTTTATATATATATATATATATATATATATGAGAGAGAGATTACGAGGATTTGAGATAATTAAATAATTCATCGAGTCTAGAAGAAACCTCAACAGAATGCACTGGACAGCCGTTTCGTCTTATATTTAGGACTCGTCCAGTGCGCATCCACTACCGAGAATTGAAACCCGGACAGTTACGTTATCAGGCAGACGTCATACCAACTGTACCAATGGTCCTCGGTGACGAAGAGGTAGCGAATTAGACTCGATATAGCGCCGCTCGATCACATATTCCGTGATGGAACTCATCCGAGCTTCTTTCACCTAAAGGACTGTGCCCTCACGAGCCACGACTACTATCCCCAAACCGCTCAGTCCAGAGCATTGGAAGCCAGCACATATATAATAGTTTTAGTGTGATTGTCAATAAATAACGCAAATTTAAAAACAAATTGTCTCAATTTGTGCCCAGAAGAATTATATAATTATGATGTAACAAATCTTATTCGTGGAATAGCTTTTTTTTGTAATCTTTACGATGATTTTACAGTATGTACTTATCGAATACAGGTAAGCAAATTGCCTATTTTGCTTGTGGTGATTCATAATTAAAATTCTGGTTTGAATATATTTTCCATTCAATGTATCGAATACAAAATATATAAACTTTATTTGAATTTATTCTTGAATTAGTCAAATTTTCCAATCAGTTTGTCAGCAAAAACCTGCTGAAATTAGTTATTTCTGTATATTTTTCAGACAAATTTACCATAAAATACTCACAAATCGTAGAAAGCTATGAATCTAAATTTTGATGTCAGTATTTATATGAAACCCAAGCTTTCCCATCGACATCGATGTTGATTTTCGTGAAAAAAAAAAAAAAAGTTATCAACCTGCTTTACTAGGAATTATGATAAACTACTTCCGGCAGCAAGGCCTTTAATCAGAAGATTAGATTAATTCAGGAGCTTGGAACGACCTCTTAATTGTTGCTGTTCCCAGGTCCACCCTGATCTGAGATGGTAGCATCTGTTAGGGTCCATAACATGTAATTTTTTTATGCAGGAGTTCACGGTGACATGAAAAATATTTCAAGTTTTCCACAAGGGTAAAATAGTTTATTTCATTTAGCGGCCTATCAACGTCTATGGGTTATTTAATGACGTATTCTAAATATTTTGATTGGTTTGGTTGGTTGGTTGATTTTGTTTAGCGGCATATCCAGCTCTATCGGTTATTTAATGCTGAAATCTAAATATATTGAACGTAGTTTAATACCTTCAACTATAGAGCAATTGTACTGTTGGTCATTTTACTATAAATAGATATTTTTGATACTATCATAGTGTTTGTTTGGGAGTTCGCTATTTACTGGTAACTAGAATTCTAACAATTGCTACCACCTTGAGTCAGACAAGGGCAAAACGCTGCTATAGAGTGAAAAGGCCAATGACCATATTTAACATATCAAACAATTACTGTGAAATGCCATACGTATTTTTAAAACTCGCCCGGTAAATTTCCGATAACATTTCGTATATTTACTCAAACACTATCGGAAAGACGTCATACTGAAAGATATTCGTTCGGACTGCGAATTTACGCGAAATGAATGATAGCCCAATAGAACAAAAAAAATTAACCGTCCCCCCTTCTACTCGTTATTAACACCGTCTTTGCATCGATTTTAATTGCCTGATATTCGGATATCATATGATTCCGTATATTTGAAATTGCTTTTCTGAAAAGTACAGAAATGGTGATCGATTTTTGAAATTGCTCGATTCAATAATTCCGTGTTACTAATTAATAGGACGGAAAAATCGATATATGAGAATTAATTGGGAAACCAACACGGGACAAACAGCCATTTGAATGGAAGCACACGTCTATAGTGGATGCACGTTGGTGAAATAGATAGCTTCTCTGTATGAGGATTCAAAACTTGCAGAGAGAGAGGCTCGGCCTCCGACAAGCTATCTTGACCAAGACACATCAGTAGCGTTAAAAAAATGCAATCAATATACTGCCTCTACTAACCTAGGTACCTCCACAAGATCGCTAAAAAAAAGCATAGATGATGAAAAAAAAGACGCCAAACTTGACGAAAAAAAAATTTTATCGTCTAAATGTTTGTTATTAATGCAATCAATTTTTGGGGTTTTTTTCCATTTTTTAATCGTTCCTAGCACCGAAATTTTCGTTAAAAATCTGGTTTTTTTTTGAGTCAAATTGACCATTTTTTTTCATTTAAAAAAAAAATGCCTTTTTTAAATATCAATTATCATTTTTTCAAAACTTATTTTAAGAAAATCAGAAATTATAATGTTTATTTAAAATATTTTGAACCAAACTTAACTTAAATGATTGCTTTTGTGCCAAAAAGATGTAACAATGAAAATAAAACAAAGCATTCATAAACTTTCAAATTCTCTTGACATGTGATGAATGATATATTTACGAAAAAGGCTAATTTGTTCTAACAGAAGGAGAAAAGTGAAATAATTTACATTTACGTGAACAAATTATTTACCCCGTTATTTTTAACGAAAAACTTTCAGCGGTCTAAATTTTTTTGTACTTAGCTTTCACCTTTAAGTTTTGATGCTTTATGGAAATATATTGTAAAGAAATTAAAATAAAACTTAATAAAGAAAAACATTAAATTTCATATTTCTTAAGAAAGGTATCTAATTAATTTATAGGTACCTTTCTTATGAAATTTTATCAGAACTGTACATAAAATACTATAATTTTTGTGTACATTTATTACATTTTACTGTTATTTGTATTTGCATTCATTTTATTATTAATTTTTGATATTTCATTTATGGAAAATGTAATTGAGATTAATATAAAAATAAGATCATATAAATTTCATAAGATGATACTGATACTTTTAAGTTGAAATTGAAATTGAAAATTAAATTAATCCTCCACGTGTTTCGCAAAAGTAAAGGCCTTAACAGCGGAGAACAATGCTTAACTCAAATAACGCAAACTGATTCTGGTTGGTCTTCCGTATTTTATAATTACAGCTCGATTATAAAACAAAATTACATTTCTTAATTACCTTCTGATTAGTCAAAATGATACAATTTAAACGCGCTAAAAAGATCTATCTCATAAGGACACTTAATGAAAAGCCGATGCGGCTTTTAACTAATTTTATAATATTTTAACAACTTAAATGTAAAAATCTATTATAATTAATGAAATAACAAATAATTGTATTAAAAATTCATTTTTCATCGAAAAAATTTTTTGGCTTTCAGAAAATATTGTCCATATTCATAAAAACAACTAAAAGCAAATAAAAGCATTTGAAATTAAATAAATCTTTTTTTTTTTATTGAGTTTTGTATGTTACAATTCAGAGCTGATTTTCAAACTGCGTATCCAAAAAAAAAAAAAAACATGATTTGCATTCCTCAAAGCCCTGTGCTTTTTATTATTGTAATCACTAAAACCGATGCGATCGAATTTCTAGCGTTTTCATTAAATTAGTTATGGGGGATAATAAATATTTAAAAAAAAATATTTCTACCATGACTTTCATAAAAAACATTTTATAATAATTTCGATTATCTGTGAATAGTTCCTGAAAGTTTCATTAACATCCGATAATTATTTCTATTTTGCACGATTTTTTAAATTAATGTGTCATTCCAAAAACGTGCTAAAAATTGTCTATGTTATTTACAATTCCGCTGATACAAATAGAAAAAAGGTTTTTTTCAAAATTTAGAATGTTCTAAAAGAAGGAAAAAATTTTTAAAAATAATTAAAAAAACTTTTGGTCTTTCCTCTTAATAATAACATAAGCATTTAGGCAATAAAATTTTTTTTTCGGCAAGGTTGGCGTCTTTTTAAATCAAGCTATGCTCTTTTTTAGCGATTTCGCCATACCTAAGTTAATAACAAAAAAAAAAAAAATAAAAAATTTGGACATATATAATATGGATATGTCCACTTACTAAAATAACATGCGCAAATACGGGCTAACTATAATTCTGATACGACGAAAAATACTGCTAAACCGCGTCGGTCGTCACGCGGGAAACAGTGAGGAACCATGCTTGGGTAGGAAAGTCTGTAACGGTAACAAACTACCTAACGAATATAGATGAAAACCACACCGAGGATAGACCTTAAAGAGGCCATATATATTCATTAAAACAAATACCACAAAAAAAAAAAAAAAAAAAAAGGAAAACGAAGACTACACTAAACGTAAGCCATCATCTTCCTTTCAAGGAAAGATTCATTGTCATCACTACTATTCTCTCTTGCATCCTCGCCATTCAGCCGTCTACTGAACAACAGTAGCTACGGATACTAATCACAGAATGGCAAACTGAATCACTTGTTCTATATTGATGATCTTAAAACGTTTGCCCAGGGTTACAACAAGCAGAAACACCTAATCATCTTTGTCAAAACCTTCCGCGAAGAGATTAGGATGGAGTTTGGAATCGACAAATGTGCCAAAGCCACTTTCAAAGGCGGTAAACTAAAGGAAGAAATAGATTTAGGCCTGGATGATATTAACAACATGATTTAAACATGCAAATACTAAGGAATTAATGAAGCAGATATTAAATTATGAAGAAAAAAGACCCAATATTATAGTGCATGATCAATAAAGGAAGCCTATCAACAAATAGCTATAACCGACAGATTCAAATATTGGATGCCAAGACCAGAATAAATGCTTACACAAATGAAAGATACCAATGTAAAACCAACAGGCTCTTAATCAGGAACTAACTCTTAAATGCTGGAATGAATCACTCGCTCTAAATTTTCAAAATGCAAAGTCCAAAATGCAAAGTCCAAAATGCAAAGTCCAAAATGCAAAGTCCAAAATGCAACCAAAATGCAAAAGTCCAAAACATGCAAAGTCCAAAACAAAGTCCAAAATTAAAGTCCAAAATGCAAAGTCCAAAATGCAAAAGTCCAAAATGCAAAGTCCAAAATCAAAGTCCAAAATGCAAAGCTTGCATTATTAAAATATTCATTATGATTTAATTTTTTCTTAATCGGTTATTAAAACAGGTTGTTAATTTTTTTTAAACGGAAAATAACTTTGGAATGAAAATAATTCACTAAATACTATACGATCCTAAGGAAAGAAGAAGGAAAGAAAAGAAAAAGGAAGGAAGGAAGAAAAAGAATTAAGAAATGTATGACACCAGAAGGGTGGAGATAGGAGTCAAAAAGATTTAGGTCAAAATTTTCGAAAAGTCATTTTGGTAAGAATGTCGGTCAGAGCACCTGGCCTACTTTTTGAAAAGACAAATATCAATTTGGATAAAGAGAATTTTGGGATTTTTTAATCAGAGAAAAGTGTCTTTGGGTTGAGGGGGGAAACCGGTGGAACGATATACAGACCTTGAATTAATTGGACACCCACGTTAATAAAAGTAGAGACATTTCAATGGAGATAATTAAATTTTCGACTATCAGGAAAACAAAGAGGTAAAAAACCTCGAAACAATTGCTTTTGGCTCACAGAGGCGCCAAGAAGGCGGAAAAGATCCTTTCTAAAGTCAAGACTAATTAGCAACGGGCTGTTTGACAAAGTCCAGGTGAGAGAAAAGCCAAAAGATTGTCATTTGCGTAAAAAAAGGGCAAAAAATTTAAACAAGAACGATGTAACCACGCCCGCAAACAGAGGGAGAGGATGTTCGATCAATAACAATTGGTCGAAATCCCGTCCAAGAAAAAGGAAGAAATGTTTGATCAATAACAATTGGTCGAATACGAACGTGACCTGCGGAAGAAAAGGGAATGCTCGATCAAAAACGATTGGTTGAAAAGCGGTCACCTGACATAATGAGAGACTAAGAGAGATGGATGTGCGCCGCCCACCAAAATGCAAAGTCCAAATGGAATGCAATTATCGAAGTCCTGACGCAAAAGTTTGTTGCGGCGTCAATAAAAACAAAATGCCCCAATCGACCAAAACGGCAGCGAAAAAGAACCCTCAGACAAGAAGAAGAACTTCCAGTCCAAAAGATTGCCTGAAAAGTCCAAAATGAGAAGTTAAAGTTCCAGCTCCGGACCAGTGAGAAAATGCCTCAGACGACAGAGTCCAAAATGCAGACGAAGAAGAAGAAATACAACTCAAGTCGGAGAGAAGAATCAACTGCGAAAATAGAAATTATCCCCAGTGTCGAACTGAACCAAACATACATGATTCAAAAGTCATTTTTCTATTGTGTGAAGAAGCTTGGTGCCATGGTCCAAAGTCCAACAATGTAACGGACTTTTTAAGATAAAAAGGTTGTTACCCTTTTTATCAGCAATTTTGTTTGGTGTCGTGAGTTTTTGTTTATTTGTGTTTTGCCAAAAATTGTATCGGCCCCGAAAGCTGGTCCCGTCTGTCAAGATCTAAACACAGCGTGGGTGAACAGACCGGAGATCGGTAAAGTGACCAGGTATTGGAAGCGAGTCCAAAATGGTGATCATCTGACCAAAGGGTTGGAGCGGCACGCTTGGACCAAGGAGCGACCAGGAGGAGTCCAAATCCGACACTGGGCCAGGTGTGTAACCGTCACAAAAGTCCAAAATGCAAAGTCCAAAATGCAAAGTCCAAAATGCAAAGTCCAAAATGCAAAGTCCAAAATGCAAAGTCCAAAATGCAAAGTCCAAAATGCAAAGTCCAAAATGCAAAGTCCAAAATGCAAAGTCCAAAATGCAAAAAATAAAACAGTGGCCTTCTAATAATATTCAAACACCAACTTCACTGCATCAACAAAGTAGCTTCATTCTTCAAGAAACAGCTTAATACACCTGAAATCCTACCAACAAAAATCGAAGTGAATACCATCTACGCCAATCAAGTAAAACAGAAAGCAAAACAACTTAGCCAAATTAAATTACAAAAAAGAAAATGGGAGGACAAAGCGTCGCATGGCAAACAACTAAAAAGAACGAAAGATGTGGACCAACAGAAAACACATCAGTGACCGAGAAGCATCGGGTTGAAAGCCGAGACAGAGGACCTAATTATTGCAGCTCAAGACTAAAGCCTGGCAACCAGATTCTATCACACACTATATTTACTAACCCGAAATACAAGATCTGTGGAAAATATGACATTTTCGACCATATTATCTCAGGAGGTCCAGAACTAGCGAAAAATGAATATACTCACAGATATTGGAAGATATGCAAGAAGCACAAAATCGAAACCACTGAGAAATTGTATGAGTAGCAACCAGACACAGTTACCCAAAATAACGATGTAACTATCCTCTTGGATATGCCAATACAAACTAACCGGGAAATAAAAGTCAACAGGCCTGATATTATCATAAAAGACAAGGAATTCAGGCAGTGTACGCTAAGGACTATAGTTTGGACCAGACTCTACAGGGTACAAAGCAGGAAACATTATTATTATCATCTGAAACTTCTATTCAAATTTAATTTGTTCATGACGACCTCTAACGAAGCTTTAATATAAGTGAAACATGTTAGGTCGATAAAAGTTTGATTGGTTCTTTATCTTATTCTGTTAGATTCCGATCTATATTTGATCTGCATTTCAGTTGCTAGACTTTCGACTATCTATTTTCATAGATTTCCAGGCGAGCTTAGTTTACAAATTAAACGTTTAGACCTTCACAGTTAGGGCCAGTCAAGTTACGTCCACAGAGTCGATTCATCTTCCTTCTCTTCGTATTCCATTGCTAAGAAGAAAGTTCCATTTCATTAGATTTTTCTCCGATCACAACAATCTTATAATATTCAAGTCGAGACTCAATCTTTGTCTGTCCATATAAATGATGAACTAACCTAAAAAAGGCGCAATCCGTGTGGACTTTTAAGCTAGCTCTAGTGGAGGGCTAATTAGGCATCCTATCCGAAGCTAAAACTGTTTCAACTTTGAAAACAACAAGGATAATTTTGAAGAAATAATTTTGAATTTCTCAATTCACTCCTTGGAATTTCAAAACCTCACTTTAATTGATTAGGGATATTAGCCTAATTTGGGCCGAAAGTCTAATTCAGGCCGAAAATTGAGTTCTTCAAATCAAACCCTGCGGAAATTAAAAATATTACGCCAGGAAATCCGGTTCCTTGGCATTTTGAAGAAATAAAATTAAATTTCCTCATTTCGAAGTTTTGATGATATTTTTAACAGAATACAAAATATTTTTTGTGTGTTACTTTAAACTCGATATAAATAAATAAATAAAAAAAAAAACTTAAAAATCACTTTTTTTCATTCCCTCCTCATTCGGACACAAATCCTAATGCTGGATGTTCAAGCATCAGATGAAGGGCAAACTTTCAGTCCCGGGAACATCCTGGTTCCAAAAAAGGTATAATATGTATAAAGCAGGTGAGGCCCATGTTAGAAATGTTTCAGACACACGAAAGGTTTGGTTTGGTTCGTTTTACGGTATATCAACTTCACTGGGTTATTTAATGCCGACAAAATTTCCAAAAATGTATTTCTGGTAATATTTTTTTCTTCAAAATGTATCGCAGGTAATAATGTATTGCTGGTAACAAGGTTTTTACAAAGTATTTCTAGTTTGGTTTACGGCATATCAATACCACAATGGGTTATGTAATGCCGACAACATTTTTATTGCTGGTAATATTTTTTTCAAAAATGTATAGCAGGTAATAATGTATTGCTGGTAATAATTTTTTTTTGCATTTTTATAGTGTTTTAACCTCAGTTTTGGGGTTAACTATTTGCCCATAGCTGGGACCCTAACAGTGTGGCCTTGGGAACACCAGCAATTAAGAAGTGGTTCCACGCTCCTCAAAACCTCCTGATCAGAGGCCTTGCTGTTGGACGTAGTTTGTCTTACCTATGACGGCACACGAACGGATAGACAGAATTTTCCGTTTATTTATTTAGATGATATCCACCACTTAATCCATTCTTGTACGCCATTACTTCATTAAATATCTTCGAAGTTATGTGGTTCTTTGGCCTTTTACTATTTGAAGAATACTATAAAACAGTAAATTTAAGAAGTTTAAATGTAGGCGTTCAAATAATTTTTGTGGAATAATCCAAATTTCTTTAAAAGTGGAATCGAAAATTTGTTGGTTTTAATGAAAGGAAACAAAAGGTGATTTTTTTTTTATAAATATTTAAATAAGTTTATCTTATCTGTTTTTTTTTTTATGAATAAATTTAGCGCATCTGTTTTTAATTTAAGATTTGAAACTACATTAACGTGATTCTTGCAACGAATTCTGAGAAGACCGGGGAAAAAAAAAAAAAAAAAAAAAATTATGAAGCTTTTGAAAAAAAAAAAAAAAAAAAAAAAAAAAGAAAAAGGGAATATCAGAACAATAAAGACTTTAAACTTTGAGAACACGATGAAAAAGAAAGAAGATTTGGAGAATCTAATATTCACAAGGTATATATAACAATTGTATGATTAACATCAAGTAACATAACATGAAGATTAAAGAGTAAACAAAAGCCAGGAAGTTTATTTTAATTTTACCCCAAGAAAGGTCTTCCTTTTGGCCTTGTGCCACATTTATGTATCTTTCAAAATAAATATTACTTTCCTCTATGGTGCCTAGAAATTATGAATTTAAGCGCAATATTCGATTAGCGACAAGGTTTCATCATTATAGAAGTGAAATGGCCAGATGTAACCGTAAGTTCTATGCTGACGGTTTCTTCTCTAGCACTTCTTGCTTGTGAAGCCTCTCTTATGGCCTTTTGCTTTCTAGTCAACATAGATCTTTAAAAATTTAGTTGCAATGACAATCCTTATAATTCCTTGTTAATTTATTGTTCTCTAAACTGAAAGTTTTTTTTTCTTTTTCACGTATTCCTTCACCTAAGACATGGAAAATAATACATTCAAACATTGGACAATTCTCATTCAAACAATTGAAAAAAATAATTTCTATTTCCACTATTTCTATTGACCAAACTGTTGTCCTCAACTTTGTTGCCATATGCACGACGTTTCGGCTCCGGCCTTCTTCAGTTGATTCGAATTTTGAAACGAACCCTATATTTTCATCTAACGGGGCAGGGTTCTAGTTCTATGTGCCATGTCTCTTCCTGATATCTCATCAGTTTTTCCCCATTTCCTCAAGGACACATGGCTCAGTAAATAAAAAGAGGCGGTTGAAGTAATCCAGTTACAAGACCCAAATAGTTGTGAGTTCAATACCTGGCTACAGCCGAGATGAACAACTTGGAAGAGTTGAAGTTAAAGAGAAATAATTGATAATGAGATATCCGGGAATAGGCATGGCACGTGGAACTAGAACAATTAACCTCCTCGCTTTGCTCAGTTTCAAATATTTCTTTGTAAAAAAAATGATTTCAAATCATTGTTATAATTAGTGGAGAAATATGATGCATTTCCATATTACTCAATGAACTTGCCGGTTTGACCTTTCTCCTACTATATTTTGAGAGTCATTCCCTTATTTAAATTTGATTTAAGGGAAAATTAGTGGAGGGGTTTTTGTCCACCGGAGACCCCTTTTGATTAAAATGAATATACTTATCCAAATACTCTGGGAAATGTAGTATCAGAATATATATGGTTATGAGGGTCTGCAAAACCTTAGGAGTTCGATAACAGACAGACAATTTATATATATATATATATATATATATATATATATATATATATATATATAGCAAAAGATATTTGCGCTTAATATTTTATTATTTTCCTATAATTTACAAAAAATATATTTATATTCGTACTGTTGTCATCACAACGTTTCGACTGTTGTGCACTCCGGCATTTGTCAGGTGTAATATCGAAGTGGGTAACCTATAGAGAAATCTGAACTGAACCCTTTATTTAATCTACAGGAATTGACTGTTCTTTTTCCACTGCTCATGTCTAGGTGTATCGCCAAGTTCTTATACTGCGCGACCCAGCGATTGAACTCACAATCACTACCGATAAATACACTAGACCAAAACATGACCGACGTCAGCAGTTACAAATCTAATCCACAAGCAGGTTATGCTTCAGGCTCCAAGTTCACTAGAGGACAGTGGCCTAACTGATTAATAAGCGCATTGGTCTGTGAATACCAGGGTATGGTTGTGGAAACGGGTGAGCAATAACTGATCAATACTAAATAGAATAAGAACTAGATCTGTCTATATTTCTGAGATGAGGTATTATGGACACTATTTACCTTGTTCGCACTATTGTCCCCATCTATGTTGCCATATTTATTACAAAGATGCGGCCGTTGTACGCTCCAGCCTTCTTCAGGTGGTTGGAATGTCGAAGTGAACCTTTTATTTCGCTCGCTGGAGTAGACTGTTCTAGTTCCTCAAGGACACATGGCACAGTCGATAAAAGCGTTCGTTAGATCCAGTGACAGCTCTCAAAGAGTGTGAGTTCAATACCTGGTTAAGGCAGTGGAGAACTTGGAGAGGGGAATTAACAGGAGATAACTGATAACTGACATCCATTCGACATGGCACGTGGAACTAGAACAGCCTACCCCAGAGGGTGAAATAAAGGGTTCAGTTCGACATTTCAGCCACCTGAAGAAGGCTGGTGCGTACAACGGCCGAAACGTTGTGACAAATATGGCGACAAAGATGAGGATGATGATAGTCCGAACAATGTAAATAGTGTACTAGAAGATATCCCTAGACGTGAGCAGTGGAAAGAGAACAGTCTAACCACGTAGATTAAATAAAGTGTTCAATTCAGAATTCCCTGTAGGTTACCCAGATCTAAATACAGAACCGTGAGCATAACGCCGAAAACGTTGTGATAACAAAAATGAGGAGAATAGTCAAAGTGTAAATAAAATAATATTTAAGCAATGTTAGGCGGAGAGCTTCCGAGTTCGAAGAGAATGACAAGTGTAGAGAGACCCCGCTATGTCATCAATGTACACTTGTCCATGGACAATATGAACCTGAGAATTTGAAGATATCGCCAGTGTTTTGACCAGTACAGGACACGTTACGCATGAGTGGATACGCCTCCGGCTTTTAACCCATATCTAAGGAACTTGTCAGGAGCAGTGAAATTGCGACCACACCCGGTCAAGTTACTGAAGATGAATATAGTGAGAATTATTTGCCAGGAGTTATATTCCTGCAAATATTTTTTTTTATTGATTGATTGATTGATTGATTCATTCATTTTCTACTGATTTTTAACCATCTGAGCGTTATTTAAATCCAGAAAATATTTTTAAATACAAGAATTTTGGGATGATAATTGTTTAAAGATACAAGTTTGAATAATTAATCCATATCTGGAGGGAGAAGAGGAAATCATTCCTTTCCCAAAGGGTATTTGCACGTAAGGGAATATAACTAACCCAACTGGAATTGGAACTCGGCTCTTCGATTAACAATTCCGAGCCATTATTCATTACACCACCCGCGGGCACCCACCTAGAAACCGATTTTTCAACGCAAGGTGGCTGTAAGCAATTTTCTTTTTAGGAATCACTTGACAATATACTTGTAAAATCTAAACATTTTATTCGTGGCCCAGAGTGTTCAGACATCCGGCAGTTAAAAAAAAAAAAAAAAAAAAAAAAAAAAAAAAAGAAAGAAAAAGAAAAAAAGAAAGGAAAAAAAGTACAGGAAGGTTTAAATTACATTTAAATTTTATTCGAGAATTTATGTCTGGGTTCTTAAAAATTTGTTTTATTTTTGTTTTCATCTTAAATAAAAAAAAATTTTTTTTTTTATGCATTCGCATCAAAGTAAAGCGACAATGTCTGACTGAGTTGACCTA
>CAHIKZ030001306.1:325000-390000 GCA_903632075.3 Acanthosepion pharaonis | reverse complement strand
ATCTTACGAAGGAAGCGATAAATTCAACGAAGCTTTCTTTGTTAACCTTAGTTGTAAAACCGGTAGACGGTTGGCAGAGGTTTTGATTCAAATATATTTTGAGAATGAACTCAAACACTTTCCTTTAATGAAAACTAATATTTATTTTTTAATGTCTTCCCTCAAGATAAAAAAAAAATGTACATTCTTATTTTGTCCCTTCCAATTTACGCAATTATTTGGTTCCTATTTTTGGTCGTTTTGATTTCATATTACCTCTGAAAATATTTTCTGTTTCTCGCAGAGATTTTGAGAGGTTCGACTGAAAAGTTCATATACTGACTATGAAGGAACCGTGCTAGATCTGTAAAATCTAATAAGGATTAATTTCAACTTATTAAGAACAGCATTGTTTATTTCCAGGTAAACTGACATCTGACTGTTCAAAGACTTCAAAAGTAATCCGTAACAACATCTCTTGAAAATGAACTAGATTTGGCATCATATTAACAGAAAAAAAAAGTTTTTACTCCAAGATCATTCGTACCTAAATGGCTATTACATTAAGGGTTGACACTCCAGCTTTATGAAGAGTACAAAAGTTGGTACTTAAATTCAGGAGGGGAAAAGGGAGAGGCCGTCAAAATGACCCAATGTCAGGGCGTCCTCAGCTAACACCGCCGTGGAAAACATTGATCGTGTTCACCATATGGTGATGGATGATAGACGATTGATTATAAATCAAATAGCAAAATCTATTAGTATATTTCCTGAGAGAATTAAGAATATTCTGCTTAGTGAACATAAGACGAAGTTTTCCGTTCCGTGTGTCATTGGACACCTGATCAAATGCGCAGCAGCTGATCCCATTACGGCAAAATCTGACATTGAAGCAATTCCAGCTAGTTTTTTGTGAACGCTTCCTCATGCTGGATTAGGTTCATTATTTTGAACCAGAGGAAAAAAAAAAAACTACAACAACCCATCTTTTCAAGGGAAGTCGTTAAATATTAGTTTTCATTAAAAAGAAGTGTATAGAGATTACCTGCTCCCTAGAATGACAAGTTCGTTTCATCTACAGGGAAAGTGATGGTCCCAAGCTTGGGGTCTGCAAAAGCCATCGTGTATATTGACTATTTTCAAAAGGGCCACATTATGAATAGAGAGGACTATACCAAAATGCTGAGAATTCCGAGGGGCAATTAAAATGAAACGCCCAAAGAAAAATGAGGAACGGTGTCTTGTCTCATCGGGTAAAAAAAAGCTCCGATACAGACTGGTTCCAATGACTGCTGCGTGTGTGAGTAGCTTTGAACTGGTTAATCCCCGTCTCTTCTAATCATTTGACTAATGATCTATTCTCCATCATGAAAAGCACTTCACTGAGAACCAGTATCGTAATGGCGATGACCTCGTATTTTGCTGTTTTGGGCTTTTTTTTTTGACCAACAGAATGAACAGCCTTCTTTGAACAATCCAATGTTAGTTTACGTAGAAGAGAACAATGCAGTGAAACGTTGATGTTAATGCATGCAAGATCTCACAACTGCACCCCCCCCATAGTCAAGCTTTAAAATATTCAGTCCATTCTCGTACCTATAAAACTAACAATACAGTTATTAATAAGAAACCTCGAAAAGAATGCATACAAGATTTCACAACTCTAGCATATCTCCTTCATAATCTATCTATAAATGGCAGGATGGTGTGTGTGTGTGTGTGTGTGTGTGTGTGTGTGTGTGTGTGTGTGTGTAACGAATGCACGGCCTAAATTTTCGACGGAATGGCACCAAAATTTACATGCACATGCTCCAAGTTAGAGGAAGGGCCAAGACCGACGTTGCATTTCCCAACTCCCATCGATAGTGGAAATAATTTTTTCATGCTTCTACGGCAGTTTTCATGTAGTTTGCGGTTATTTCGTACTGGTCAGAGTGAGAGCCAATAGCTGGCTGCCACGAATAGGCAAGAAGATTCTATTGGCCAGTGTGAGAGCCAACAGCTGACAGACACGAATGTTAACCAACACGCAAAAAAATCGATAGCTGCATTCGTCACAAGTGGAAAAAATTTAAATCTGCATGGCACTTTACTCCAATTGGCTTATTCGCTTGCTTAAACTCAACCTTGATTCTGATTCCGTAGAACTGGGTTGGGTGTGAAAAAGTATTTGTTGTTAACATTCTTTTTTCATTCGTTTTTTCCAGTTACGAGTCCTTTTTTTAAATACTTTTGTGTTCATTTTGTTTAGTTCTTTTTTCGTAACAGATTTAATGTTGAGTATAGAGCTTACAAAAAATTCGCAGTGTGAGATAGGCAAGAAGTAAGGCATGTAGCAACATCAGCTCGGCAAAGGGCACTCATTTAAAGGCAAGGAAGGCCAAAAATATTTTAAGTCAAAGAGTCGTACGATTTTTTTGAGCATTGCTGCTAGTCAGTATATATAATTTTTGATGTGATATATAATTTTTTTCGTTACACATGACGTCACGCCAGACCATTTCAAACATCCAACAACCAAAGAATAACTGGATACAGACAAAAGAATTCCAACTACCACAGACACCGTGTCGCTTCTTGATAATGACTGCAATTGTCGAAAGTACTTGAAAATAAATAAATAAATATCCGATACTTTAATCAAAATGCTCGATACCTTATGGGAAAACTGGAAAGACTATATATATATATATATATATATATATATATATATATATATATATATATATATATGACAATCTCTTCAAAGAAGAAGAGACCTGAAGCAACAGAAATGGGATTTTGAAGAAGGATACCGAGTATACTATGAACTGATCATATGGGTACCGACTAGGTTTTAGAGAAAAGCGAGACAAACATCAGGATGACAATTGAAATCTGTGGCATATAGAGAGGAAGGGGAGCTTGGAGAAATCTGACAGTCACTGGACAGTTTGAGAGCAAGTGCGACAGGAAAAAAAACGCATAACATTTCACCCCAAGCAAGGCGGGAAGCCACTAGGACGCAAGGGGTTACAGAAAATTTGGAGCAAGATCAGATAGGAGTGATAGAGGAAAGGATGAGGAGAAGTGTAGTGGATAGATCAAGGCAACTGGAGATGTCGATTGACATTACCTTTGAATAGTTGGAGATTATAGCTCTCAGGGAAACTGGAATAGGGAAGGGAGTTCCACAGGCGAGAGGTGCGAGACATGAAGCTATTGGAGTAGAAAAGACGGCTACATTTAAGAGTTTCGACAGTGAAGGGGTGAGAGCGGGATGCCAGCCTCGTAGGGCGCTCGAACTCATGAAGTCTGGGAACCAGCGAATGCAGCCCCTCGGAGCAATTGCCATGAAAGTATTTGTAAAACAGACAGAGAGAGGCGACGGCGCGTCTGTGAGAGAGTGATTGTAGACGAGATGCCAGATCAGGGCCAGTTATATTGCATATCCGCCTCTGGAGACTATCAAGAACCCCGAGGCAAACAGAAGAGGCTCCAGATCATATATGGCAGCAATAGTGAGCTAAAAGGACACGATATTGTGGAGACCCATGAACGCCTAGTTCGTGAAGGGACACGGCGCATGAAGGAAATATGATATGATGAATAGTGTGTGTTTGTGTGTGTGTGTATATATATATATATATATATAGATATATATCTCGAGAGAGAACTATCTAGCTAGACGTATTAAGAAATAATGCCAGTCACGATGAACGGATGTCCCCTCACAGAGGCACCTTGTCTTAAACTCACACCTGACCAAGTGGAACTAGTACATATGAACCATCGCTAAAGATATATGCAAAATGGTCGGATCCCTTCACCGGTCCACGAAGTACCTGACTACTCATACTATATTTTTTACCTTCACAAGAGCCAGATCAGGTGAAGTAGGGAGTACTGTCGCCATATTTAGTCGAGAGCTGCACAGACCGTACTTTCGAGCCTCCAAAAGCGCTTCCGAGTCCTCGTCGGTGACCAATTATTTTACACCCTCCAACCTCTCTTACAGGCGGGATGCAGCAAGCTTCTCGCTGCTCTCTCGCTACTTTCACGGAAAGTGCTCGGTCAGACTATATTCCCTGGTTCTACCAGGCCTAACATTCTAGTCCTGTCACCCGACATGCCACTTCTATTGTATCAAACCACCCACATTCACTGTGTTCGAACGGTGAGAAATTCAGATCCATTCGAACAGCACCTTCTTGCGAGCCACTGCTATATGGAACAGATTCCCAAGAGGATGTTTCCCCGAACACTACAATCTTAACCTATTCAAGTCCATGGTTACCTGTTACCTTCCTGTCCTATCCGTAGGGACTGTCTTCTAGTATAACCCTCGACCTCGACTGGTACCTTGCCTTTGTAAATAAAGAACGTAAAAAAAAAAAAAAACAAAAACAAAAAAAAACGGGAAGAAAAAGTTTTTCTTAGAATTAATGAGTGCTAAAATGCTATGCAATATCGATCCTACTATATGACACTGAATGATGGACAATTTTCCTACAGATGAAGAGGAGTCTAGATGCAGCTGAAATGTGAGATTATTTTTATTTTTATTTTTTATTGGATTCAGTTATTTCTATTCTCATGATTTGTTTGGGCCTGTGTTTTTTATTTTGTGGGGAGGCCATTTTATTTTCCTTTTTCAGTGTTTCTCCCGCTTTTAGTTTCCATACATTTTTTTCAGAAAACAAAAAGACAAATTTTTCCCATTTATCCGTATCTATTACTCTCAAGTTCTTGCATTTCTGACTTTACATACGTTATACGCAATACCCTCAGTACCCAATATCATCTGTCCACCCCCCCACAAAAAAACGAAAAACAAAAAATAAGTCACTCATTTTCCGTTCCCGTAAATAAATGAAAAACCGTTATCAAAAATTTAGATATCATTTCTCCTGAGATGGTTAAAACAAAAACAAAAAAAAAAAAAAAAAAAGTGCATACATCCTCTTTCTATTTAACGCGTTTTTTTTTGTTTTGTCTTTCCTACCAAAATAAAAAAAAAAAAAGAAAAGAAAAATCAAGATAAAATTAGATTCAATAATTACTTTAACAAAACAAAAACAAAACAGTTAACGATGATCCGAATTTTATTTACCAAATTATCTCCCTTGGTAATAACCCTCAGAAATGTTCTTCGACGACAAGTGATTAAAGTTGACTTTTTTAAGCGACTCGTTTTGTCTGGCCCGTTGAGGATTATCACGCTTTTTTTTTCGATTTTGCCGTCTTGTTAGAAACCTAAACTATAACGTTGCCAACACATGAAATGTATTTTTTGCTTGTCGACTTTTCAAAATTGTTGAAAGTTTTTTCGCGTAAGACATCATTTCAGGGCTTATTACGAATCTTTTAAGCTATTTTTCTCTCCAGAAGGGGAGCAGTTATAAGATATCTTATATTTATGGATTAACGATAAAAATTAATAGTAACCACCCATGAATTAAATCTAGGCAATTATAATTGCCTAGATTTTTTAATCAGTAACAATTATTAATAACCTACAGAAACAATTAGAATTGCTTGTATATTTTTTATATTTTTAACAATAGTTCACAACCCCCAAATGCCATTACAATTGCCTGTATATACATTTTTTCTTCAAAATTATTCGTAACCAGAAGAACATAATTGCCTGTATGTTTTTAATAATTATTGCCTATATTTAAATTTTAACAAATAATTATTCGTAACCTCCAGAAGCATTTATAATTGCCTTTATTTTTTATAATTATTCGTAACCTATATTTTTAATGTTTTTAAACAGCAAATAATTTTTCGTAACTGCCAAAAGCAATTATAATTGCTTATATTTAATTTGCAATTTTTCGTAAGACTAAAAACATAAGCAATTGAAATTGCCTATATTTTATATGATTCTGCTCGTCTTTCCTTTAGTTAGCACGACCGTCACCCCCTGCCAATACCTCATAATTAATGGACTATTCCGTTTTGATCACGAGGAAAGACATAGACGATACATGGTTTCAATGAGAAAATGAAAAAAAAAAAAAAAAAAAAAAAAAAAAAATAAAGATAGAAGTGTTTAACGTCTGTTTCTGTGGGCTGGAAAAGTATTCAATTTCAGATCTTTTCATTTGTACACACTTAATTCTTTAAATAACAATCATTCACATTTATGATTATTATTGCAATATTTTGTGAAGGTTCAAACTCAAATATTTTACGATGTGATAGAGAAATTTCACCGGATATTTTATTGTTGGAGAACTCAGCATGAGCTTATTCAAGCATTAACTTAAGAATTAAGATTTATCAGAAAATTCAAATAGGAAAAGCATGAAATTATAGCTATGTTCTAGTATTTATAATTCTTTTTAATAACAAACAATTATTCGTAACCCCAAGAAGATAAGCATGTATTATTGATGACTGTATTTTATTATATCTATAATTGTTGTACCAATAAATAATTATTCGTAAACTTCCAGAAAATAAGGCTAAACTACAGGGTAGCGATAAAGTCACTATACAGTTATTACATTAACAAGTAAGACAAAGTAATTAATCAACATTCCAGAAATCTATTAAAATGGTTCTCATTAATTCTGGTTAATAACAATAAAAGGAGATGGTAAACAATAGTAAATTAATTACTGATACTGTTCGAACTGCATGCCACATACTTCAGTTCTTTTGTTTTTTTGTTTTTTTTAAAGTAACTGTAAAGTGACTTTATTGTCACCCTGTATATCAACTGATCGTATAATACAAGTTCAAATGAAATCACAAAGGGTCAACAAAACGCCTGCATGACATTTCAGAATAGCTTTTTTTTTTAATGTTAGAACGAGATAGAAATTATTTTCAGAAATATCGTCTCCGAGTAGAGAGCCTTGAATGTAAACGAAGTGGGAGACCTAATTCAGTTATAAAGAAAGCATTTAATGCATTGGTTAGGCCGGCTTGCAAAGTTTTAGAACCTGGAACATCCAACACCAAAAACAAAAGATGCCCTCCCTTAAACTTTACCATCTATGGGTCAATATTTACATAACCGTGAGATGTGTTTTTTTGTTCTGTGGCGGGGTTCATCCCCTAACATCTCTCCCATAATTTATCACTTAAACATTTTGAGCTTTCTATATACAATGCAACATTCAAATAGTTTAAGGGAAATTACGAAGAGCATTTTAATGCGATGTAACTGCTTTCAGTTACGTTTAAAGTTAACAGTAGAAATCGAAATTTAATTTGATTAAATTTAATTTGATTAAATTAGGATTTTTGCTATTCAAGCAATATAATGTTAATACCATTAACATGAAAGGCATAGAGTATTTTTTAAACAAAGGGCTAGAATAAAATCTATGCTCGCAAGTCATCGGTCAAAGACATTTTTTAAAAAAGATAATTGTTTTTTTTATTGATCAATACGTTTTCTACAGCTTATGATAACAGGTTATTGAAAGCTAGGAAATATTTTTCCGTGTAAGATTATTTGTTGGGGAGATAAGGGTTTACAGATACAAGTGTTATTAATTAACCCTTAACTGGGGGGGGGAGAATAGACGGATTTATACGTTTCTCAAGGGTATTTGCGCGTAAGTGAATGATAACGAACCCAACGAGAACTGGAACTGATATCCCTTCGTATACAGGAAGATAACGAATATAAAATACAAATTACTCAAAATGAATTATCCTATTTATCTTTACTCTCGTAGAATCCTTGGAGAACACTGGTTGACAAACAAAAGTTTTGATTGACGTCTTCACCTCTCATATGGTTAAATTCTCCGTATGTTCAAAGGTGTTCCAATCCATCCATTTTTCCCCTCTTAGCACTTCCTTGAAGAACATAATCCCGAGGGGGTGCTTTCTTGATCCTTACAACCATGACATTTTGAAGGAAAGAGTCCATTTTTTTTTTATCTCTTATCTTTACTTCGTACTTCCACCTCTAACATTTATATCACGTCTCATTCGTCATTATCATTTTCATAGAAATACTACCTTGAGGAGCTCTTGAACCATATATTGAGGACATTTAGCGCAAAAACTTCAATTTCCAATTTTGGAAAGTGAACATTTTGTCAGTTTTCATCAGAAATCAACGTTAAAAATGGTCTATGTGTGGAAAGAAAAACAAAAGTTATTAAGAGCTACAAAGGACAAGGAATTATGGGAAGCCATGATCGCCAATGTCTTGAAGGATACGGCACATAAGCTTAAATGGCAGTAGTTTCGTTTAAAACATTTCTGTGAGCACAATTTTATTGTATTTTCTTTTCCCTACTCTTTTCGTCAATATTACACGAGACCTTCCAACACCAGTTGCACAGTTCTCACCCTTTTTAGTACATTTTTTTTTTTTTTTTATATGTTCACCCCTTTTTTTCCTCCTTTTTCCAAAAATACTGCGAGAGTGAAAGTTCATCTGAAGCCGGGGTTACTGCTATTATCATACATCCGTATCTGTGGGGATCGTCTACTCTTTTGCACCCTCTTATCATATTCCTACTATCGCAATTACTACTACTATGGCCCTCGTCAGAACTCTTCCGTCATGTTGTTACCCTGATACCTATGAAAATCCTGCTTGATTTTAGTCGCACATACCTCCCTTTCCTCATTACTATTTGAACCTGAGAAGGTATTTCATTTCATTCTGCTCTCACGGACGCATCACAATATGACGTTCCATCACTGAAATAATAGAATCATCTTCCGAATCGTCCCGTTGGTATTTCCATTCATTTTCTAGGTACTAGTTACCTTCGTTACTTGTGTCGTTCTCAGATTCGTCAGAGAGTACCCGGGCTGTTATGGTTGCCATTTGTAGCGGCCTGTTATCAGTGGGAATTATCCATTCCTGAATATCCGGTTGTCTTAAAGTTTTCGGCATTGGCCTTAAAAAACAGAGGTAGTTAACTCATTCTTGATCTTGTAAGATACTGGACCAATCTTCTTGACGATTACATAATACGGCAGCACCTAATATCTAATTTGCCCCGCTTATTATAGTATCTATAATAGACAAAGTCCTCTATATAAAAGTCTACATCGTTAGTTGAAATGTCAGACCTTTTCTTTCAGTAGTTTCCTAGCTATCTGCAAATGATCCCTAACTAGTGTAAATACGCAGTGTTGTTCCTGTAGTGCAATACTCTGTTCATCTCCATAATAAAGACGGCGGGGTTTTAAGATTATCTAGCAGGAGAACAATGTCCCTATTATAAAGTTGTACGGTGAGAATTTTGTCGACTCGCTAACGTTAAACCTAATTGCCGCGAGTATCTGGTTAATATATATATATATATATATATATATATATATATATATCTCACAGGATCTACTATTATTACTAATTTATTTTGATAAAATATCGTGCATCGTCCTATTCAACCCTTCTACTTTACAGTTGCTTTCTGGGTGATAGAACGGGGTTGTCACATTGTGTATATTTAAATCTTCAAGCGTCTCTTTCATCAATTTATTAACATTCTCTGTACCATTATCTATTACTAAATGAGGAGGGACACTAAATCTAGGGAATAATTCATCAACTACTAAATGAGCGATCGTCTGAACTTTCTTTGTTACAGTAAATTCTTCGGGCCAACCAGAGTACATACCATTGAAAGCAAAGGTGTATTGATTTCCTGATAGCATCTGTGGGTAAGGTCAAGAAATAGCCAAGACTATCATAGCGAAAGGAAAAGACGGCATATCGTACTCCTGCATACGGGGTTAGAGTCTTCGCAAATTTCTCGTTTGGAAGGGTATACACTTCCCTATAAATTCTACATCTCTAAACAGACATGGCCTGACATATTTCCGTTTGTTAGCATGGAACGTCTTCTCTGTTCCCATGTGACCATTATTATCAAGGTACTGCACGGGTACGCTCTTCTTAAATTGTGGTAGAATGTAAAGCATAACTGGAGATGTAGCTTATTCGTTTCTCGTCGCTATAAGTTACACTTGGCAATCGTTTAAATTACTATGTATTTTAAATAAGAAAAAGGGGAGGTAATATTGTATTTAAAAATATGTTTTAAAAATGACCATAAACTTCTATAACTTCGATGAGTCCATAACACAGGAAGATCTGGATCATACGATTCCCTAACACGAACAATGCTGTTATTTACTACCAAAATTTATTTATCCTTGCGCCCCAGTCGACTCGCGAAAATCCTTGCGCCCCAGTCGACTCGCGAAAATCTGTGTTATTTACTAAACAAAATTGATGGTATGTCTCACTGCGTCGTTTGTGATACCGGCGATGTTTCTGTAACATTTAATTTCTAATAAAACTACTCTCCGATTAACAATTCCGATCCATTATCCAATACACTACATGTACATCAAAGTTTACAGCAACTGATATTTCCAAGCGGTCAGCCATCTACTTACTGACCAGGTTCGGTGTTGCTTAACTTCGAAAATCCGACGAGAACCAGTGTTTCAATGCTATATGGCCGCAGGCTTCGTTCTAGTAAGGGATGTAATGATGCCATATGTCAAAAACTTGATTGATATAGATATTATGGACAAAATCTTTCGAACAAGTACCCTCTGGTCATCGTCAGAGGGATCATAGATTGTGTCCCTGTGATATTGATTATTGATCGTTCCTGCTCAATTGGTGCTTCCCAACACGATTCAATTGATTGACAGATTCGTTTTTCTACGGATTATTAACTCTCTGCAAGTTAAGCCAGGTCATATTGTTGATTTTAAGATTTTTTTATTGAAATACTAATAAGGAATCTTACCAATTAACTCATAGCTGGAGAAAAGATGTGGCTTCATACCATTCCCAATTGTATTTGCTCTTAAAGGAATTCTTCGAACCCAACTAAAATTGGAACACTGCGCGCTGATTAAGAATTCCGATCAGTTATCAATTACACCACCTGCACATTCAAGCTTACAGCAGATGGTATTCCCAAGCGGTCACCAGCTAA
The DNA here is from genome assembly GCA_903632075.3 of Acanthosepion pharaonis. Lineage (NCBI taxonomy): Eukaryota > Metazoa > Mollusca > Cephalopoda > Sepiida > Sepiidae > Acanthosepion > Acanthosepion pharaonis. The sequence goes on along the minus strand of CAHIKZ030001306.1, from coordinate 379,090 downwards.
GTATTGACCAGATTCGACATTGCTTAACATCGGTGATGTTACGCTAACCGGTGTTTCAATGTGATCTTGCCGTACACCTGAGAGAGAGATCGAGAGAGAGATCGAGAGATCGAGAGAGAGATCGAGAGATCGAGAGAGAGATCGAGAGATCGAGAGAGAGATCGAGAGATCGAGAGAGAGATCGAGAGAGAGATCGAGAGATCGAGAGAGAGATCGAGAGAGAGATCGAGAGATCGAGAGAGAGATCGAGAGATCGAGAGAGAGATCGAGAGAGAGATCGAGAGAGATCGAGAGAGAGATCGAGAGAGATCGAGGTCTTCCAACGGGCCTCTTTCGTGTTCGATGGCGTCTCTCACTGGGTCGTTTTTCATATTGTCAATATAGAAGATGCCGAGGATATTTCTGTAGCATTTAATTTGTAACGCATTGAATTCATAAACATTTAAATAAGTTTTTTTTTTCTTTTAATAAAAATAATTTGTAAAATTAGAAAATACATGTTCGATGTTAATGTTTAATATAGACTTTTGCAATAACATTAATGTTTAATATAGGCCTGTGCAATAATATTTTCCGAAAAATTCATCTAAGATGCCTTCATTGCAAGAGTGCAAATTCTTCCTACAAGCTATAAATGCAATTTTTATTATTGACTGAACTACATCGCCAATATATTGGTATCTTTTCGAGCGTTTATCCATAAAAAGCATAATAATCGCCTGGTCCAACTTTAGATTTCTTTTTATAGCAGTCGGTGCAATAAAAACTTACTTCATTCTACATGGCACTTAAAAACCAAAATCTCTTTGTGTACAACTACAGACAGCTTCCGTCTATTTATTTCCATCAAAGAAAGGGCACAATTCTTTCTAAAATTATTCTTGCCAGTCATCGTACTTGAGACTGTCCTTACTATAACTGGACTTCGACAAGCCAGTGGTAAAAATTTAACCCCGTGATTCGGTTTATTCATGTACATTAGTAGCGTATCTCGGTTCTGAATAAATTTTAATCATTGTGTTCAGTCTCCCGACGTGCTTTAGAATAGCGAATAAAACTTTCCAAAAACTGAAATAACAACCTTCCTATATGTCAGTGAATGCTGAGCAATTCCCTCACAGAGGAAGAGACGAAGAAATATTGATTTTCTATGGTTTAAACATTTGTAGGTTATTTAAAGCCAGAATATATTTCTAGATTGTAAAAATATTATTTTTGGAAGTAATGATAAAAAATTCGCTAGAAACAAGGAAACAACTCTGTGATATGTCCTGTAGGGCAGAGAGTATTGGACGGTCAAAGATAAAGAGATGATTTGAAGCAACAAAAATGTGGCTCTACAGAAAGATGCTGAGCATATCATGGCCTGAACATGTGAACCACGAATAAATTTTAGAGAAAATGTGAACAAAAGGCAAACTAATACTTAACACCAGGAAGAGACGGCCCAGATCTCTGGGACACACGAGAGGGACAGAGAAAAGCAACACATAAGATTGCGTTCTGTGTAGTCTCTGGGTCCCCACCCTACTAGAAAAAAAATGGTATCAACAAAAGGGACCATTTCTTTTTCTCATTCGCTATATAAAGGTAAGAGTGGTGACAGCTTAGCTTCTAAGAGGCAGTTAGGGTATCTCGGCGTCGTGTAATGGTTAGCCAGCTTGTCTCGCTAGAACAATTACGACTGAGTAGCGAGTTCGATCCTCACTGGGTGCTCCATACTTCCAGCCTTGTGCCACATCTAAGCAGAGCTTAGAAAATCACTAAGAGGCAGTTAGACGAATGACGTCACAGGAACGCATGTCGTACGTTGGTTCAGTATTCTTCCGCGGCTTTAGCCGGTAGCTAGCCTGAGTGTGGAAGGCGTATCGACGCTTCAGAATATGTGCGCGGTTTTGGACTTGTATCCAAAACCGAGACAATCTATCAGAATACTACACCCATGAGGCACTTCGTCCAATAACTGACCATATTATATCGTACCCAGCGTTCCCAAGCAGTCCACATCGAAGTACTGACTGAGCTTGACGATGCTTAACGTCGGGGATTGAACCGGAACTTGTTTTTATAGTGTTTTGAACAAAGGCGAGAGTCTGAGGCACGATCTCCCTCAAAAAAATACACAACACACAGACAAAGGCACGAACTCCCTCAAAAAATACACAACACAGACAGACAAACAACCCCGGCCACAACACAGACAGACAAACAACCCCGGCCACAACACAGACAGACAAACAACCCCGGCCACAACACAGACAGACAAACAACCCCGGCCACAACACAAAAAAGAAAAACTTCCACAAAAACAACCAACCAAAAAAAACACAAACAAAAACCCCACCAATACAAGAGAAAACCAAAAAGGACAAAAAACAAAAAGAAAAGGGGGGGGGAATGAGAAAAACCCGCCGCCTCCACATTATTTCCTTTTGTCCTCATCTTTATTATTCCAAACTTTCTTCAGGTGTATAATGATCCCTGCGGGTTATTCTGGTTGTCATCAACCTGGTGAAGACTGGAGAGCACAACGGGCGAAATCTTGTGGTAGCAGCAAGAAAGTTGAGGAAAATAATCTGTAAATAATGATAATTCCTAATCTCAGAAATTCAGACCCCCAAAAAGACACACTGTGTCAGAAACAAATCTGAAATCACGTAGACAAAATAGGAGGAAAGAAAGGCTTGGAAACTCACAAGAGATAAAAGGGATCAAGTGGGAAGAACGTTTCACCTGCTTAACGAGCGTATTTTTTTTTAATTAATATAAAAACAGAGAGCAGAAGAGATGATAAAGTGAAACGAAGTGCTGTACGAGAAATTGGGGAGAGACATAATCTCCCAAAAACTGAAGGGACACGAAGAAGATGCAGTTTTAATGAATGTGCATATAACATGGCGTAATTTGAGAAATGATTCTTTGCTTTTTCAGACAAGCATGTTCATCAGTATTGGCGTACTCACCTTTCGGTTGGACACCTCGAGGTGGTGTAATGGTTAGCTAGCTTGTCTCGCTAGAACAATTACGACCGAGTAGAGAGTTCAAGCCTCACTGGGTGCTCCTTACTTTCGGCCTTGTGCCACATCAAAGCTACACTTGGAAAAAAATCACTACTCACCTTTCGGTCGTGGTACATTAAGGCTTTTTTTAGGTGTTTCTCATCGGAATTTTTTAGGCGAACCATGCCTATGTGTTTTATATTAAAAATGAAAACTTCTAAGGTGACAATTTGTAAGAATAGATGTTTCTATAAACAGTATTTGACAACACATACTTTGACATTTGGGTAACATTTGTAAAATATTTTTCGTCAGTTTTGTCAGGAAATTAGAATAGATAATCAAACTTCAAATTCGTTTAAAATTTAAGACCATTTTAAAACAAAAAAAAGCACACCTTACATCAGAAACAGGTGTCTACAAATTGAAATAAGACCCCCGCCCCCCGTAAAAAAAAAGAAAAAAAAACACCGGTAAAACATCAATGGAATTTAATGAAAAGTATATACGAACACGAGATTTAAAATTTAATGAACTTGTATATCAAAGAATATTGGCCTTTCCCCCAAAATGACGCTTGTATTTAAATTCATTGGAAGTATCATGATCTTTGAATCAATTCCAATTAATAGACAAACGGACAATTTCAATTTATTGCTTTTTCTAACGAAATTAGTACCGCAATTTTCCTGAGATTACGACGGAAGCTCAAGGGAAAAATAAAAACGAGCTGAAATTGGTTAAATTCTAATATCTTTCGCGATACAACTAAAGTTAAAATTGATCAGCCGCTTTAAATAAATCGCGATTTGTTTCACTAACGTAGATTTTTTTTCTGATAATCTACATATATATTTTTAAGACGCAGTTTCATTGGCGTGAGCTGTCAAATTTTACACACACGAATGCCAATATTAGCAGTTTCACTACAATGAAATATTTGGCATCCATTATTCGAGTAGCCATTACTGTTTTCGATTGAATTTTATTCAATCTTTCAAGATTTTTAGGAAAACAACTTTCTCAAGTCCAGTAGCTGTTATCGCTCTTTCCACTATTGATGTGGGATTTGCTTCCTAAGCTTTTGTCTGAAGTTGTGTAATGGCAACATGTTGATTACGTCATTTTCTTTTCGTGTTACATGTATTATGCATTTTATCCAGCTTCTGGTAAACCCCACTAGTAATGGTTATTGTTACTTGCTAATTCTTTATGTTTCTGTAATCCCCAGTCCACAATGATCAAACAATGGCTTGGTTTGGTGTTTTACGGTATATCAGTCTCAATGGGATATTTAATGCCGACAAATATTTTTCTGGTAATATTTTGTTTTGTCAAAAATCTAATGCTGGTAATATTATTTTAAAACATGTCATGCTGGTAATATTTTTTTTTGCTTCCAAAAATATATTGCTGGTAATATTTTTTTTTTTGCTTCCAAAAATATATTGCTGGTAATATTTTTTTTTTTGCTTCCAAAAATATATTGCTGGTAATATTTTTTTTTGCTTCCAAAATATATTGCTGGTTAATTTTTTTTTTGCTTCCAAAATATATTGCTGGTAATATTTTTTTTTTTTCAAAATATATTGCTGGTAATATTTTTTTTTTTTGCTTCAAAAATATTGCTGGTAATATTTTTTTTTTTGCTTCCAAAAATATATTGCTGGTAATATTTTTTTTTTTTGCTTCCAAAAATATATTGCTGGTAATATTTTTTTTTCAAAAATACACTGTTGGCAACAGTTTTCTCTTTCAAAAATATATTGCCGTTAACAGTTTTTATTTTTTCTTCAAAATCTTATTTCTGATAACATTTTACAAAGTATTTCTGGTATTAAAACCCATTTTTACTCTTTTATAATGCCTTTTACTTCAGTTTCGGGGTTAACTATTTGCCACAGATGCTACCACCCGGCGTCAGGGTGGACCTGGGAACATCAGCAATTAAGAGGTGGTTCCACGCTCCTCAAAACCTCCTGATCAGAGGCCTTGCTGTTGGACGTAGTTTATCGTCATACCCAGGACACGGCTGTAGTTTATCGTCATACCCAGGACGCGATCAAAGAATGATTTTTGGCAAGACACTCACATTTTCAACTTTCAAATACTTTTTTCACCATTGATCCTCAGAAGCTAACAATTTCGATATTATGAACGGATTTGACGCTATGCATGGCATCCATATTAAAGTCTCGATTTGACGAGGATATTCAAGAACATTTTTTTAATCCGACATCTTATTTTATTACGTAAATTATTATTTTTAGTTTAGTAGACGTTCCGTTTTATCTCAAACAGTATTTATTTCGACCATCGGCCTGCGCATTCGACAAAACGTAAAGGAACTATGCCTCTTCTAGGATTTGAAACTACCGTCTGATTCGGCGTATTTTACCCGCTCAGGTACGATGACTTTCCCATCCAGGAAAGTTGTTTTCCTTTAAAGCACTTATTCGTTCAGATTTCTCGGAAAGCATATTCCTTTTCCTAAACGAAGCCAATAATAAAATAATTCTAAATAATTAATGGATTTATTCTTTTATCCTACGTATTTATATTGAATTAAAAGTTATTTTTAGTGGCTAAGAAATTCTTTTTGAACCTCTCACATAAAAGGCTTTCTTTCAGATAAGAAACATCGCTTTAGCTTCTGTAGGCCAGCTGCTGATGTATTAAATATTATTTATGAAGGAGTCCAAATTTTATATAAGAACTAATTTTTTTCTGAACACGCGTCAGTGTGTTGAAATCTTCACTGTATTTAATATTGTTGACGTGATAGCTAACAATTTTGTTGAGATTTCCAAACTCTTCGTTTAATTCAATTTCACAAACCACTCGATTAAATTTGAATAAGCTGATTTTTTTTTGGAAAACTACTTTGACAAAAACCCTATTTCAAGCTTTAATAATTTTTTTTAATGTATTTTTTTTTTATTGGACTTCATGGTAAACAATATTTTCTCGAAAAATTATTTTAAACTGATATTAAATAAAAAAGATTTCATACTATTGAGCAGGCGACATACAAATGGCAGAGCGTAAATATTTCTTTCTGGAGCTAAATTCCAAATTTTTGAAGCGTTTGGCCTTTTGATTTGTTTATAGTTCTTGCAAACTCAAGGCGAATTTCTAGCTGGGTTCTTGTGTATACAGTGAGAGCCGGATATAAGAGATTTTCTCTGGTCCCAAATTAGAGCCTGTGTTAATGTATATAAAACAGACCAAACCCGGATATAAGAGACGACTTCTCCCGTCCCGCCAACTCTTATATCCGGGTTACACTGTGTGTGTGTGTGTGTGTGTGTGTGTATATATATATAAAAAAAACACTTATGCAAAACAATATGGGATCTTTATTAAATAAGTAGTTTTTATTTTAATCATTAAATTTTTTTTAAAAATAGGAGTATTTCGTATGCTAAATAAGAATACTTTTGGGGAAAAATTAAGTTATGAAAATTTATTGTACTAAGGTACGCAACCTAGTAACACCAACTGTACCACCTTTTACCTGTTTTCACATCTTCCAAAGATTTGATTTAGATCAGTCAATCTGTGATTTTAGAGGCTGTGTGGGACAGACGTTCTAACTGAAGTCACAGAATTTTATATGTAGCACGTAACATTGGACATCTTGAAAGCATTTGACAGGGTTTACCATAGACGTCTTTGTCACAAGGTGAATGTTTGATATTTCTGGAAAATCTTTGAACTGACTCAGTCTTTATCAAATCACGAAATCATGGTCGTCTTGAACGGCAATCTTCTAGATCTTTCTGCATTAACACAGGTCTCCCATCGATCTCTATCTCGCGACCTACGTTGTTACTAGTTTTCATCAATGAACCTTCTAATAGTATCAGTTCTCAACTCGGTATCTGTGCTGATGATCGTTTATTTACTCCTGTTTTAATGGCAAGTTTGATAGGTTTCATAAGGTCAAATTGTCAGCCGATATAAAAAATGATCTGCAATCACCTCTGAAACGAGGCTTGTTAATTTTAACGCCTTCAAAACGAAGTTGTTCTTTTAATCATTTGAGAAACCCCTTAGCATGGCTGATACTAACCTCCAGGAGAGCGACTCGTTGCGCCTTCTCGTGCTACCATTTTTGTCAGACATTAATTGGAACGATTATATTGAATCAACTCCTAAGTCTACTGCGAGGATAGTTGGTTCACTGTATCGTGCGAGAAAATGTCTCTCCCCAGAATCTTTCTGGCATATTTATAAGTCTACCATTCGCCAATGCTTTGAATATTACTATCACATAGGATCCGGCACTACAACTAGATTCTTGATGAAATCCAAAAAAGAATCTGCTGTTATTACTTCTGATCTGGCATCTCGCCTTCAGCCATTTTCCCATTGCCGTAATGAAACGTTCCTCTTCATTTTTCTATAAAATCTTTCATGGTAATTAGACTTTATGTATTTAAACGCAGTACTAGATTGGTGTTAAGGTCCCATCATTTTGCAGCTGAAATGACTAGATTTAACTAAGCTAACAGTTATAGATTTGTATTTGTTGTATTCTCTAACACAGTAACCACTAAATAAAAAAAATACTTTTACGCAAAACGAAAATTAAAAGAATAAATAAATAATTAAGACAGAAGATAACCATTGACATTACATTAAAATGTTTGAAGATCAAAGTTGACTGGGAAGCAAGACTCCAGAAGTGAGTTCCACGAGCGCCAAAAGAAACTTAACATAGAACTTGCCGCCAACCTAGCAAACTAGATACCATAGAGGACAGTTCTTCAGAATAATTACCGTTAAATATTTATAGAAAAATGCCCAGGGAAGCTATATTAAGGCGGTAGGAAAGTGTTTGAAGCCGCGATACTAGGTCAAGACCAGTAGCATTGCAGATACATTGGATTTTATCACGAATAGGTGCACCAGACTAGATGTGGCAGCAATATGCAAGCAAGGATGAATGAGACTTATAAATATGTAAGTTTCGAGCGAGAATACTAGCAAACATGGCTTTCTAGTTGATAGTCATATCGTAATTTAAAAAAAAAAAAAAAATGGTCAAATATTTTTCTCTTCGGATGTACTGGCTTTTAGCATCGCCGTGCCTATAAACCCACTTAATTCAAGGGCTTGGTTGCTCATGTCTTGTTCATATATTCCGATGCCTCTCATGGCCAAAAAAAAAAAAAAAAAAAAAAAAAAAAAGGCTCAATGTCTTGCATAGAGCTTCCTCCTAGACAACCGATCACCCAATCGCATAGTATCCAATACTTTCGAAAATAATTCAAAGAACGAGAGATAAAACAATTGTAAACCACTTACTCGAACACGGTGAGTTTACCACTTCAATTACTTTCTTGATCAATACAAACGAGTTGAAACAATGACAAAGAAACTTTTTTTTTTTCGCGGATCAAATGTGTATGCTCGTTGAAAAGCATTGGCAATTTTTATTACGATAGTATTGCTGTCAATTATCCACGCACATTTTAAATATATAATATCAATATTCGATATAAAACAATGGAGCAATTACTCGTGTCGAGGAAAATTTCTAAATGGTATATAAAAAAAAAAAAAATGAAGCAACAGTGTACAATTATCATCTGTGTAGAAGCGTTGAAAACAATACGAGTCACTTGTGTTTTCGTAGTAGCAGATATTAAATACAATAAAAAAAAAACGGACATTAGAATCAATAGGAGAAAAAAACGGAAGCAAATTATAGTCATCTTTAAGAGGTAACTTCGAGAGGGAAAAAAAAGTCAAGTATTTATTTTTTTCATTTTTCGATTTACCACTTTGCGTTTATTTTTTTAAGGCTTTAAAAAGCGATGATATTTCTCAGCTGGTACTTTTCAAAAGGTTCGTTTTTGAAAGACGAATAAAAATGTTGTACATACAAATTAATTCATTTTTATTATTCTTCTTTCCGGTTTGATTTTAATACATCCGTTTATATTGCAATTATTGAATTTTGTTAACTTAGTAAAATATTTAAAATGTTTATATACTTTAACAGGTGAGAGAGCTACTAGGGAAATAAGTAGAACCTCCCCCCCCCCAGTTATCGGTATAACTATATATCCGTGATATAACACCGCATTTCACGAACGGGTGAGAATGGCTGAAAGGAAACAAAGATAAGCTTTGTTCTCAGAGAAACTTTTGTACTACTAAGATAAACTCTCCCTACCTCTCTCTCGTGTTTATGTATGTGTGTGTGTGTATGTTTATGTATGTGTGTGTGTATGTTTATGTATGTATGTGTATGTGTGTGTATGTTTATGTTTGTGTGTGTGTATGTTTATGTATGTGTGTGTGCGTGTGTGTGTGTATGTATGTGTGCGTATGTTTATGTGTGTGTGTGTGTGTGTGTGTATTTATGTTTATGTGTGTGTGTGTGTGTGTATATGTTTGTATGTGTATATATGTTTGTGTATGTGTATATGTGTATATGTGTTTGTTCATGTGTGTTTATGTGTGTATGTGTATGTGCGTGTGTTTATGTATGCGTGTGTGTTTATGTATGCGTGTGTGTTTATGTATGCGTGTGTGTTTATGTATGCGTGTGTGTTTATGTATGCGTGTGTGTTTATGTATGCGTGTGTGTTTATGTATGCGTGTGTGTTTATGTATGCGTGTGTGTTTATGTATGTGTGTGTGTTTATGTATGTGTGTGTGTTTATGTATGTATGTGTGTATGTATATTGTGTGTTTATGTGTGTGTGTTTGTTTTATGTGTGTGTGTGTGTTTATGTATGCGTGTGTGTGTGTGTGTTTATGTATGTGTGTGTGTGTTTATGTATGTGTGTGTGTGTTTATGTATGTGTGTGTGTGTTTATGTATGTGTGTGTGTGTGTGTTTATGTATGTGTACACAAGTGTCCCACTCAGAGAATGATATATCGCATATATCTACACAGGAAAACAGTGTAAGGAGAAACAAAAAGGAAGGTCTTTACGGTTAATTTGCAGTTTTCTACCTGCGCTCAGTTCACATTAAAAAAAAATTCAGAATACTTACATTTATGTGTAATTGTACAGGCTTCATTCGAATCTGGCCTGATAAATTTGATAAAATCTAACGTTTATCGACAGTAAAATTTCAGATTCATTCGCGTCATTGGCGGCAGCCATTACTGGCGTTGTTTGCATATTTTCGCTGCGGAAAGCTAAACGTGGAAGAACGTAGTTAACGGGCTTTTTATTTTACTGATCTTACTTGTCCCAATTACTGCGCAAGTGAACTATTTACTTGCACACGCGCAGCGTGAGCAATAATCAAAACAAGTAAATATTAATCATAGCTATCCCGCAGCAAATGTATATAAACAACGCTAGTAATGGCTGCCGCGACGCGCGATTGAATCCGAAATTTTACTTCCGATGACTCCATAACAGTAGATTTTATCAAATTTATCAAGCCAGATTCGAATGAAGCATGTACAATTACACATAAATTTAAGTATTCGGGAAATGCGAACTGAGCGTGGGCTCTGAACTGCAAATTAATCTGCTTTTACATATATGGAGAGACTCCTGTGTCTGGACAAATTATGTTTAGGACTCCAGATTCTTTTAAAAAATAAAATCTGAATGTAGTTCGTTAGATAAAAAAATCCCAGCACCCCTCATTCGTGTGCATTTGTAATCGCACCAGCAAATTTAGCCCGATGAAGTACTATTGGACAAAAAGTGTCACACGAAAACACCATCCGTTGTATTACAAACATATCATCTGGTCGCGTTCCAGCAAAGTGTTTTAAAAATTATGGTACTTAATAGATAAATTTGAAAATATTCAGCAAATTCTTTCTCTTGAAATGGCCGTTATGATAAATCGTAACTTTCTTTCCGAATTAGCAATGAAGAAGCGTCCGACACCTTCAGAACTGGAGCCTGGAATCTACACCAGTTATCGAATGAAACCTGCGAGTGAAATTGGGAACCGCGAACTCTTCGGAAGCCGTTCATGGTTGTGCTAGCACGCAGTCGTTAGCAATGCTGGCCCTATTCAAACCTCTCGCAGAAACTCTAACGAAGATCCGTTTAGCATAGTTGCAGTAAAAACCACAGATGCAGTTTTGTCGGCACGCAGCATTACGACAGGCAATGTAAGTTTGGTAAAAGCATTCATGTCTACAATAGAGGAAGGGTTAATGTTTTTGTTTTGAGAAATAAGGATTTGTTTTTTTAGTGAAAATGGTTAAGACACTGACGGCATTTAATCTTTGATCTTTTTTTTTTTTTTGCTTATGTAAACTGCAGTGAAAATACGAAATTAAATGACAACCCACGATACTTCAAGAAAGATGATATATTTTAAGCTGAAGACAATGGCAACACAAAGGATCTTATACTCAACAGGAAGAGACAATTGAGATTTGTGGAACACGTAATGCGGAAAGAGTACTTGGAAAATTTGATACTCTCATGACAAAAATGGAGGGAATTGACAGAAGAAAGCAACGATAAATCTACCTAGCGAGCCAGAGGGCATCGAGTGGTAGAGCAGCTTTTAGCAAAAGAAAATCATTATGAGCTACAAAAGACAGTAAAATGTGGGGAGTCTTGATTGTCAACGTCCTGAAGGAATACGACACAGAATTATTATGAAAAAACAGATCGAAATCAGTTATTGTAAGATTCATAAAAATGTATAGAAATGTCTACAGTGGAAGAAGTCTCTATGGAGGAAGTGTTTTTTGTAAATTATTTCCCCGCTTGATATGTTTAATATATTTATTGAAATTAATTGCAATATGTTTAATATATTTATTGCAATTATTAAATTTTGTACTTATATATTAATTTACGATTAAGATATATCTAAGGAGTTGATTATAGATCTACATAAAAAATGGCTACGAAGAGGATACCACAAAAGAGAAACTAGGACGTTCTTAATAGCTGGAACACCCTAAAAACAAACCCAAAAAACAACCCTCAAAAGACCCCCCAAAAAAACAAACAAACAAAAAGGCATGAAACAAAGTAACAAAATAAGAAAAAGTTATACTAGCCAATTATCTAATGGCAAAGACGTAACACAAGAAAACAGCGAATACCGACAGTATTAAAATTATGGGGAAATACATTAACAAATGTTGGAAATTAACCCTAAGAGAAGTACAGTAGGCATGACTGGTTTGGAAAGGTGACCCAATACGAACTATGCAAGTGTATTTTTTAATGTAGATTAGTAGTATGAACACATGAAGAATTCTGTTGTGAAGAATATTCCTCTGATACTTTCAGGTTTAAACAGATTGTTGGGGGGCGTTTAAATATGAAGATCTGATTCAGTGCCAGAAGATCGGATAAAACATTCCAAATAATGAAACAACAGTTAAAACAAAAAAGTGAAAATGTTCCTCTAGACTTCTAGAAAAATGAAGAAATTGACAGCAGTGCCTATTATTATAGAAACACTTGGAAGTGCCGGTAAGAACTCAGAATGATACTGAAGAAACAGTAACAAAAGAATTCAAAGGATTATTGAAAGGACAGACACTGAGATAAGTTATGGAGTACTAAGATGTGTTGTTTTTCAATTTGTTAGTCCTGGTGGGAATAGTCAGTGAACGAAAAAATAATTTACCGTTATTATCAGCTGTGCGTTGAGGGACACACAAGATTCAAGTTTGTTAATGGGATAGTGTGGTTTTCTCTTGGGTTGAGATTACCGACTATGCGTTAAAGACATTAGGTTGAAAGAAAAACAAAGAGAAAAAGAATGAAGTGACATACTGCAAACATTTCTATTGCCAACAAGCCCAGATTGAAAAAGTTGAGGTCATTCGGTATAAAAATCTTATTGAAATAACGCATTCCATTTCGAAAAGAATTTCATAAAAAAACAACAAAACCAAAACACCAACAAAACCAAACAAAAACCAAAACACCAACAAAACCAAACAACAACAACAACACCAACAACAACAAAACACCAACAAAACCAAACAACAACAACAACACCAACAACAACAAAACAACAACAAAAAAAACAACAAAAAAAAAACAAACAACAACAAAAACCAACAAAAAAAACAAAAACAAAACCAAAAAAAAAAACAAAAACAACAACAAAAACCAAACAAAAAAACAAAAACCAAACAACAAAAAAAACAAAAACAAACAACAAAACCAACAAACAACAATAAACAAAAAACAACAAAAAAACCAAAAAAACCAAAACAAACAAAAAAACAAAAAACAAAACAAAACAAAACCAAACAAAAAAACAACAAAAAACAAAACAACAAAAACAAAAAACCAAACAACAACAACAACACCAAAAAACAAACAAAAAAACCAAACAACAACAACAACAACACCAAACAACAAAACCAAACAACACCAACAAAACCAAACAACAAAACCAAACAACAAAACCAAACAACAACACCAACAACACCAAACAACAACACCAACAAAACCAAACAACAAAAACCAAAAAACAACAAAAAAAAAAACAAAACAAAAACAACAACAACAAACAAACAACAACACCAAACAACAACAACAAACAAAAACAAATATGTTTCCTTTGAAAACAACAAAAAAACACCAAACAAAAAAAAAAAAAACAAAAAAAAAAAAAAAAAACAAATTATATATTATAAATTTAATAATTTAAAAATATGGTTCCATCGCTACACTTGAATTACCATGTTTCAAAAACAAACTATACTTTAACTTTTATTGTATAAATAAATTTAAAATCTATCTCAGATTCATTTTCAAGTGATTTCTGGAAAAACTCATTTTGAAATTTACTGGGTTTATAAGCACAATCTTTATATTATTAGTTGTCAAGGTTACGGGAAATTTAATTATTATTAATAAGGGGTGGTAGGTTGTTCGTTTCCATTAACAACTACTGCATCAAATCTAAGCTACTTTCAAAATCAGGTTAAGATAGGGTAGGGAGTGCCTGTTCAACAAATGGTATCCGTTTTTCGCATGTCGGTTGAGATTTGTATACTAGTAAGATCATTTAATTCGAGTGTTGAGCGTTGCTGGAATTCGGGAGCTCGTTTTTATTTTTATTTAAAACTTCCACCATACTAGTCCCACTATTGAATAAGGTGAGGTTGATAGTAGGAGAGAAATATTTTATATAATAAGGGCTTCTTTCGGAGAGAGTTATTTTCCGGTAAAATGACTTATATAACACTTTATTGTTTTCGATGATAATTATTTTTAAGTGTTCTTGTAAATGGTAGGTATCTAGATGATTTTATAGCAATAATAATGATATGTTATTCAGGCCAGTAAATGTAATTAATACCATTTAATTAAATAAACAGAACATTTTACTTATAATATATATATATATATATATATATATATATATATATATATATATATATATATATGTGTGTGTGTGTGAATATTGAAGTCAACACTTCAGCGACAATCTGTTTCATGTTAGATGCAGCCGTTAAGCCACCTTTTATATTTACAAACGCTCTATCTCTGATATTGAGCACTTTATCCATAATATAGCTCACCTTAAGAGTGAGTGTATATATATATATATATATATATATATATATAGCGGGTTTAACAACCTGTTAAGCGAAATGTAACAGCATAACCATCCAGCCCACAAAATGTTTAATATCTAAAAAGTCACTAAACTAATTGGGTGTCTTCCATGTCTTCAGATAAGACGTTTGCCCATCTTGACACCATTTGTCGTAAGAATAATTGAAAACCCTTTTATTATTCAGCTAAAAAAAAGAGCTGCTTCAAATTATTTTCTGTGTGACACATTGTCTTCTCAACTGAGAAATTGTGAGAGGAAAAATTAATTCAGGCCTTCTGTAATGGTACCAACGCTCATACTCTGGCTTCTATCATCAAATTCCAGTCAAGAACACTCAAGTGAGTGGTGAATAAGTGTTAAAAAGAACGAACAGTAAGGAGGAAAACTGCATCAGGACGTCACAACAGAAAGAGGGATAATCATTTCAACTTAGAGCGAAAGTTATCAATTAGAAAATATCCAACTTAATTCATAAGACTTTTGGCACGTGAGAGGAATTTCAGCTATGACAGTCCAAAGAGCAGTGAAAAGAAGACTTGAAAATAACGTTACGTGAAACCTGAGGCACCTTGATCATCTTGAATAAGGTTGAATATGATCCTTGAATAATATCTCAAAACTTTATTTCACTGTTTCATGAGGTGCCGATTCTGAGCAAGGATTAAATAATGAACACATGATTTTTGTTTAGGATAGATTTCATCACGATACTTTTGTTCAGCTTAGAGAGTAATCATGCATTTTTATAGTAAATTAGTGTTATAAAAACCTCGGAAAATTCCAGTAAGTTATCTTTAATCATTTCTAAGATATAACAGTTCAGAGCTTAATCAAACAATTGGACAATTTCGCTGTTACACGATTTGAGAAATTTTGCTCTTACACCACTATATTTTTAATATTTTCTGTTTATAATTAATTTAATTCTTATGCATTATTACTTACATTTACCGGCCTAGATGAATATACATATATAATTAAAGTTCAACAAAAATGTGAGTACAACGCGAGCAAAGATGTTAAAATTCTTCTTCCCTTTTAACATTTAATATTCCCATATCACTATTGTTATCGAAAACATTGTAAAGTTTTAGAAGTTGAGGATAATGCGGGGGTTAGTAACTCTCCTGAAATACCCACAACAAAAATGGCGGACTCGGTATGTGAATCCACGTGAATAAATGATGAGAACCAATATATGCAGAAACAAATAAGGCATTAAAAAAGTATACAAGTGCAGAAGACGACGATGTGTGTAGCCAAAGAATGTGACAAAATTTCAAGTTCAATGGAAATGAAGTGAGTGAAAGTGCGTACGTACGTGTAGTTTGTTAATGCGTTTTTTTTCCGCGCGAGACTTACATGTTGACATGTAAGAGGAAAAACTATCTCATAGTATTTATAGTGCCGGGGAGCTTCCAGTAGTGGCTTCAGGAAAGTAGGTGAAGTTAACCCCACAAGGATTACGAGTATTACTGATACGTTTGAGCGTGGTTCTACTTTCCGTGAAAATAAATTAGGTAAGCGTCTTTGATTATGTCTGATTAATTGGTTAAGTAACAGGTGCAGGAATTTAAAAATCATTTAGTGAAACATTTGATGGCAATTTCTTGTGGAACCCGGTATTTCTGTTTTGGTAAGAGAGTGCAGACAAAGCAAAACGACCCCCCTGCCCCAACACACAATTACAAGCGTAATTCATAAAACAGGTCAGATTAAATACGACTACATGTTTTTCTTAAATATTACTAAAATTTAGTTTATAATAATTCACAGCTTATTGAAACTTACAATGAAAACGGGCAAGGGAAGTTTTGTACTATGTATGAGTACGTCTAGAGCGGCGGAAATTACAAAAAAAAAAAAAAAAGAGAATATTTCTGAAAGTGGAAATTATCATTTAAGGAAAATGACTATATCCACACTTACAAGTTTACGTGGGAGTCGGCATTTTTAGTTTGTTCTAGAGTAAAAACTTAGCAAAATACATCCCATGATAAAAATATTTCACAAAAAAAAAAAAAAAAAGCATTGTACACATTATATATAGAACGGCAGGTATGGTCACACTCAAAACGCAAAACGGTCGACAAGTCAAAACGCGACAATGGTCACACGCAACTCAAAACGCGACAAGTTGGTCATGGTCAAAAAGCGAAAACAAGTATGGTCATATTCAAAACGCGACAAGTATGGTCACACTACGTCAAAACGCGACAAATGGTCTTTTTTAAAAACGCGACAAGTATGGTCATGGTCAAAATTTTTCGCAACTCAAAACGCGACAAGTATGGTCACACGCAACTCAAAACGCGACAAGTATGGTCACACGCAACTCAAAACGCGACAAGTATGGTCACACGCAACTCAAAACGCGACAAGTATGGTCACACGCAACTCAAAACGCGACAAGTATGGTCACACGCAACTCAAAACGCGACAAGTTGGTCAACTCAAAACGCGACAAGTATGGTCACACGCAACTCAAAACGCGACAAGTATGGTCACACACAACTCAAAAACGCGACAAAAACCACACGCAACTCAAAACGCGACAAGTATGGTCACACTCAAAACGCGACAAGTATGGTCACACGCAACTCAAAAACGCGACAAGTATGGTCAATGCAACTCAAAACGCGAAAATGGTCACGGCAACTCAAAACGCGACAAATATGGTCACACGCAACTCAAAACGCGACAAGTATGGTCACACGCAACTCAAAACGCGACAAGGTCACAATGGTCACAAGAATGGTCACGCAACTCAAAACGCGACAAGTATGGTCACACGCAACTCAAAACGCGACAAGTATGGTCACACGCAACTCAAAACGCGACAAGTATGGTCACACGCAACTCAAATAAGACAACACGGCAGATATAGTCATACATGGCTGAAAAATACTTTCCTATACGTTTCAATTAAAGTTCAAATCATTTCAACAAAAATTATAAGAAAAAAAAAAAAACTTACCTCAATTCTTCCGAATGTATCTATATTTTATTGTTTCACGATGTCAGCTATGAAAAAAAATTAATCAAGCTCTTTTTTCATCTTATTTTGTCCATTTTTTTTTTTCCTGAATAACGTAAGCTTGTTTGATACAACTGTCCGAAAAAGGACCACCTCGCGCATGTACTTACGACCATTTTTTTTCATTTTACAACTATAAGATTTGGAACTAAATATTTTCAGTATTGCTGTTTCTGGTAAATTTTGCCTATTACACCCTTATTGACCTAATGGGTATGATCACTTCTGTCCTTACATCACCATCATTCGATATTTGACTAGTTAAAAAGCATAAAATAATAATCAGGGAACGATTAGCAATAAAATACCGTGGTACTTCGACGTCGTATAAGGGTTAGGAAGCTTGTCTCTCTAGATCCGTTACAAATGAAGAGAGTTCGATCCTCATTGAGTGCTCTATACTTACGGCCTTGTGTCACATCTAAGCTCAGTCAGTTATGTGCCATGCGTGATACACGCTTAGGGGATCACGTGTCTTTCGATACATGACTGACGAAGCAATAGGTTGCCATTTCTTTCTGTGGTAGACCGGTTGCTATCCAAGGCTATAGAACCCGGTCTGTCTTGCTATTTACTCATAGCTAGGGGGCGGGGAAAGAAGATTCATACCTTTCCCCAAGGGTATTAGCACGTAAGTGAATATAATGGATTCGAACTCGGCTCTCCGATTCCTCAGTCCGAGGCGCTATCCATTATTCTGTGTGTCTCAACCTACGATTAGTAAATCGCTATAGTTAAGTACCAACGAAAAAGCCCAAGAGGCGAACTGGCGAATTTCAGTCATCAAAGCCAAACATACATAAGTTTTAAATATTTGGGAAGTGTTTTCAAAGAGGACATAAAAATATGACACCGAAATCCACAAATGCATTAGAATAGTAGAAAGCGTCTTCCAAAAGATATTATAGACATGTGAATAATTTCGTTAGAAATAAGTGTAAATGTAATATCAATCCTCTAATATGGTTTCGATATACTGGATAACTTCCTCGCACATGAAGAGAAGTTCCGCCCTGACTTCACCATCATTGGCCAGTTGACATTTTTAAAAAATTTCTCTGTACACCCCGCTGCGCCTTGCCGGAGTACCACTAGCGTACAGGGGATTACAGAGTGAAAGTGAAGGAAAACAATGTGTCTAGAGAGGACTGAGGAAAGGATAAAAAAAAACTAGGATCAAGTCATCAGAAGATGGCGATTGACGTTTTACATTTAAACTTCTGAAGATTGTAGTCATAAGAAAGCAATTAAGAGGAAGGTAGTTCTACAGACGGGAAGAAGTGGCGGTTGAATTTAATTATTTCAACAGTAAAAGGGTTGTATCTAGCCCGCTTAAATTCATGTACTTGGGTCATCAGGGCAGATGTCTCATCAGAACAGTTGCCATTAAAATATTTCTAGAAAAGACAGGGAAGCCACATCACGTATATGAGAAAGTGACTGAAGTCGAGATGCCAGGTCAGGACCGATTACATCGCAGACCCTTCTTTGGATTTTGTCGAGAATCTAAAGATGAACAGCAGGTACACCTGACCAGATATGGCAATAGTATTCAATGCAAAGACGAATGGTAGATTTGTAGATATGCGAGAAAATCGGAGATGCTACGGGTGTAATAGTAAAACAATATGTAAGTAATATTGAATGTATCAAAAGAAAAAGCTGTGGAGAGATATTACCTACGTCTTGGAGAAAAATGGCATTAAAAAAACAGAAGACACAAACGTAAATCTTTTCAAAGTCCAAAGAGTAAACATTTCTAAAGTTCTGTATGAGTAAATATATAAAGTTGACATTTAATTAAGCCTAAAAAGATTATCTCCTCCGTTGGGGTCGAATAAACTCCATCGCTTTTTTTTATATTATTTGCGGAAACAAAAACCAATTTCAGGTAAAATAATTTAGGGTATCATCCAAAGGAATATCGGCTTGACTACAGTTTTATCGGATAAACGATCTTGGAGGACGACATCAACTTGAATAAAACAGTTGACTTAATGGAATAAGTTCCGCTGACTAAAATAGTGATGCAACCCCATCACAGCATTTCGGGGGAAATTTCGTTAAAAAATAAATAAGTGTTGTTACATCAATCCTCCTAGAGAAAAGTGAATGCTGGCTAATTTCCTAACAGATGAAGGAGGAAACTGAAGAAAACCAAACGGGATTACTTTTTTTCAAATCAAAACCATGCAAAAAAAAAAAAAAAAAAAAAAAAAACAGGAAACCAAAAATCATTTTTTTCTAGTCAGCAAATCACAGGTAAAGAAAAGGAATCTGTGGAGAGCCATAAATTAATGTTAAATGAATGTAAAAGAAAGGAGCAAGTGGAGAGTCATGATGGCATAGGTTGAATGAACATTAAGAAACGAACTTAAATGTGATGAACATTTAAGAATGTAATAATGTATCAACAAAAAGGAAGTAAGTAGAGTGTGACCGTTATCTACATTCTGAAGAGCGAACATTAACAATCGAGACAGCATGCATATTTTAAGGGATTTTTTCTAATACACCCATTTCTCTTATTGGTCTAATACGCATGCTCAGTTTCACCCTTCTTACTCATTGGTCAGTTGACTACTTAAAATAGATGGGGGTGTGATGGGTGCAATATTAACACACGAGCATCTATTTTATACAAAATGATTCACAAAAATTGTAAAATAAAAATTGAAGTTTACTACAATTAACGTTAAATTTAACCTTGCACGGGTGGTTCTACTTTCGGGCAGTTGTAGTGTTATTGTTGGGGTGAGGAATTAGGTAAACATTTGAGTCAAATAAGTTCATTTAGTGTTAGATAATATCAGTTAAACAAGAATTTACAAAATATTAGTTTCAGAAAAGGAAATAAAACTTATCTTTTTTCTTTTTCGATGACAATTCCATACTATCAGAAGACCCAAATTTCAATCAGGCTGTTGTTCTTTCCATCTTGGTCATGGGCTTTTCTGTCCTTCCTTAACTGGTATTTTTTTTAAAAGGTATTTTTCGGATGCCATTTTAAGGTTAGATTAATACAATTATTAGTAGCTATTTGAACAGTATTTTTTCTTTCTTTTTTTTTTTAAAAAAAAAAAAAAAAAAAAAAAAAAAACAAGTATGAGAAAAAAAAAAAAAAAAACTTACCTTCCTTTCTTGCACGATATCACGATTTCATTCTGTCATCATGTGAATCTAGAGTAACAGATTTTAATTCGATGCTATTCCAATATTTTTGGTATTATTTTACGATTACACCAGTCTCCTCCCCGACCGTTGTTTTATGTTGTGCCTGAAACAAAGAAAAGACGCTACTGTGACGGGTGTAATAATAAAATTTTAACAGCATTTCAGTATAAAAAAAAATTTAAAACGTGAAGCAAAAAGACGCTAAATTTAGAAAGGGAAATTTGCTCGTTTTCACTATCCTGTCGTTAACATAGTTAATCGGATTCACTGATCTACTTAGGCTATAGGAATTCTTTAACCACAACTTTGAATTTAGTCTTATTTCTTGTAATTACTACCCAGATCTCATGTACTATCTTATATTGTTCATGTTTTACAAATCATGGAAGTGTTTCATATTTACAATTTATTTTCTCACAAAGTAATTTAAGTTTAAAATTACTATCGGAGATCTATTTACCCTTTCATAATACTTCATTTGTCATGATCCAGACAAGAATGATTTTACTATTTTAAAAGTAATCATTTTGTTTTAGGAACGTTTATCAATACGCTAAACAAAGTTAAAACATTTTTTATTCACAAATGATAATTTCTTGTTGTCTAAAAAAAAAAAAAAAAAAAAAAAAACAAAATTTTCTATCCCTCTCATATACCAGGTGTAACTTCAAAATTGTCCAATTGTTAAATTAAACTTTTAAGCGTTCTATCTTATAAATGATAACTTACTGCATTTCTTCGCCATTTTTATAAACACTATTGGGCTCTGATTTGAGCAATAAGAATGTATAATTACTCTCCAAACTTAGAAGAATCATAATGAAATGGATCATAAATGAAAATCATTAATTAATCATAGCTAAGCTTCGGAAGCTCATGAAGTATTGAATTAAAATTTACAATATATATATATATATATATATATATATATATATATATATTTATATATATATTATTATATATATAAACTTTTTGTTTTTTTTGACCTTATTCTTAAGGCTTCCATTATTTTTAGCCGTTTTTGCATGTAGATGAATGTTACATTTGTTTTGTCAACACTCAATATCAACTGTGAACATGGACACTGTCTTGACAGTGTTTTGAAAAAAATGAAAACAAATACATACAAGAAACTGTTTCTTGTTAACAGTAATATATTTAACCTTAAGAATGGTTAAATGTATATCAGGAAGCACTCGGATAAAAAGAACAGTTGGGCAGTTTTTATATAATTTATCCGAAAAGAAAAAAAAATTAGATCACATGAAAAACTGTATAAAAAAACTAAAATCAAAGCATCTTGTCTGTCGTATTCAATGAGAAATGCATGAAAGAAGAATTGCTGCCTAAATACACACATATTTCATCCCAAGCAAGGGAATAAAACCACTAAGACGCTAGTCGTTATTGAATGTGAGAGTGAGAAAAATTATAGAACAAGAATTAAGACGGAAGATAACGATTGATAATGCATTTAAATGTTGGAAAACCAAGAAATATATATTTTGTGAGCATTAAAATGTACATTTTTTATTAGTATGAACTTTTGCTCTTATGCTGAGACATAGCAATACAAATACAGGATGGATATATATATATATATATATATATATATATATGAAAAAAGCGTCTGAAAAGTACGTTACAAAGAACTGCTAGGTAACCATGGCATATTTGGGAATGATATCCGAATAATCTAGAACCTATCCTTGTAGCAAACCGCCTACACACGGATACGAAATAAGTTCAGTAAATATACAAAAACAAAACAAAAAAAAAAGATGTGTAAAACAAGGATGTTTTCTCACCAGGACTTTTCAGATTATCAAGTGACGCCATTGTGAGGGAACTAGAAGTCCTACTCGGATACATTACTGGCGGCGACAATATTAACTTAACATATGTAGAGGACACAGTGTTGATAGCAGATTGAGAGAGGAAACAGGAACTTCTACAGAAGTTAGCGAAGGAGAGCTAGAAGAAAGGAGAAAACATTATTTGTAAGAAGGAAATGAATGGTTGTAAGCTAAAAGAATAGCCAAACATGAAAATTACATTGAAAATATCGAAATCAAGCAGGTGCAACGATCAGAGAAACGTATTAATATAGACGGAAAGTGCGACACAGAAATAGCTAAAATACCTTCTAAAATCTGAGTAAAATTAATTAACAGGAAAAATATCGTTAGAAAAAAATGCTGAATCACTACATAGTATCAGTCATAAAAACGGTGAAGAGACAAAAGACAACAGACATTTGTTCCTACAGAAGGATACTGAGAGTAACATGGCTTGAACATGTGAATAATGACCAAGTTCTAGAGACCTCCAAAAGGAAGTTTATACATACCATCAACGAGAGACTGTAGAGATTTCTGAAACATTTAATGAGGAAGGGTAGCTTGGAAAATTTGGTACTCGCAGGACAGATTGAAGGTAAGAGAAAAGAAAGTAAATCACAACATCCTTGGTGAACTTAAGTTAGGTACCTCCACAAAATCGCTAAAAAAAGAGCATAGCTTGATGAAAAAGACGCCAACCTTGCCGAAAACAAAATTTTATTGTCTAAATGCTTATGTTATTATTAAGAGGAAAGACCAAAGTTTTTTTTTTAATTATTTTAAAAAATTTTCCTTTTTTTAGAACATTCTAAATTTTGATTAAAAAAAAAATTTTTCTATTTGTATCAGCGGAACTAGTAAATAACATAGACAATTTTTTTAGCACGTTTTTTTTGGTATGACACATTAATTTGAAAAATCGTGCAAAAATAAAAATAATTATCGGATGTTAATGAAACTTTCAGGAACTATTCACAGATGATCGAAATTATTATAAATTTTTTTTTTTTTTTAAAAGTCATGGTAGAAATATTTTTTTAAAATATTTATTACCCCCCCCAAACTAATTTTATGAAAACGCTAGAAATTCGATCGCATCGGTTTTAGTGATTACAATAATTAAAAGCACAGGGCTTTGAGGAATGCAAATCATGTTTTTTTTTTTTTTTTATTGGATACGCAGTACCTGAAAATCAGCTCTGAATTGTAACATACAAAACTCAATAAAACAAAGATATTATTTAATTTCAAATGCTTTTATTTGCTTTTAGTTGTTTTTTATGAATATGGACAATATTTTCTGAAAGCAAAAAAATTTTTTTCGATGAAAATGAATTTTTTCGAATACAATTATTTGTTATTTCATTAATTATAATAGATTTTACATTTAAGTTGTTAAAATATTATAAAATTAGTTAAAAAGCCGCATCGGCTTTCATAAAAAATCCTTATGCGATAGATCTTTTTTTTTAGCGCGTTGTAAATTGTATCATTTTTCACTAATCAGAAGATCCCCAGTAATTAAGAAATGTAATTTTGTGCTTATAATCGAGCTGTAATTATAAAATACGGAAGACCAACCAGAATATAATTAAGTTGCGTTATTTGAGTTAAGCATTGTTCTCCGCTATTAAGGCCTTTACTTTTTAGCGAAACACGTGTGGAGAAGTTAATTTGATTTTTCAATTTCAACTGAGAAGGGTACCTACAAGTATCAGTATCATCTTATGAAATTTATATGATCTTATTTTTATATTAATCTCAGTTACGACATTTTTCCATAAATGAAATATCAAAATTAATAATAAAATGAATGCAAATACAAATAACAGTAGAATGTAATAAATGTACATAAAATTATAGTATTTTATGTACAATTCTGATAAAATTTCATAAGAAAGGTACCTATAAATTAATTAGATACCTTTCTTAAGAAATATGAAATTTAATGTCACTCTTAACAGTTTTATTTTAATTTCTTTACAATATATTTCCCATAAAGCATCATAAACGTAAAGGTGAAAGCTAAGTACAAAAAAAAAAAAAAAAATTAGACCGCTGAAAGTTTTCGTTAAAAATAACGGGGTAAATAATTTGTTCACGTAAATGTAAATTATTTCACTTTTCTCCTTCCGTAGAACAAATTATCCTCATGGAATTCGTAAATATGTCATTCATCACATGTCAAAGAGACGCGAAAGTTTATGACCTGCTTTGTTTTATTTTCAAATTACATCTTTTTTTGGCACAAAAAGCTAAGTTAAGTTTGGTTCAAAATATTTTAAATAAACATTATAATTTCTGATTTTCTTAAAATAAGTTTTGAAAAAATGATAATTGATATTTTAAAAAATTTCAAAGTCGGATTTCCAGTTTTTTTTTAAAATGGAAAAAAATGGTCAATTTTGCTGACTCAAAAAAAACTAGATTTTTAACGAAAATTTCGGACGTGCTAGGAACGATTAAAAAATGGAAAAAAATACCTCCAAAATACTTTGACCTTTCCTCTTAATAATAACAAACATTTAGACGATAAAATTTTGTTTTCCTCAAGTTTGGCGTCTTTTTCATCATGCTATGCTCTTTTTTTAGCGATCTCGTGGAGGTACCTAACTTAAGTGAATGGACGAAGGGGCAAGGTTTGGGAGATATGGTAAAAAAGCCAAAATATATTAAGCGCTACAAAGCAAAGGAAATTTTGCAGAGCCTCGATAACCAACACCCAGAAGGGGCACTGCACATCGGGAGAAAATTATACATCGAGCACAGTTTTATAACCCCCAGCATTCACTGTGCGCTTGTATTATATATTTTAGAAAATGGTATATAAATTTTTATATACCATTTTCTAAAATGCGTTGGTCATTTGTAGCGCTTTATAAATTTTTATATAATAGAACAATTTTAGGAAAATTAATGACAAAATGGAAAAAATGTGATCTTGTGTAATTACATTACATATGACTTCAGCCCGACAAATTCTTAAGCAACGAAACGGGTCATGAAAAAGACTTTCCAATCTCAATAATCTCCCTTTATATACATATAAAAGGGTTTGTAGTGTTCACCCAATACATATGAATGAAAAAGGAGGTCTCGTCATTGTGGTAATTAAGCCTGAAAACCTAACGCCACGGGGAGCGATAAACCTCCGTTGACAGCGTCTCTATCATGTAGCCCAGCAGTAGAGCCCCACATTAACTTGATATCATTTTTTCATTCTGACTACGGCCGGGTATCGCATAGACCAGTCGAGTACTTCGTCCTGGTGAGCGAGACAAGTCAGCCATTACTCAAGAGTTCGAACTGTATTCGGTGTCGTATGGTAAATATTTATTTTCGCCTGGACGCACATGAGTCAGCCAAATGTACCAGTAGCTGTAAATATTTATTGGAGAAACGACCACATCACGCAAGCAAAGAGGGGAATTCAGCAACGCATTAAATTTTATGTAATATTCGTTAATATCAGAATTTTTTAAAACAGATTTTTCAAGGAAACAAACATCTTCAATGAATTTATTTTGCAATATTTCTTTTTACTATCGATTAAGCTATCTAGCACATGAATATATATATATATATATATATATATATATATATATATATATAAGTAAGAACAGCAAGATATATAATCCGGTGTTCTTATAGATATTTTTATTTTTACAAAATAGTGCTCAGTGTAAATTTACAGAGCATTAATATTATAAATTAATTGATTTAAAATATGTTTTTTTTCGCTACACAGTTCTAACCATGTTTCAAAACTGGAAGCTAAAAGCCACGAATTTAATTTTGCAATTAAATTAAAGACATTAGTTCCATTTCATCCTCAAGAAAATTTTCGAAAATTCGCTTGAGGATGAAATGGAACTAATGTCTTTAATTTAATTGAAATTGAATTAATGTCTTTAATTGCACAATTCGTGGCTTTTAACTTCTAGTTTTGAAACATGGTTAGAACTGTGTACCGAAAAAACATTTTAAATCAATTAATTTATAATATATATATATATATATATATATATATATATATATATATATATATATATATATATATGTGTGTATATATCAACGTCAATTGATTATTTAATGCCGATCAGATTTTTATTGCAGGTATATTTTTCAAAAAGGTACTGCTGGTGATTCTTTTTCAAAAATGTACTGCTGCTAATAATATATTGCTGGTATATATTTTTGTTTTTGATTGCCTACGTCCTGAAGGGACACGGCACATAACCGAAGATTACTGGTAATAGCGTATTACTAGTAATGTTTGTCCAAAAAATGTATTTCTGGCAGTAAAACCTATTTTTACACTTCATAGTATTTGAACTCCAGTTTCAGATGTTAACTATTTGCCCATAGCTGAGACCCTAACAGGTGCTACCACCCCAGGTTAGGAGGGACCTGGGAACAATAGCAATTAAGAGGTGGGTCCACGCTCCTCAAAATCTATTGATCAGAGGCCTTGCTATCGAATGTAGTTTATAGTCATTCCCAGGAAGCCACGAAAATATTAACGTAATTCTAAGTTTTAACATTGGTTTCAATCGGCTATGTTAATTAACTATGAATTAATACCCAGCATACATACGGAATCCAAGATAAATAATGCTGGGTGAAGAATAAATACTTACATATTAAACAAACTGAAAAATACTTCGTAAAAATAGTTTGGGATTTTGGATCATAAGTCTTCCGTACTTTTTTCCTTTTAATGTTTATTATTTAAACAGTTTCTTATGGGGGCTCAAGCGAAACGTGATCAAATTATAGCATTGGAATATGATTGGTATTAAGAATTTGGAGGTGATAAATCAGTTGAATTTTTGAAGAAATTTAAAAAAAAAAAAAATGTCTGGAAAAGGTTTCAAGGAGATCAAAGGAGCTTGCAAAATCTAAATCCGGTAAGAACGAGTTCACTTCGTGCCAGGAGAGCCATCGAAGCTGTAAAGAAGTGAGAAGAGAATTCCACGAAATATCAGGAAGATAAGTTCAATATTTCAGATAAGTCGAGAAGGATGCTGAAAAAGTATATAGGCCTAAAAGCACAGGAGATTCGACTACGGTAGCTGTTTCCAAGTGTCCCTAAGCAAAAAGGCTTTACAGAAAGTTTAAAAAAAAACAAACAAATATTATGTGCCGCAAACGGTTTTCATTTGGTTGGAAGAGAATTTTGTTTTTCTTTTACTGTGGAGGCTGTGGTCAACAATAAAAACGAAAGTGTTTATACCACTTCACCAGGAACCATTCCCAAAAGGTGTCAGAATAAATTCCAAACGACACAAAACTGTTGACACAGTTTGGACTGCTGTTGCTTCCGGTTACTCGAAATCGCTTTTGGCGTTCATTGAGGAACAAGTGTAATTGAATTGGAATGTTTACCAGTAAATGTTGCGGAGAGAACAATTTGTTTTTCAGTCACATTTGGACGTTTTTACTAAAGGCAGAATTCCAGCATAAACGGCGAATTTGACGCAAAACTGATGCAAGCAATTATTCATGGATTTTTCGACAAGTGAATTTGGGTTTCATCAAACCTGTTTATAAATTCTATAAACTTTGCGATAGGGTCCATATCTTGGAGAGCCATGTTTCACGTATCTTAACTTTTTCAAACCTGAAAGAAGTTCTTATGACGTTGTGATACTAGTCGAGTGAAGAGGTGGTGCCCTTCTTTTGAGAAGAGGTTTAGGGCTATGGTGAAAGCAAAGAGCGGCCGTTTTGAAGCTTAAAATATTGTTCGTAAATATAACAATCAACTTGTAAACGTTCATTAAACAAAGTCTAGAACATTTTATTTTTGATTAAATAAATAAGGGGGGTCAAAGTATGTGGTACTCGGTAATAGGAAAGACAATATCCTTTAAAGGTTATTTCTTTGTGGTTATCAATTTATTCGATATTTCATGGAGTCATTTAGCATAATAAAGGAAAAGTGTAAGAATGGAATCTTTATATAGACATTAACTTTATTTTAACTTGAAATATTGCACAGAGTAGTCCGAAAGCCTTGTGACTCCGACTTGAAGTAGAAAATTATATTATGTCGGTGGGGGTGAAAAAAAAAAAAAAAAAAAAAACTTTCGAAACAACCTGTAAGTAAGAATGTTTTATGCAGTATGAGCATCTTTTTCTTTGGCTTCCGTAGAGGGATGAGTTTTCAATGAATTTAATGGGTGGTCCTAAAGTCCTGTCACACCTACACAATTTTCTATTTCAGAGGAATGACACAAGCTCCTAGAGTATGGAAGAGAGGTAGTCGGTGACAAGCTTTTCGGACCACCCTGTATATTGAAAACTGAACCCCTCCCCATTAAAATTATTTATGACCTGGAGTGTTTATTCGATAGAACTATGAAATATTTGAAAAATGGTTATTTCTTGGAGAGGTGCATTTCTGTAGAATGACTTTAGGTCACTTGGTTTCATCCATTGCTATTATATAAAAAATTTCCTTTCTTTTTTTAATATTTTAACATACTCTATTCTTGTCTCGTTTAGGGGGAGAAAAAAAATTCAGGGACTTAATTTTTTTTCCATATTGACTCCTGTCATGAAGGACGAGTAACGACGTTATAGAAAAATACCTAAAGCATTAACTAATTGGTTAATGACTGGTTGATGTTGCTGCTCATAAAATGTCGAAACCAAAGCGAGATTTAAATTAATTAAAAGAAGAAAGGCGTAGGAACTTATCCAGAGAGATTATAAAATCTTAGGTTTTGAAATAAAATACAATTACCTTCATTCTTTGCCATGATATCGCCAACTTCATGTTCTAGCACTGTCATTGCAGGTTAAAAAAACACAGTTAAACAAATTCCTTCACCGACACCCGCTTTCTTTGTTAAAGCGTCGTTAAAAAAAAAACACTTACTTATAACTGTAGCCTTTTTACAGTAAAATTAGGTGTCAAGATAATCGTCGATTTTACAAGCAAATTGGAAGCATTCCATAGAAATGCTAACCAACCTTTACAAAATAGTGGATCAAACTTCTTCATTTCACAAAGCTTCTTTGGTTAGAGCAATACTTTTTTTTATATTTCTTTAATTTTTTCTAATATGTATATTTTTCTACTATATATATATATATATATATATATATATATATATATATATATATATATATATATATATATACAGGTACGATGAGAACAAATAGAGTTAAATTCCAATATTCATTACATTTAATTTAAAAGATGGCTCAATATAGAGTAGAGCAATTTAGGATATTACATCGAAAACATGTAAAATTTGGTACACCATTGCTACACGTGTATCAATGTATCTCATCAGGCGATTGTAAATTACTGGCGAGTGAACGATATATATATATATATATATATATATATATATATATATATATATATATATATATATTGAATTATATTTATATATATAATGTCGGGCACCTCGAAGCTGTGTAAGGGCTATCAAACTTGTCCCTTCTAGACCAATTACGACTGAGTATTGAGTTCAATCTTCACTGGGTGCCCCCTACTTTCGGTCTTGTGCTACATCTAAGCTATACTTCGAAAATCACTATATATATATATATATATATATATATATATATATATATATATATAACGCCCCGAATGTCTTGCCATCCCTACCAAAAAAGCAATGAGAACAAGTAATACAAAGTACATGTAGAGGATTCAGTTCAACTTTGCATTCACTTACAAGCAGCCTTTCTTTCAAATTAAGAGCTCGTGTCAGCCATCTCTAATAGAAAATTATATTATGGAGAGGTGACTAGTCTATATATATGTGTGTGTGTGTGTGTGTGCATACATGCATATTTCTGCACTGATAGAGACAGATACATGCTCAGCATCTATCTGTCTCAATAAATTCTATGCTAACAATTTCTTATCTCGCACTTCTCGCTTGTGGAATTCCTTGACGAATCCATGCTTTTCAACCAACTTTAATCTGCAAAAATTTAAATGCAATATCAATCGCTATCTACTGTTCTCCTGATTGTTCTTGTCTTTCTCCTCATTACTAATGTTTCTGTTCCTAATTCCTCCACATCCTGTAACCCTTTGTGCGCTATATATATCTTGCATATCTTTAAAAATTCGCCCATACTTAAAATATTGCTGTCATTAATGGCCCCTGCCCCTGCTATTTTCCTGGAGGTCCTTGATAATATCCAAAGAAAAATTAGCAATGTTATTGGTCCTGATCTGACAGGTCGGCTTCAATCACTTTCCCGCCACAATGAGGTTGATGTTTCTATGCTAAAAATTTCTTATCTCGCCCTTCTCGCTTGTGGGATTCCTTGCCGAATCCATGCTTTTCAACCAACTTTAATCTGCAAAAATCTAAATGCAATATCAATCGCAATCTACTGTTCTCCTGATTGTTCTTGTCTTTCTCCACATTACTAATGTTTCTGTTCCTAATTCCTGTAACCCTTTGTGCGCTAGTGGATTTACTGCTTTGAATGGGGGGGTGGTTATATCGATTAAAAACGTGGAATCGTTAGAACTTCATCGAGGAATTGTGATAATTTTTGCGAGAATAATATGAATTGTATGCAAGAATATTGCGTTATGGCAAATAAAACATTATCGTTTGTGATTGAGATTAGCTTGGGTAAGTGTAAGACAGATGAAAAAAAACCTACTTCCCGTAATTTTAGCCTTGTGTCATACTTACTCTAAAATATCATTAATGAATACAATCTCTTATTTCGTATGTGTTACTATGTCTGTGTGGTTGATTTATTTTACTGATGAAATTCCGCTCCTTACTTTTTAGCGAGTTAATTATTCTGCTATGTTTGGTTTCTGTTTCTAGAATTAACAAACGTTTTGCTTGGATTTGTGTATAGGTTATATCATTGGGGCAACGATCCCAGCAGGCGACAGCTTTGGAAAGTGCCTGGAAACCATATCATAGAATAAACTGAAATTAGGCAGAGGGAAATATTTTTGGAGCCACTGACCATTGTGATAGCAAGTATCACAAAGTGTTTACTGGCCTCGTTTCCAATGTCAATAACGCCAGATTAGGCACTCTCTCCACGAAACCGTAACTAAGATCTGCTCAGCATAGTTAAAGTATAAACCAAATGTTGGCTCTGTGGTTGTTGAACAAACAGAAATGTGCCTGAACCGTTGATGGCTGAGCTGGTAGGAAATCGCATGTCATCGGTGGCTGGAACGCATTGGCCTTATTCATAGAGTTGATCACGGGCGCTCTCTCATAGAAACGGTAACTAAGGTCCGCTCGGCGTAGTTGCAGTATAAACCACGAGTGGGCTCTGTAGGTTTTGAACAAAGACATATGTGTCTGAGCAAGTGTCATCAATGAGCATTGGCTATCCGCTGTAGTAGACAGGAATATTAATATAAGAACTGTCAGACATTATATAGCATTGTATATAAACATTGGTTTCGTTTTGATTGATTTGTTTTACGGCATATCAACCTCAGTGGGTTATTTAATGCCGACAAAATTTTTATTGCTGGTAATATGTTTTTCTTCAAAAATCTATTTCTGGGAATATTTTTCCTTGAAGAAATCTAGAGCTCGTAATAATGTTTTCAAAGAATGTATAACTGTTTGTATTGCTAGCAATTTAAAAAAAAAATATTGCTGATAATAATTTTTCCTTCAAAAATTAGTGCTGCTAATATTTTTTTATTAAAATCTATTTCTGGTATTAAAACCTATTTTTACACAAGTTTGGGTTTTAACTATTTGCCCATAGCTGGGACCCTAACAGATGCAACCACATCAGGTCAGGGTGGACCTGGGAACACCAGCAATTAAGAGGTGGTTCCACGCTCCTCAAAACCTCCTGAGCAGAGGCCTTGCTGTTGGATGTAATTTATCATCTTACCCAGGACGCGGGCGTAGTTTATCGTCTTACCCAGGACGCGGATGGAGTTTATCGTCATATCCAGGACAATATATAAACATTGGAGATAATTTTTAATGTTATTCATTTTCTTTGACTCTACCTGTCACAAAAATTATACATCATGGACTACTTAGGACACCATTCTTGTATTATGGTGTCTATTGTAAAACTGTACAACATTAATAAAATATTTTGCTGATAGGAAAATCATTTGAGCGGATGTGTCAGATATTGTGTCTAGTTAGTTTAAAGATTGGACGTTTCAAAACAATGGACTAGTTAGGGCACTAGTTTTGTATTATGGTGTCTATTGTAAAACTGTGCAACATTAATAAAATATTTTGCTGATAGAGAAATGATTGAGCGGATGTGTCAGCGATTTTGTCTAGCTAGTTCAAAGATTGGACGTTTCAAAACATCTAACTCAACTTTGAACCATGGGACACATTTGTTTAACTTGGCATAGCGTAAATGGTTAACAGGCTAAGTTTGGTTGAATATTACTTCTGGGTAGTGATTTCCGCGGGGAAGTTTAAAAAAGTTAAGACCAATCACTAGGAAGCCTTCCCCACAAGCAGTACCTCTCCTTCGGGAGGGGGCTGGGTCATTTGCCCGGCGCCTGAGGCGTCAACAAAAGGTGATTTTTTGAGAGGCTTGGGCAATTTTCCTGCAGTATTGCAGTTAAACAACTTTAAACCTTTCACCTTTGGTAGCGATGTGGGTGCACTGAACAAAAATGAACAAAAAAAAAAAAAAAAAAAAAAAAACAAAAAAAAAACAAACAAACTTGTAAGTAAAAAGTTTAATTCGCACTGTGTTCTCCATCAATAATAACAAGTTTATTACAAATGATAAGGATATTATTATAATCCAAAACATTAACCTGAAAATTCGAGTCATGTTCTTAAATGGAAACTTTCATATGGATGCCAGTTATGGCGCCAAACTTGTTCAGAAATATCTAAACTGTCAGTTGCATACAATTGCTTCCTAAGATCAATGGTCACAAATGGCTTTGAGCGAGTAAGCCCTGAGAGTCTTGGCATCGGTCATCCTTCTTTGAATATTGTGGACTGACGCTACAGAATCACAAAGAACTATACCAAATAAAGAAAACCACATCACTTGAGGATTACCAATCATCATCAACAAATAATGACATAATCAAGATGAGGATATTCTACGCCACTTCAAACAAAAAGTTAGGAAGGAAACCCCATCGATAAAAATTACTGGACTTGAGAAACCTATTATCATGAATTTTATAAATTTCAACCGAAAGTATTAACAGCTTGAATTGAATGTCAAATGTAGCGATGTGGGTGCGCTGAAAAATAAAAAAAAACTTCTGAGCAGCGAGTTTGATTCGCACTGGGTTCAACATGAGTTATTAACAAATTTTTTACAAGAGAAAAGGACATTGCTACAAAATCAAAACAATTACCTGAAAATTCGAGTCATGATCTTAAATAGAATCGTCAGGTCGAAACTTTAGTATGAATGCCATCTGTGGTGCCAAACCTGTTCAGAAATATCCAAACTGTCACCCATATTCAACTGCTTACTCGGATCAATGGTTAAAATGTCTACGCGCGAGTGAAACCTGACGGTTTTGGCAAAATCATCCATCTTTGAACATTGTGGACTGGCACTACAATATCACAAACGAAGAACTGTACAAAAAAAAAAAAAAAAAAACAGAAACCACATTTGATTTGTTTTGTTTTGTTTTACGGCATATCAACCTCAATGGTTTATTTAATGCCGACAAAATTCTTATTGCTAACATTTTTTTTCAAATGTATTGCTGGTAATTTTTTTTCCTTCAAATATCTGTTTCTGGTAATATTTTTTCTTCAAATATATATCGCTTGTAATATTTTTTTCACA
The DNA here is from genome assembly GCA_903632075.3 of Acanthosepion pharaonis. Taxonomy (NCBI): domain Eukaryota; kingdom Metazoa; phylum Mollusca; class Cephalopoda; order Sepiida; family Sepiidae; genus Acanthosepion; species Acanthosepion pharaonis. The sequence continues at coordinate 344,714 of CAHIKZ030001306.1, read as the reverse complement.
AAAGTATAGCTGGTAATATTTTTTTCAAAAATGTATTGCTGATAATATTTTTTTCAAAAATGTATTGCTGATAATATTCTTTTCAAAAATGTATTGCTGGTAATATTTTTTTCAAAAATGTATTGCTGGTAATATTTTTTTTCAAAAATGTATTGCTGGAAATAATGTATTGCTGGTAATAATTTTTTTACAAAATATTTCTCGTATTAAAAGCTATTTTTACACTTTCATATTGTTTTGACCCCAGTTTGGTGGTTAACTATTTAACCATAGCTGTGACCTTAACAGGTGCTGCCACGCCGGGTCAGGAGGAACTTGGGAACAACAGCAATTAAGAGGTGGTTTCACGCTCCTCAAAACCTATTGATCAGAGTCCTTGCTGTTGGATGTAGTTTATCGTCTTACCCAGGACGCGGATGTTAGTTTATCGTCATACCCAGGACGGGTAACCACATTTGAGGTCTACCAAGAACGGCAACAACTAAAATAGATAGCAGATGTAAGTCGAAGAGAAAATAAAAGATATAATCAAGATGTTGACATTACACACTACTTCGAAGAAAGGTTAGGAAGGAAACCTCCATCAATACAGGAAAGAGCAATAACAGCTACTGGACATAAGAAACCTATTATTTTTAAATCGTTTTAAGAGAATTTTTTTAAAAATAACTTTCAACTGAAAACAGTTTGTCTCGTTAGATCAATTACTACTTAGTAGTGGGTTCGATCTTCAATCAGCTCTCCGAACTTGTGGCCATGTGACACATCGGTGCAACGCTTAGAAAATTGTGAGGCACTTCGACAAATGATTAGTAAGCATGTCTAACTAGATCAATCAGGATTGAGCAGTGAGTTTGACCCTCACTAGGTGTCTTATAGTTGCAGCCAAATCAAAGCTACGCTTAGTAAATCAATATTTCTTAACAAGATGACGTAAGAGCATAGGCCTATATATTTTGTCACCTATCTTTTTTGTAATCTAATTCCTTAGACTCCCCCCCTCCTATTAGCTGACAGATATTTCAGTTCTCTGGTATGTGTGGAGCGCCAGTTTTACGTAACTTTTATTTCTCTGAATTGTGCACAATTTTCCTGAACAGGACTATATGTACATGACACAGGGATTGAATTCATGAGCACTAGAAGACAGCAACGATTTATTAACCATCATTGCGTCCAAATATATAAAAATAATAAAACAGTAATTAGCACATGGAAAACACCCCATATCATTCAAAATAATGAAATCTGACGATAGCCATTGGCTATTTAACTGAAACGTTTGTGCGGATGAATTATGGAATTATCATTACTTACATTAATAACATTCGTACAGGCAGCAACTTAAGGGCGTATCACGTTGAAACACAGGTTCTCGTATGATCAACGAAGTTAAGCCACGTTGTCTATTGCTAGTACATATATGGGTGACTGCATATGAATACCAGATGCTGTAAGCCTGGATTCTTTTTCTCATAATCTATCATATTCAGTAATTCTTTGCGTCTTATTGGCTTTATCGCCTTCATTGTGGTGATATGCTTGAGAAAAAGAAATCACAATCACTTCATTGATTGCCTTCAACATTATCGACGAAATGTCTTGAATAATTATTACATTCGCTACCAGAGTAAGAACTTCAAGGGTTAAGAAATTACTTTCAGCGTGTCTCTTAGTAGGTTCCAAGATATTGAATGCATTGAGAGTTAGCCTCATAATCAAGGTAACGTCTCAAGGTTTTATCGTTTCCTACCAGATTTAAGATGCCAAAGTCAGATGTTTCTTGCATGTTGTCTCATGAAGCTCACCAGGACTATTACTGCATCGACTGCTTTCGTCACAGTCGTAGTATGTCTTGAATTACTAGTCAATTCACTGTCATAACACGAAAACCAATCACAAATTGCTGTCAATGGCGTCAGTCTAACGTAAATAAATATTTTCGGAGGGTTATTAATCATTTAGTGTCCGTCGATTCTTGACACCGAAGGGATAGAAAGATCATGTCGCATATTTACTGGAAGCTATACCAGTATTACATATTACCATAAATAGGTATGAGTTTGATCCAGAAAAAGTCAGAGAAAGCTATGATATCACTATTATTTGGGGCTTTAACATTCGTACTGACAGGCATATAAAAGCTAATAGAGAAGATATTGTGTTTGAAGATGACAAATAAAAAAAAGTGATTTCTCATAGCAAAGTCACATTAATTAAACAATTAAAAAAATATCATTTCACCCTAAGCAGGGTAACAGGACCACTAAGACGCAAGGCGCTTACTGTTAGAGAATATGAAAAAAAAATCAATAAAAGAACAGGAATTAAGAAGACAAAAAGAACGATTGATATTGAATTCAAAATTTTGAATCTCAAAATTGACTGGAAAGCATTAAGTCGGTAGAGAGTTCCACATGCGAAAAGTGCGATAGAAGGAATTAATTGCATAGATCTTACGGTAACATCTAGCCATTGCAGCTGTCAAATGACGAAACCTTACCGCCAATTTAGTACTGCACTTAATTTTATAAAGCCTAGCTACCATACTGGAAAGTTTATCAGAACAGGTACCACGAAAGAATTTATAGAAAAAGCACAGGGGAGCCATATTAGAAAGTGACTGAAGCTAAGATGTCAGATCAGGACCAATAATATTGCAGATTCTTTTTTCGGATTTTATATCTAAATATATATAATGAACTCTAAACAAATTGTCACAGCAATATTCGAAGCAAAGACGAAGGGTAGACTTATGGTAGACTTATAAATATGTAAGATAGATTCAGGCGAAAAAAATGCCTAGTACGACAGAAAGAAACAATTTTCTTATCAGCAGACTAAGCAATTGATTCAATACAATCTTCTCACTACAGGTCAGCGGAAAACGTTAATCCAAGAAGGCACACTAGGTAATGGTAATGGAGAAAACAGCTCCATACATAGAGAGATTGATTAATTCATTTTCTACGGTTTATCAACCCATTGCAGCTGATTAAAGCTAGAAAATATTTTTAGATTATAAGATTATGTGTTTGAGATAATAATGATTTAGTGATACAATTAATTAACCCCAACCTGGGGTGAAGGATTAAATTCATACCTTACCTAAGGGTTAATATTTGCGCGTAAGTGAATATAATGAACCCAACGGAAAATGGAACACGGCTCTCCGATTAACACTTCAGAGCCAGTATCCATTACACCACCCACACTGGATGTGTGGGTGGTGTAATGAATACAGTTCCTGGTATGCCCTGGCGTTCACCCACCTAGGTACTTACCAATTTTGACGTTGCTTAACTTCGGTGATCGTACGGCAACATGATGTGGCCGTGATCACTTTATGACAGCTGCACATTTAAACTTACAGCACCTGGTATTCGCGTCTAGGTACTGACCTGGCTCGACGTTGCTTAACTTCGGTGATCGTACGGCAACCGATGTTTCAAAGTGATGTGGCCGTGAGCACTTTATACAAGCTGCGACTCCAAACTTACATCGCCTGGTATTCACGAGCGGCCACCCGTCTAGGTACTGACCAGGCCCGACGTTGCTTAACTTCGGTGATCGTATGGCAACGTGATGTGGCCGTGATCACTTTATAACAGCTGCACATCCAGACTTACATCACCTGGTATTCCCACCTAGATACTGACCAGACTTGACGTTGCTTAACTTCGGTGGCTGTACGCCGTAAACCGAAATGAAGAATTCAGATCATAATATCGGTTATGATGATAATGATGCTGCTGCTGATAATGATGATGATGATGACTTTCAAGATACTTGCATTAAGAGACCCATTGATACTAATGACTATCCTTTCGTACTCACATCACTTAAACTATTACGACTCTCGTGACTAACAAACGACAAATGAACAAAGTAATATTAAAATCGTAATAATATTAATATTAAGAACTACATGGTTCTTAATAGCGGACTGAAAACTCATTGTCTCAACTCTGTATTTGAAGTCAGAAAACAAAAGAACCATTAATTGATTTTAATAGTCCAGCCAAGAATCCTGACTGCCAAGAACAATTAGTCCGGATTTAGTTTTGGCAATCGGTTAAAAAAAAATGTTTCTCTCCGATGAGGTGATTCGCGTAATGTGTTTAGCATCGTTAATTGTTTAATGACGTCTCGGCTAATCATCAAAGCATGACAAGAAGTCAGGAGTGCATTGCTGCTTCATAAACAAAAAAAGTGGGTTTACTTTTTACATGTTTGTTTCGTCATTTTCTTTTTTTTAATTTCTTTCTTTCTCTTTCACGTATTTTTTTTTTTTTTTGGCGTTGAGAACTGGAGGAGAGGGTTCACCAGAGAGGAAATGTAGATGTAATTCTTTAACTTTTATCGATATACACGGTGTCCCCACGAAAAAAAAAAAAAAAAATTACAAGATTTTGTCATCAAATAACAGCCAATTCTCGCTCCAATGGTCTCGAAATTTTAACAAAATGTCTAAAATTCTAAGTTAACAGTGCGGACTTATCTATTTATTTATTTATTTATTTTTTTTACTGTAAGTTTGTTGGTTGTTGATTTTGTTTAGCGGCATATCAACACCGCTATGGGTTATTTAATGCCGAAATCTACATATTTTCCACGTAACTTTAAGCTTTCAACTACAGGTATTTTGTACACATTTTTATACTTTCAGATATAATGAAATAACCAATCACCCCCATGGATGATTACACTATAGGTAGCAGGTCCCTATAAAGTCAACCGTCTACGAAAAACTCAAGTAAGTAAGTATGTAACGGAGACGACGCAAGCACCTCCGACCTGCCATTTAGTAGCGCTTACTACTAGACTAACATGTGTGTATATCTGTACCATATTTCACATTGTACTTCTAGTATCTATTTGGTGTTATGTGTTTATTCCCTTAGCACCGAATATAACAGTGGCAACGAGTATGTTTGAAACAAACTCACACGGAACATAACATTTTCATAGTAAAGTCCTGTTATTTTTATAAATATAGTTTGCAGATTATACAATGTATTTTTGGTAATTTTGCGATAAAAACGTATTTTTATATTTTTTTGTTGCATTGATTTTCATTTTGGTATAAAAAAACTATTGTTGGTTATTTTATTATAAAAATGTACTGTTAACCATTTCGGGGGGGGGTCACTATTGGCCCATATCTGAGAATGTAACAAGTGCTACAACCATAGATTATGGTAGAGCTGGGAACAACAGCAATTAAGAGGTAGTTCCCCGCTGCTCAAAGCCTCCAATCTCCCGATCAGACGCCTTGCTGCCGGTTGTAGTTTATTGTCATACTCAGGACAGTATGGTTTACCCTGTTCAAGGGCCGGGGGTCACTCGAAGTACTAGTTTACGTTAGGAGGCAGTTTGTACTAATAGCAGAGGAAGGTAACGGTTAATCCTAGATGAACAGATTGAGATTGTAGTGATCGGGGAAACATCCTCTTGGGAGTCGGTTCCACAGAGCAAAAATACGCGGGAAGAAGCTGTTCATGTGAAACTTACATCTCACCGATGGGATACGGATGGGATATGGGTGGTTTACGATAATGTAAGTGGCATGTTGGGTCTTATCTGTGAAGGTTAGACCTGGCAGGAACAAGTGTTCGTCCACTCACTTTCCGTGGAAGAAAAAGAGAGAGAGAGAGAGAGAGAGAGAGAAAGAGAGAGAGAGAGAGAGAGAGAGAGAGAGAGAGAGAGAGAGAGAGAGAGAGAGAAAGAGAGAGGGAGGGAGAGTGGGAAATAATTCGTCACCTACAAAGACTTTTGGACACCATCAATGAGAATCTACCTGGAAGATGGATCGGGGATGCCAATGAAAATGACGATACCCTGTTGAAATGGCCACCACGTTCACCTGACATGACAACATGTGATCTTTTCTGGGGCTATGCGAAAGGAAAGGTCTATATCCCCTCTTTCCCTACAAGCCTAGAGGAACCTAAGCAGAGAATCACTGTGCCGCTGGAGAATGTTACGCAAGGCATGCTATAGCGTGTTTAGCAGGAGCTGGACTACCGACTTGACGCGTGTCGTGTCAATGGTGCGCGTATTGAATATTTGTGGAGCTTTGTGAAATCGGTTATAAAATCTACATTCCTTTGAATACCTTGTTCGACACTATTTACATTGTTAGGACTATCGTCCTCATCTTTCTTGCCACATTTATCACAACGTTTCGGCCGTTGTACGCTCCGGCCTTATTAACAAAATCACCGGACCAGATTCTGACATTAGAATCCGAATGCTAGAATCTAGAAACTAGATTCCGACTGAATAATAAATACTTTGGAGAATACGCTAAATATATTTTTGCTACATTTTTTTCAGAAATGTATTAATGGTGGTTGGAATATTCGAACTGAACCCTTTATTTCGCTCACTGGGGTAGACTGTTCTAGTTCCACGTGCCGTGTCTAATGGATGTCACTTATCAGTTATCTCCTATTAATTCCCCTCTCCAATTTCTCCCCAAGTTCTTCACATTTCTCCTCAAGGACGCATGGCACAGTGGATAAAGGCGTTAGTTAGATCCAGTGACAGGACCTAAGGAGTGTGAGTTCAATACCTGGTTAAGGTAAAAGAAATGACTATTAACTAACGTTCAGTAATTTGATCAAATTTCGGTAAGTAGGATTTGCGCCTGATAGCTGATCTCTACGCTAACCTAGCTCCCACAGCTGTCATATGCTCCAATCGACGAATGGGTATATAAGGCGATCATACGCCGACTAGGAGATATATACATTCTCACACCTGTGGAGAGATACAAGCTATCTCTCCCAGATCGTGACAATGGACAATTGGTAAACAAAAATATTTTTAAGACCACTGTTCGATTGAGATAATCGAACAATAATCTTTCCCAGGTCCGCGTCGTTTTCAACACGAATACTGATCCACAATACAAGGATGAACTATAAGGCTTAGCGATTTTTTATACAAGAATTTTAATATGTACAAATATACAAATATCAAAATAAAAGAACATATAAGTATGAGTTAAATCATCCGACGACCAGATCTCAAAACTTACGTTGGGATATCAAAATTCGCCTAACACCAAATGGATTCAACTGAACCGGAACATACAAAATATAAGTATGAATTACTATGAATTGAATGTAGAAGCCAGCGCATACACAAAAGAGATGGGATAGGAGTTACAATTATTGTTTTGACATGTGGAAATATGTTTGCAAGAACATAATATTCATGGATGTATGTATATCTTTCTACTACGGGTCCAAAATATGATTACTTATCTTTTATATTCAGTTCTCTTTTTTTATATCAATGTCCTTTCTTTTCTTTTTCCCGACACAAACACAATTTCACACACTGTCCGGCTGTAACAGAGGTATACACTTTCTTCCTCTCTTTGGTTTTCTTCTTTCTTTCCTTCTCCTTCTTTACACAATTCAGCTTATAACAGAGGTATACACTTTCTTCTCTGGTTTTCCTTTTTCTTTCATTACACAATTCAACTTGTAACAGAGGTATATACTTTCTTCCTCTCTGGATATCCGTTCTCTTTAAACGCAGGCTGATTCCTCAGCGTATAAAGTTCTATGCATCTTCAATTTGGGGTTCTCGAACAGGAATACTTCTTGCTATATTTCTTGTCCGGAATTGCCTGGGTTGAACTGGATAGGTTCCATCACTATCAAATGCGTCTTATCTTTCCGTTCATAAACTATCAGCGCTTCGGCTTCAGGTCTTGCCTCTTCCAAGTCAAGATAGCGACTGATTCTCGAGTGAATCTCTGACTGTCACGTGTCTTAAGCTTTGGCGCGAATTCCAGCTTACATCCGTCCCCTGTCTAGCTTCTGTCTAGACATTTGTCGCTACGGGTAATTGGGTCAATCAACCTTTTGACCTGCCTTCCAAAAATGTCATAAGACTCCCACGTGATCTTTATTCTGTTGCTAGGCGGAAATTAACCCGAATATATGCGTATATGCGTGTTTAGGCTATCTGCTTTCGTCACACAGCTCAATAGTATTAAAATAGACTTCAGTCATTAAGTCCCTCCTAGACAAAGCTATTAAATGTTCATCAAAACCGTGTAGATCTATTATATTTCTGAAGAGTGGTGGCGCTCTTAATGAGATTTCTTTCCTCGAATATCTTTTGGGGCTTAAGTGTCTTCCAGACCTCAACGGCATATTTATATTATTGCTAAAGATACTGCAAAACTGCTTGTTTCATTGTGCCGCTCCAGGAAGTACCTAACACTAAGAGCCCTGAATTATCTCTACATGATAGTCCTGGGTTGTTGCTGCCCAGTTTCACTTTCCAGCCTTGAGAGAATTCAAAAACAATTACGCGGCATTTTGGTAGATGAATTATTTTCTTTTCTACAACCACTTTCCCCAAAGACGAAACGTTGCTAGTCTCTCGTTACTCTATCACTAATACAATGGCTAATGTTCAAAGGAACTATATGCCTTAGTTCCACCTGTTCATACCTTGATAGCCAGGAGCCTGCATGCCACTTGAACAGCGTCAAATCATCCTTATTCCTTTTGTCTTCTTTTCATAAGGAGGAATTTCCACTGGGACAGCTTCTTCCCCAGAAAAGACGCTCTTTGTGAGAAGCTTCCAAGAGAAAGCTTCCTTGACTACTAGAATGTTAACTTATACAAGTCGAAGGCCAATCATCTTACCGTGTGTAACAGCAAAATTGTTTAAATCGTTTAATAGCATAATTGTCTTTGCAACAAAATGTTTAATATCTAAAAAAACACTGAACTAAATGAGTTTCTTTTTTCCAGGTTTTCAGATAAGACGTTTAGCCATCTTGACACCATTTGTCGTAAAAATCGCTGAAAGACTCTTAGTGCTATTCAGCTAGAAAGAGGACGGGTTAAAATCGTTTTAAGTCAGCCCGACTCTGTCTCTCCAACTGTGCACTCCTGAGAGGAAAAGAACATTCATGACTTCCGTAATGGTACCAATATTCATACTCTGGCTTCCATCTTCAAATTCATTCAAGAACCGCCAAGAGAACGGTGAATAAGTTTAAAAAAGAGGGAAACATAGAGATAAAAACTGGATCAAGAGGTCACAACAGGAAGAGGGATCGTCATTCCAACTTAGAGATAAAGAGATCAATGAGAAAAGATCCAACTTAATCACATGACAGAGGAGTTTCAGCTATGACAGTCCAAAGAACAGTGAAAAAAGACTTGAAAATGAAATCGTATGTGAAACGTGTGAGGCACCTTGTTACTTCCGGACAGAAAGTTAGGTTAGAGAGGGCAAATATCATTTTCAATAATTTGGAAAATTATACTGAAATAAGATATATATATATATATATATATATATATATATATATATATATATATAGTAGGTTTCAACGTATGAGGATCTGACAGCGTATTGATTCAGTTATGAAAGTTTGTGCGATAATCTAGTGAGATGAGATCAGTGTTAGATTGGCTGACCTTTTAGATCTTGCTCTCGATTCTTGAAGATGATTACGGCAAGCAGACTGAAAATTGCTGAGTCCACTAAAATACGTTGATCTCCATTCTACCCAGTACAATGTTAAGCGATAAATGGTGTTATGTGGTATATTGACAGCTGACAAGTTGCTTTTCAGTTCGACTTCGCCGTCACTCTCTCGCCAGTGGACCTTGCAAATGAACTGTGTGGATAAGAAAGAATCAAGGTAAACTGCCAGAAAACCCACACAAGCGATTTGATTAAATTGGTGAAGGCTTGTGCAGAAGCATCTACACTTTTCGGAACTACTGATACACTTAGTCGGTGCAAATAAATGCCACAAACGAAGCAGACAATATTATATATATAATGAACTTTATTTAAATCGTTTATGATCTTCCGATCCTTAGCTATAGTTAATTAATGACGAATATGCCTTTTCATTTATGATCGATTTCATGACGGTTCTTGTGTTAAGCTTAAAGAGTAATTATCCATACTTATTGCTCAATGTAGAGTCCAATACTGCTCTAAAAACCTCGACGAATATCAGTAAGATATCTTTAATCATTTCTAAGATATTCTAAGGAAATGGCAGTTATACTTGGAATCAAAAGGTAATGTTTTTTATATATGAGGAAAGAGAGCTTGGAGAATTTAATACGCACGGGACAGTTTGAAGGCAAGAGATGCAGAAGGGGAACTGCATATAAATGAGATAACGAGCTTTGGGAAGGAGAAATATAGTAAAAAAGACCATCATTGCTAAAAGCTACTGTGGGGAAATTGACTGTTATCTAGGCTGGAAAGGGGCAGTGTACTCTGTGTTTTTGAAATCCTTACGAAATCAAATCTTCTTGTTATTTTTACTAATCATTTTATAGTTTTATAGTTACCGTGGTCAGGTGACAGGGTTATCACGTGATCCCTGAAATTATATACAAATAGCGTTTTAACGATAAAATATATGCGCGTCCTGGGTATCATGGCAAATTACAACCGACAGCAAGTCCTCAGATCAGGAGATTTTAAGGCGCGCGGAACAATCTGTTAATTGCTGGTAGTCTCATGTCCATCCTGATTCGGAGTGGTAGCACCTGTTATGGTCCAGGCTATAGGCAAATATTTAACTCTCAGAATGTGATCAAACACTATGAAAGTATAAAAAAAATTCCCAGCTATGAGTAAATAGTTAAATCCCAAACTGGAATCAAAACACTATGAAACTGTAAAAACAGGTTTTAATACCAGTAATATATTTTGGGGGAAAATTATTACCAGCAAGAGTCTAATCGTCCAGAGAAAAAACACTTTAACACTTTACGTCAACATAATATTAGCTCTATATTTACAAGAGTACACGTGAACCATACTGGGTTTGACGACAAACTAAATCCGGGAGCAAGGCCTCTGATCGGGGGGGGGTGAGGAGCGTGGAACCACCTCTTAATTGCTGTTGTTAGCAGGTACCTCCTAAGCCCGGGTGGTAGCACCTGTTAGGGTCTCAGCTATGGGCAAATAGTTAACATCCCAAATCGGAGTCAAAATACTATGAAGTATAAAAATAGGTTTTAATACCAGAAATACATTTTTTGGACAAACATTACTAGTAATACGTTATTACCAGTAATCTTCAAGTATGTGCCGTGTCCCTTCAGGACGTAGGTGATCAAAAACAAAAATATATACCAGCAATATATTATTAGCAGCAGTACATTTTTGAAAAAGAAGAAAATTACCAACAGTACATTTTTGAAAAAATATACCTGCTGTTGACGTGGGGTGTTTGCATCTGTTAGAGTGCCAGGTATTAGAAAAAAAAAACTTAAGTCCCAAACTGGGGTCAAAACCCTATGAAAGTTTAAAAATAGATTTTTATATTAAAAATACCAGCAATACATGTCTGAAATAAAAATAACGGGAATAACTTTACAAAAATAATTACCAGCAATATATTTTTGTAAAATAAATTTCTAGTGATCCCAAGAAAATTAAATTTCGACATTAAATGACCCATAAGGAGTTGATATGCCGCTAAACAAACAAACGTGCCTTTGAAAAATTCACATTTTTTACGATCTGAATTTTCTTAAGGTAATGACTGAATCCGCTCCTTGCGAAGTTGACGTCTATAAAATACCCGTGGAAATTCCTTGAAAAATGAAAATATTAACAACATATTTTAAAAAATATATTACCATTAATACATTTTTGAAAGAAATAATTACCATTAATACATTTTTGAAAAAAATATGTTACCATTAATACATTTTGAAAAGAATATATTACCATTAATACATTTTTGAAAAGAATAAATTACCATTAATACATATCGAAAAGAATATATTACCATTAATACATTTTTGAAAAAAATATATATTACCATTAATACATTTTTGAAAAAAATATATATTACCATTAATACCTTTTTGAAAAAATATATTACTATAAATACATTTTTGAAAAAAAAATATTACCATTAATACATTTCTGAAAAAATGTAACAAAAATATATATAGCGTATTCTCCAAAGTATTTATTATTCAGTCGGAATCTAGTTTCTAGATTCCAGCATTCGGATTCTAATGTCAGAATCTTGTCCGGTCCTTTTGTTAAGTATTTAGAGATACTTGATAAAATCCAAAGACGAATCTGCAATGTCATTAGAGGTGTCGAGTCTCTGTTCTTTTGGGGAGGGGAGGAGGATCTGAGGCATTTTTCCTACGTAATGGAAGCGTTTCATCGTAAGTGAAGACACAGGATACCTTAGAAAGGAGTTTCAATGAGATGCAGCAATTTGCAAATCATTACACACATTCGAGAACCGTTTGAATCAGAAAGAACAATTCAGTACAAACGTCTTTTAGCTGTCATAATGGTCGTTTTTTTGTTTTTGTTTTAAATGATGAAGAAACATCAAAAATAAATTTAGTCGCAAAAATAAACCAAAAAACAAAACAAAAAACAAAAACAATAATGTCAATAATCGATTAGATAAAAAGCAAGCATTGAAAGAGAATTTGCCTGAATCCCAAATGTAACTTGATTGAACATAACATAACATAACATGTCGTCGCCTTATGAGTCAGAAATGTTATCATGTTGAACGCGTCTGATATATCAATTACACATCAGTCGTGTTTATTTTGAATGATAAATCTTTGATGTAGTTTGACATCGTATTAGTCAAAAGCCAAAGCGGATATACCCTTTTTAGTCACACTTTATAAATAGATATAGATTACTTCAATATAGAGAAATAAAAAGACGTGTCTTAGTTAGATATAGAATAATATCCGAATAAAAGGTGGAGATAATGAAATAAATTGGAAAAGCTACCCAGTTTTGGCAAAACACCCTGTAATACCAAAGATGAACTGAAGGCAAAGATTGTGGCAGGTTTCATCGATTAAACAAAAAGACCATCCAGAAGAGATGCAGGAGGTTCTGAAGTCATATCGAGGCTGTGGTTGCAGCAAATGGCGATTTTATTAAATAAATTTACTCTTTAGTATTTCAAGATATTTGTGTGTAATTTTGGTAAATATATTTGTTAAAATCTGATGTTTGTCTTATTTTAATTTTTGCGTAATTTAGACGACAAATTATCAATCGCAACCTGTGTGTATCAATCATCTCGATTCGACAACGTCCCACGCGCCTATGTCAGTCATTCTTACACCTTTATCAATCACCACTCATATCAATCACACCCACAAATGTGTGAGCCAACCCCACTCAACTGTGTTCATCATCCTCACTCACCACCCATTTATGCCAATCTCTAAAACGAAAAAGGAAACAATTTCAAGCAAAGCAAATATACATCCTTATATTCCCGTCTCTTAGACCGATACAACCGTACAGAACTGAATAGCATTTTCAAGTGGTCAATATGGTCTTCGGGCTTCTTACCAAAATTAGTCACAATCTATTCGGGTTCAAGAATTCTTAAAACGTGGCTACCCGCCTTTACGAACGCAAACAAAATATGGCGGATAAAAGACGTCGCAGGGCATAGAGTCAGCAATATCAAGGTCGCGCCGCAAACACCAGTTTCGCATGACGAGACTGCCATAAAAGAATCGAATTCCTGAGTCATTCGAGATGTTGCTCACAGCGGAATTGGCTGTAAGCAAGCAGGGTGCTACCATTATTTCACGAAATATACGGTTAGTAAGAGATTAAATAAAATTATGTAAATCCAAAGTCTATTTTCTTATTCTCGTAGGAATCGAACTCCTTACCTTCACAGCTTTCTATCGGAAATAAAGTTCATTAAATATTTACACATTATGAACCATTAAGGATGTTAGGTAAAGTAATGAGTTATGGCTCGGATTGAGAAATAGGTTAGCCGAGTTCGAATTCTAGACGAGTTATGTGCTAATACCTTTGTAAAGGGTATGAATTCAACACTTCTCCCCCACCTATGACTCAATAATAGGAGAGGGTAAGTTCTATAGGCATGGGTGGCAACCGGTCTAGGAGAAGAAATTCAAAACTGTATGTAACTCTGGCGAAGCACATACTATGCAGCTATGGAAAGGATCGTTCGCATTGACTCGATGATCCCAACTGCAGTCGATACAACAGACTGGGTTCTATAGCGTTGGGTGGCAACCGATCTAGGAGAAGAAAATCTCTGAATTCAAACCTGTATGTAACTCTGGCGAAGCACATACTATACAGCTAAGGAAAGGATCTTTCGCATTGACTCGATGATTCCGACTACGTCGACTCCTTTTCCTTTAAACCATTTTTTATGTATCGATTTTTACTTTTAGTTTTGGGATTTTAAATTAAAAAACACCCAGACCAATTTACAGACGTTCAAGCAAATAAAATTAAGAATAAATTTGAGAAAATCAAATTTATATAATAATGTTTTATAAATAACAATTCATCAGAAATATCAAACGTTTGGTCTTCGGAAAAATATAAATGTATATTCTGAGATGGCAAACTTGATAGAATTCTTATTATAAACGTTTTATTACATCGTGAGTAAACTTAAATATCAACAAAAGACATTTTGGCGGGAGTTTTTTCCCACGGATGAAAGAGTTGCGACGAAAATATATCCTTAATTATATTAGCAATAAAGAGTGACAGAAAGGCGACAAAATAATGTCCCGTACATTAAGTTTTCCATTAATTTCTATAGTGTATCGCGAAAAATTTATACTCAAGTCAAAATGTTTTTGTCTAAAACATTAAAAATTACCCTTTGCGGCACCTTAAGTTGGACCAAAAATCATAGTCTCAGAGAAAAAACTTGCGCATTGATATTTTTTAGTGCTATCAATTTAGAACTTAGGAAATCGTGGCTCTCCACATTTTCTTTATTATCTTTGAATTAATATGACTTATTGGGCAAGAACTAGGTTTTCTTGTTGCCTTCTCCATGATCTTGAATTCAAAATTATCCTTCTCATAGATTGGTAGCTACCGAAGGCTAATTATTTCCCTCCACTTTTCTGTAGCTGGGTGGGAGGATCATTATTTGCTTAGTTTTAACGTGATTTCAATCACAGAACAAGACTTTAAACGCGTTGAGATTTCACGTTATTTAATGTGTTCAAAGTGCAATTTATCGTTTTCCTGGTGTTGTCAATCACATTGTTGGATCTATAAAGTATGAAAAGGAAGACAGTATCTACCTATAGTGAGATTTCTGTTTCCTTATGTGTCAACTCCAGGTTCTGGTGTTTTAATGTCAATCCTTCAGTAGGGAACCCAACGCTGCACCAGTCAACGACAGACGATTTGTTCAAGTTTATTTTTACTGTCTATTTTTCAGTGAGGACATATTAAACATAATTTTAGGGATAAAGCAAGAGTTACAGGAGATAGAGTGAATTAATGACGACACGTTAACCAGCTAACCCTTCTGTTCCCGTTCATAGTTTTCCTTCCAGCTGAAATCATAGTATACAATAGAAACTCGGAGATGAAGACTCCAACGAGCGTCAAAGATGTTGACTTCCTTAGCTTCAGCGCCATACTTTTGCGTACGTTTTGGGGTCTTATATAAAATCCTAGATTTTGAAATAGCATTTACAACACTTACCATTTTGTCATTGTTATGTTCTGGCACAAAACTCGGAACTGAGTCTTTCAAATCGTGCGATTGTTTGCCAAAATCAGACATCAATGAAAAGCAGTTTATCTCGACCCGAAACTTTATAGCGGCAGCAGTAGTGACACTAAACAATAATGATCTATTATGATAAGAGAACAATTAACACAACACTATGAAAAACGCCTAAACATTTCACAGGTCCTCTGGCAGTGTAAACAGGGATACAATTTCACAACAATATCATCATTTTTACGTGCCATGTCCCTTCAGGACGTAGGCAATAATAGCCCTTCACATCTTCCTGTCATTTGTAGCTCTTAAGAAAGTTTTGTATTGTTATTTTTCCTAAACTCTGTTCTACCATCTATTTACTCAAGCCCGTCAGTTATGTTACGTACTGCTTTCCTCTGTCTCTCTTTCCCTCAATCTGTCCTGTGAGTATCAGATTTTCCAAGCCCTCTTTCCGTGCTCCAGAAATTTCATCTGCTTCTTCCAGATGTTGAGTATAAGTTTACTTTTTATTTCCATTTCTCTAAACCCTCGTCTTTGCTCACATATTCGATCCATGGTATCCTCAGCATCTTTCTGTAGAAACACATTTCTGTTGCTTCAAGATTCTTTTTCATTTTTGGGAAGATTGGCCAGCATTCCCTGCAACAGAGGAGGACGTAAGAGGGTAATATTTTTTTCTTTGTTTCTAACGAATTTTTTCTGTCTCTCAATTGTTTACATTTTGAAATGCATTTTTGGCTAAACCAATACGTCTTCGAATCTCGGTGTCGCATTTTCTGTTCTCTGTTAGAGCACTTCCCAGATATTTAATCTTTTTTACCGATTTGTAATTTGCATTTTGGGTTCATCATTTTACTAACAACCATACGTTCTGTCTTCGTGAAGTATACAGGGTGTTTCAAAAAGAATACGCCAAAATCATTACGCTGTTTTTTCAGGTCTATAGCATTGTAGTGGACTGAATCAGTGATTATTTGATAGAGTAGTTATCAAAGTTTGATTGGGTGTCAGTTTCACCGCTGTCGTTAGTATAACTTCCAGTGCAGCTACAAACAGGACAAACCTATCTCGAAATGCTCCAAAAATGGCTATTCACTTTACTGCAAGCAGATTCGAATGACTTCATTTTTCAGCAAGATGGAGCTTATCTGAATGAAAACGTGCCTCAACGATGGATTGGGAGGAGAGGTGCTAAAGACCTTGCTCTCTGTGCTTGGCCTGCCAGATCCCCGGACCTCACTGTGTGTGACCATTTTCTTGTGGGGGTATGTTAAAGACCAAGTTTATGTTCCAGCACTTGAAGCAAGTATCGATGACTTGAAAGATCGAATAACAGCTGCAATCAACACGGTGGACCGTGACATGCTGAGGCGCGTTTGGGAGGAATTCTCATATCGGCTTGATGTTGTCCGCGCTGCCGGTGGTGGCTACATTGAGCACTTATAAAACATGAAATGAAACTTGAATGCATACACAACACACGTGTTCATGCTAGAGGTTTGTAATTTTTTTCGTTTTTGACACATCACGTGATGATTTTGGCATATTCTTTTTGAAACACCTTGTATATTAAGTCATTTCTTCTCGTTTTCCATCGCTATTTTTTTACAGTAAGTTTCATTCTTTACAAGGTCCAGAGGCCACTCGATGTAGATTGTTACGATAAAGGGTAGTTTATATGGATGGCAGGGGAAGATAACGGTTGATTTTAGACTTGAACGGTTTAAAGTTGCATTATTCGGGGAAACATTCTCTAGGGAGTCTGTTCCATAGGGCAATGGTTCGCGGGAAGAAGCTGTTTGAGTGGAACTTACATCTCACCAGAGGAATACTGATAGTAGTTCGCTGCAATGTTCCTGGCATGGCGGGTCTGTTACGGTTTTTTGTGTATATATCTATATAACTAGTGAGCGAGTCAAAATGACTTATTTCCCTTTATAGTCTACCAATAGAAGGTTGACCAATCAGAAGCCGCTGAACATTGTATCCGTCTTGTATAAAGGCGGCCATCTTTGTTTTCCTACCGGAATGACTAGAGCCAACTTGTCAGGCAAACATGACCGAAGGAAGAACTACGCTCTGCTACTTTGCTGCGATATCCACTGCGAACCTGCACTACGCTTTCCTACTGTCTCCGAAATATTCACTGCCAACCTCTGGATTCTATACTCGAAGACGACCGTCAAAATGTCTAACAGGGTCTTAGCCGTGAAAGTGGCATTAGCGCATTGCTTGGGGTGAAATGATAAAAAACAAACATGCCTCAGTTTGACTGGCGCACACAATCCAGATTTGATTCAAACAGAGAACAAACGTATTTTTAAAATAATTTTATAAAGCCACCAACACGCAACAGGCTGCTGACAGTGAAAGTGATAATATTTGTTATGCCATAGTACCTATTCTATTGTAATGGACTCTCCCATAGATAATAAGTAGGAGTAGCAGTGGCAAGTCTGGCAGAATGGTGTTGAGCGCGTCAGTCGAGATTCGGACATTTGAAGTACCAACCATCACAACTAGATTGCTGCGCCATTGACTCTTATTTTCCAAGTTCCTAACGTTTTGTACGTCGGACCTAATTTAGGACGACTTATTAGAAATACAAGCCTCCACTGTGAAAATACTCCACAACAATATTAAAAAGAGTTCAATTAAAGAACATGTTTCAAGAAGTCAGAAGATGGCAGATATTAATTTAAATTTTTGAAGGTCAATGTTGACTGGAGCGCAAGAAGCCAGAAGAACATGTTAGCATAGAACTTACGGTTATTCACCGTTTGATTCCGTCTATTTACTTTCAGCCTCTCTGTATATGTTGAATAAATCCGGTGAGAAGATGTATCCTTGTCTCACACCCTTTTCTATTTTTGTGCATGAGCAATCAAGATGACAAGTTTCAAAGACAGAAAATAGAAAGCATATTAGTGTTTCCAAAGTATTTATTTTAATAAAGAATTTATTTATAACGTAATCACTTTTCATGTCAATGCACGTAATGCAGTGATGCATATTAATAATATTGTTCGAATATACATTGACGTATCAAAGTTCATTAATATGTTCCTGGTATCATTTAGGACTGTCAATATTATCGACTTACAGTGTGGCATCGATTCAATATGTGGCGTATATGCTCGTGTATGAGTCTACTTCAGGTATAGTGCGACTCCTAACCTCCTTTGTGGAAAAAATGATTTTTCATATAGCGCGAATATAATGTGACACGGGCTTTTGAGTAAATTTATGTCAGTGCCGCTTGTCTATCTCAACAAATAATTTTAGCCCGACTTATCTAATCGAAAATATGTGAGATCAACAAGAGCAAAGGATATCAAATGTCACCGCAATTTAAAAAATGGTATGTTCCATCAATAACCACAGAGTCAGAGTGAAATTGAGGCCAAGGATTTCCACATGAAGTCAAGGTTTGAATGACATACAACTATCCTACATATATATATATATATATATATATATAATGAAATGGACTAAGTCCGACAAATATTTAGTATATTTTCTGTTTATATGTTATTTTACTAGATACAATTTATGTAAGTAAATGCTCTGTATATTAGCTAAACATATTAATTACATTTAACAGCCTGAATGTTCGATAAATTGCGTAGAAAATATGCACTTCTCCAACAGGAATCGAACCTGTGTCCTATACGGAACTGTCATTTGACGTGCTATACCAATTAGCTATAGAGAAGCGTCTGTTTAGCAAAGTCCAAATTAATGTTTTTAAACTCACAATCTGCGACGATTTTTCGCGATCGAACATATCTGCTCACGAAACGCATCTTAACGTAAAAATTATATATATATATAGTCATCCGCATACAAAATGTTTCGCTGTAACACAGCTCGTCAGTGTGGTTAGACGTCTATTTGCATCGAGCTAGGATCGAAACCCGACTGAACTGTCGTCAGTCGGGAATTCTACTACTAAGCCGTTGCCACACGGCAGGGATGAATTTGAATTTAGCGTATTTATTTTTAGATGAACATACAGTGACTGAGAGAACTCAATTCGATTTACAGAAGAGTCTTGCATTATTAGCCGTAACAGTCACTGTTTACAAGCCCACAGTTACTCCCCAGAGAGCTCAACGGAAATACATTTTTCAGGTAAACGTCCGTGGTAAGTAA
>CAHIKZ030001306.1:317500-320000 GCA_903632075.3 Acanthosepion pharaonis | reverse complement strand
ATCTATGTCACCAAATTCACTAACTTTTATCCTTTAGACTGTTGTACAGCGGGACAAATCTGTAATTTGTCTCAGTGTGAAAAGGGGCGAGAAACAAGCGCCTAAGACTAACAATAAGAACTAGACCAGATATCCCTAGACATGAGTAGTGGAAGGAGAACAGTCTGCTCCTGTAGATTAAAGAAAGGGTTCTATTCGGAAGTCGACATAGGTTACCCGGATCGACATACACTTAATGAAGAGTGGAGGGCACAATGGTCGAAACGTTAACAATAATAACAACAACAAAGATGAGGATAATAATCAGACAAACATGTGCTGAAAGATCTATGATCAAAGAATCACCTGCGGTTATTATATGAAGAAGCCTCTTCAATAGGCCAACAGGTCATTAAAAATTAATACTGAAAAAATGCGGATTACGACAAATCATAAAAGACATATATATATATATATATATATATATAATATTGAGATGAAATTAAGAAAATCTAATTAAAAACAAAGCAAAAAAACGATATAAAGTTAAAGTGAACTTTTTTAAAAATCTAGCATTCCTATAAATAACCTGGAGTACATTCTGTCTCGCCATTTTAGATTAGTTGGAAATAAAATTTTTCTTTTTTATATTGCTGTTTGATCAGCGAAAATACAAAAATAACAGTTTTCTCTTTGTATATTTATCAATGCATATCTATTGGTTACGACATAAAACTACACCCACAAATGGAATCTTGACTATTGGACAAAATTTAGGTCTTCTGAATCATTATTACCTCATCGTAATCTTTGGCTAAGATCTAGTACTTTTTTTTTTGCTCCACACCAGATTTAAGGTTTTTATTTTTCAACCAAAGCAAACATATTTTTTACAAAAATCGCTTTTAACAAAGCAAGGCAGTGTTGTCATATCAACGAATGCGGCTACAGGGAGTGAAAGTGAAAGAAAATTAGAAAACTGACATAAAATGGAACCGGTTCCATGAAGACTAAAGACGTTGCATTTAAATTTTTGAAGATTGTACTTATCAGTCAAGTAAGAACTGGGAAAAGAGTTCCACACTTGGGAAGTATGAGAAAATAAACTGTTAGTACAGAAGTGGTGTTTGCATCTAGGTAGTTCAACAATAATAAGAAACGCGGAACTAAACGTGTCACTAAGAAGATTTTTTTTCCCATTCTGCCATCCATTTATTCATTATTAATCTCTCTCTCTCTCTCTCTCTCTATATATATATATATATATATATATATATATATAATATATATATATATATTCAAACAAGTTTGATTATATATATATATATATATATATATATATATATAAACCAATTTTTTTAAATGTAGTTATAAAATACATTATATAAATATATATACACAACAAACTATTTCTTGTTAACAGTTAATATATTTCAACCTTGAAAATGGCTAAATGTATTGCCGAAAGCGCTACGATAAAAAGAACAATTGCACTGTTTTTATATAATTTATCATCCGAAAAGAAAAATAGTATTAGAAGACATGAGAAATTTTATAAAAAACTAAATCAAAGCACCTTGTCTGTCATATGCAATGAAATGTGCATAATAGAAGGATTGTTGCTTAAACACAGACACACACACACACAAATATATATATATATATATATATATATATATATATATATATATATATATATATATATATGAGGCCGTTTTTGTTGAGTTGGTAGAGATGGTTACTATGTCTGTCTCTTTCAGCTTCGACAAATGTATGTATCAACAAATAGATGGAGTGGCAATGGGTAGTCCATTGGGACCTCTGATGGCTAACATTTTCCGTGGCTTTCATGAGAAAGCATTTTTTGGTAAGATTGCTGAGTTCTATTCATGTCTTAATAATCTGCATCCTTCTTTGAAATATTCTATGGAGGTAGAAGCGAACAATCAGTTACCTTTCCTGGGTATGTTGGTAGAAAAAAAAAACAAAAAAAAAAAAACTTCGGACATTCTTACCTGTATTTGTCCTAAACCGACTATTTTTAGGTTGTAATTTACTTGGGACTCATTTGCACCCAGAACCCGAAAAATTAATCTCATCACTACACTTACTCAACGTGCTTTGATATTGTGTTTTGAGTGCAGGCTTGACGTCGAGTTAAGGAAAATTAAACAGCTGTTTTTGAAGAATGGTTACCCTGAATGTGTTATCCCAGCCACCATTCAGCGTAAAATTACTAAATTCAATGAAGTTATGGTATAGGGTGATCCCCCAAAATGGGAATTTTTGAAGTGCGTATTGCCAGACATGAGCAAGTGGCAACGCTGTGAGACAGTGACCTTGAGCAAGTAAACATTTCGCCGTTTAGAATTCAAGATGAAATTCACAGTATCCCAGCTGAGATGTTGCAGCAGTCAATGAGGAATCTCAACAGCAGATTTCAAGAATGCATTCGTACAGGAGGACGCCATCTACATGACGTAATTTTTAAAAAATGAAAATTCCATCATTGTTTCTTTAA
>CAHIKZ030001306.1:247500-312500 GCA_903632075.3 Acanthosepion pharaonis | reverse complement strand
GGTAAGGAAATTTCCGGTTCCTTTACTCTTAGCGACACGGGAAAATGTATTTCTTTTTTTTTAATTATTTATTATTTTTATTTTGTTTATATATTTTATTTTATTTATCTACAAAAGAAACATTAAAGCAGACAAGCTGCTTTATTTGTTAATTGTATTTTATTTTTTGTAATTTGTTTTTTTTTTAGTACGACATTTGTTATATATTTTCTTTTTTTTTTTTTTTTTTGGAGAACGGATTGAGGGATCGGAGAGCCGTGTTCGAATGCCATTCGAGTCCATTACATTCACTTACGTGCTACTGCCCTTAGGAAAGATAATGGATCTTTTTCTTCTAAAGCTCCCCGCTAACTAGCTATGGGTAAATAGCTGGACAGACCGGGTTCTATAGCCTTGAATAGCAACTGGTCTACCACAGAAAGAAATGGCAATGTTCTGGTTGAAAATCTGCCTCGTCAGTCATATATCCACAAAGACAAAGGCAGCCAATCGTGTGTCACGCATAGCAACATAACTGAATGAGATACCATATATTTGAAAACTTAGATGTAAAATTGAACACTCTCATTTTATTATATATATATATATATATATATATATATATATGTGTGTGTTGTTGTGTGTGTGTGTTTGTGTGTGTGTGTGTGTGTATGTATGTTTCAGATAGGATAAATCGGCATGGTGTAATGATTACCAAACTTGACCTTTATAATGGATTCAAAATAGTCTTTCCACGTTATATCTGCAGAAACCTGAGCCTTGAAGGCGCAATTTTATTTTTTTCCTGGAGGTTCTATCAGTTTTGATGAAGAAAGCAATATCTGGTCTGGTGTTCCTACTATATCTCGAAATTCATGATTAATTCCAAATAAAGGTCTGAAATGTAATCGATGAGTAAATAGCAGGACAGATCGGATTCTATAGCGTTGAATGGCAACTGGTCTACCGCAGAAAGAAATGGCAATCTACTGCAGGAACAATTTGCCTCATAAGTGATATTGTAGCAGACCCGGTAGCATGCAGTTCTGGCTTACGAAAAGAATTTTTGCCTTTTTAAAATCACTTCACGACTACCGAATTCACTAGCAAAGTAAAAAAAAAGAGAATAAGGAAAATAATAAATGTGGAATCTTTTAACCGATGAATTATTACAGTCTCCTTTTTGAGGAAAAAGGGTCATTCAACACATGCATAAAAAGGTAAAAAAGGAGGAAAATGACGAAAACGAGTCTGGTGGAAAAGGAAAATATAAAAATTTATTTAATAAAAAGTATTTTTTCTCAGACAGTGGAGACAATCAGAAAAAATAAAGCTAGTTCTTAGCAAGTAGGCAAGTTGTATAAAAAGTGACAAGTAGTCAGTAAAAGAATTTTAATATTCCACGCCAAAACGAAAATCAAAATGGCTAAGACGGGACAAGTTCCTATTCGCAAAATTCTGGAAGAGAGTCTTTTTAATGCAAAAGGTATATGTCTACACAACAAGGAAAATAAAGACTTTTTATTTGTGTGCAATGTTATTTTTTCTTTCTTTTAAACTGGTTCGTAAGGTTAGAGTTCAAAATGTTTATGTTATTAAAATATCAATCATCTGTGTCGAAAAACTCTAAAAAGTTCCCTGGTAGTGAACGGAGGAAAGTTCGAAAAGTTGTTCGCGTCAGGACGAGGAATTAGTCATTGTAAAAAAAGTGATGGCGACGGTGTCGTAAACAACTACGTTCTCCGGTAGAAAATGGAGAAAGTTCAAACAAGTTGTTCGCTAGAAAGTTGCAACCAATGAAGAGATTCCGCATGATGAGCCAAGGAGTTTACTAGGAAGTTTTTGTAGTTAAGATATTTCGGCCCGCGTATGGGTAAGGGGCGCGAAATAAATGAGTCGACATTTTGCTCGGAGACCAGGCAGCGACTGATTTGAAAAACACCGTTCGTCAATGACGTCAGAGAATGCGCGGGAAAACTTCAAATTCTGTTCTAGCTGGAATCAGCAGCAGCCAAAACTTCCTCACGTCGGCAGCAAACGGCTGACTACTATATCTAGCCGAACATTAAAGGAAATAGCAATACGCGCGCGCACGGTAAAAGTAACTGGAATCCTGTCTATCGCCACAGAGCCCTTCCCAGATTAAATTTCGGCAGATATTTAACTAAAATAGTGAAAGGTCTCGAATCTCTTCGGGAAGGTAACCTTCCGATCGGAACTGGAAAATTTAAAAACAGGAAGGAAGGAACAATGAGAAGTAGGTTTCTTTGGATTCTCTTTAACTTGACAAGAGTTGTTGAGTAAAATGGGACGCCGTTTTTTTTTTCCAAATGCAGGTTTCAACCGATCTATTGACATGTTGTTTTATGAATACCTTTCTGAACTTTTTCTTTTATCAGCCCGTTTGAGAACATGATACGAACCCATATTCTATTTTTCACTAATAAAAATTTTGAGGTTTTAATAATTAAAGAAATATTATATAATTAAGCTTTATTTTTAAATGAAAACTAATTTAATGCAAATCAATTATTCCACAGTTTTAATAATCATAAGAATAATTGTAATATGCGTATTTAATCAACCCCCACGAGGTCAGTTTTTGACACAAGATCGGTTTAATGTGGGGAGTCCGAGCGCGTACACCCGGGCTACGAACAAAAATTCCCAAGCCACTGCAACCGTCGGTTGCGCTGGCCTCGGAGCGAGTTTCTATCTCTCTCGCCACGAGAGGGCGCGGCTTCGGGTAGCTGCTCCCCAGGGCCGGCAGTAGTACAATAGTAACAATAATAATAATAATAATTATAGTAATGATATTTTTTTATTGACGAATATCTCGTATTACAATATTACAATGTTTCTTTCATGTCCAAGCCGATAGTGAGCAGAACTCTTCAGGGAATTGAATTCACTGCTGCATTTATTTATGCCCACTGGTTAAAATTTTTAATAAACCATTGTTTTGATATAAGTAAGTAATATTTCTCTCAAATCAAATTAATTTAACTTTAAATTTTCTAATTATACTCAAATTACGTGTCATAAATATATAATTTAATTTTGGAAGATTTTAAAATTCGATAAATTTGTTTTGTTTTCAAATTTCTTTATCTAAATGGCTGCTTTTAAGAAAAATTTAAAATAAATCGAGCAATTATTTGACATTCCAATCGATATAATTTCTATCTGAAATACACCAGAATATTTTACTTATTGGAAATAATAAATTTAATCATTTAGCTTTCAATTAAATCTAAAATGAAATCTTCAAGAATGAATTTTCATTTTCGAAAATTAAGTTTAAGCGTTCCGTATCGAAAATTCAGTGGAGGTACCTATAAAAGAAATAAAGAAAATATATATATATATATATATATATATATATATATATATATATATATATATATATATATATATATATATTTATTTCATATAGTGTAAATTACAGTAGAAATTTAATTTTTAATAATAATGAAGCACCAAAATATCATTGTGGACCCTCAATGTAAGATCGGGTTTATGGGCAAATAAATAGGTCAAATTTATGGGTGAAAAAATATTAGGTCGAGTTTATGGGCGAAGAAATATTAGGCCGGAATTATGGGCGGTGGGGAAATACTGAAAGAAATTAGACGAATAAATATTTATTCAAGAGATTTATGGGGAAGAAATGTTAGGTCGGGTTTATGGGCAAATAAATACGTCGAATTTATGGGGGGAATATTAGGTCAGGTTTATGGGCGAGGAAATATTAGGTCGGGTTTACGGGCGAAGAAATATTAGATCGGGATTATGGGCGATGGGGAAATACTAAAAAAAAATAGACGTAGTAATATTGGGTCAAAAGATTTATGAGTGAAGAAATATTAGATCGGATTTATGGGCGAAGAAATATTAGGTTAGGATTATGGGAGGCGGTGAAATTAGACGAATAAATATTTAGGCAAGAGATTTATCGAGGAAGAAATGTTAGGTCGAGTTTATGGGCAAATAAATAGGTTGAATTTATAGGGGAAATATTAGGTCGGGTTTATGGGCAAAGAAATATTAGGTCGGGTTTATGGGCAAAGAAATATTAGGTCGGGTTTATGCGCAAAAGAAATATTGGGTCAAATTTATGGGTAAAACGAAATATTAGGTCAGGTTTATGGGCAAAAAAAATATTAGGTCGGGTTTATGCGCAAAGAAATATTGGGTCAGTTTATGGGCAAAGAAATATTGGGTCGGGTTTATGGGCAAAGAAATATTAGGTCGGGTTTATGGGCAAAGAAATATTAGGTCGGGTTTATGCGCAAAGAAATATTGGGTCGGGTTTATGGGCAAAGAAATATTAGGTCGGGTTTATGGGCAAAGAAATATTAGGTCGGGTTTATGGGCAAAGAAATATTAGGTAGGGATTATGTGCGGTGGGGAAATACTGAAAGAAATTAAACGAAGAAATATGAGGTTAATAGTTTTATGGGTGTAGAAATATTAGGTCGGTTATATGGGGAAGACATATTAGGTCGAATTTATGGGCGAAGAAATATTAGATCGGGTTTATGGACGAAGAAATATTCGGTCGGGTTTATGGGCGAAGAAATATTAGGGTGGGTTTATGCTTGAGATTACAGGTGAACTTTATTTTGGTTGACATTCGTCTCGGTAGGTAAAAATATGTTTGGGTCTATAGTCAAACCTATAAGAAAACATTGTTTATATTTGAATTTGCAAGCATCTACCTGGATGGAAGTCCTTTTGGCATATTGGTACCACTCTGTATGAAATGCTGTCGGCGTATTCTTTATCCCGCCAACACTACAAACTAAGACAATGTGATAAAACTAAAACAGGAATGGAAGCAGCTAGGTAGAGAAAAAAAAAGAAAAGATCCCTCCCTCAGACCGAAAAATAAAAAGAGAAATATTAATCACTATAAATAATAAATGTCACGTAGAGTTTACGAAATAAATGAGAAAGGCAGTAGCGTTATGACGAGAGAAATTGCAGGTAAAAGGACAAAAGCAGTTGAAAAAAAAAATCAAAATTCCACACATATTATTATTAGCATTTAGTGATGCCTGTCAGCCTCCATTTTGAGCTTCCCTATTCACGTGACCAGCCTTTCAAAAGGCTACGCCATTGTCTCAATGGAGATTTCAAACAGCAGCCGGACAACAATTCTGAATCTTTATTCAACTTACATGCAGCACACGTTCTAAATGTCCTTCAAATGCTTTCGTCCAACCAAACAAGCCCTGAAAAACGACATATTAGAGAAATGTTCGGACTCTCAAAGTGTAAAGTATGAGGGCTACCATGACCGAGTATTTTTCGTGTGTACGTGACAATTTTCTAACGAACAGTAAAGATGAAATCAATGCTGAAGTAACAACAGAATTGAAACTTATGACAGCATTTACCAATCAACGACGAATGAAAACATAGTTATGGAAGATGATCATGTGTCGTGTTATCGAGTCAAAATAGTCTATCAGGTGGTACTATTAAGATTTTGAAAGGTTGGTTTATAATTACAGGGCGGGAAAAACGTTCCTTTTCAGAGCTGCAGAATAAGACACTTTTAAAGAATTGTTTTTCACCTGTTTGAATGGAGGGTCAATTTATTTTGAACTTCAGTGTTTAAAGTAACGATATTTGCTTGCGTCCGAAAATGTAAAATATATATATATATATATATATATATATATATATATATATATATATATGACTAAAGATATATCAAAAAGAATATATAAAAAAGCAACACATAGTGTACAATAAAAAAAAAACTAGATAGAAAATAAAGAACCGAAAATATAAGAGTAATATCCCTACAAGCAGTCAGTACTATATTTGTGTGACTCACAGTGTATTCTCTTTGTCTCCTGAAATGTGTGTATATATATATATATATATATATATATATATATATATATATATATTATATATAAATACCCATTTTTCCTTTGTACGGGTACCGATTTGTTTTACTGCAAGTTGAGTTATCAGAGGTTTTTTTAAACGATGTCAGAATATATATATATATATATATATATATATATATATATATATATATATATATATACATATATATATATATATACATATATATATATATATACATATATATATATATATATATATATATATACATATATATATATATACATATATATATATATATTATATATATATATATATACATATATACATATACATATATACATACATATATATATAAAAGAACGAAAAAAATAAAATTAAAATGTTCATAACATTAATTTAAAAAGGACTAAATACAAGTGTAGAACAATACATATTTATTAAAGAAACAAAATATTATGAACATGCAAAATTTTACTACAAAATTGCATGTTTTTGTTTCGTGTTTAATTTGCGACTCATCAGGTATGACTGTTTTGATAATAGATTGAATCATTGTTAACTTCAAAAATGAGACGTTTTTAAAAATCGAAAAAAGATATGCAATTTTAGATTTCCTATTTGCATGTTCTAAAATATAACTGTTTTTGTAATTAATATATATATATATATATATATATATATATATATATATTTATTCAACTTTCCCGTCGAATCTGACGTACAAGAGTCAAGAAGATCAGTTCCAAGGAAACCGACAGCCCGACCCCAGCAAATGAGATTTGATTATAGTAGTGAAGGTCTTGTACACACTTTTTGAAAGGACTGAATCCAGAGACCAGGTGCACTACGTGACACAAGGTCCCCAAACGTCCTACGCTGTTTTTGAATTCAGAGTTGTCTTTCTAGACCAGTTGCTATCCAAGGCTATAGAACCCAGTTTGTCCTGTTTTTTAACCATAGGTTGAAGGAGAAGAAGAGGATTCCCACCATTCCCAAGGGTATTGGCATTTGCCCGTGAATGTAATGGATTCGAATGAAAATTGTGGAATCCCAATGCCAGTCAATTTATATATATATATATATATATATATATATATATATATATTTATCTAAATGTGTATGTATATAAAAATATGTATATATATATATATATATATATATATATATATATATATATATATATATAAAAAGCGCTTTCTTATCAGAAATAGAGATTTTCCAGGGTCACAAACTCACATAAATCCAATATATATATATATATATATATATATATATATATATATATATATATATATATATAAAATAATTGGGAAAAAAATTAAATTCCATATTCGGTAAAAATGAATTTTACAAATGAATATTAGGTATATTCATCTCATCAGACCGACTAATTTTTTTTGAAATGGAATCAATATCATGCAGAGAGAAAATATACAAAGATAAAGAAAAATCCAAAGAAATAAAAAAATAATTTTTCTTGAAACAGTAACAAAAATAAATTGACCTGGAAATGTTTTCTAAGAGGTCTTACATTAGGAAGAAAGAACAAGTTAATCTGGATCTACTGATTAATTTGTTCTCTGAAAGACTTTATTAAGGCAAATATCAGGATTTTATTTTGTTAAGAATATTTATAAACAAATTTTAAACGTTTAATATTTACAGAATTTTTACGTTGAAAAAAGCTCAAAAATATACATCAGGCTTACTGGAAATCAAGGTAAATTATGGAGGAAAATGTTTCTGTTATTTTAGTTTGGGATTAATTTATTTGTTATAAATAAAAGGCGGTTATGAATTTAACCGTTTTCTCTTAATTTTTAACATTTTTATAATCATGTATGTTGGCTTGGAAAAGAAACGAAGATATTTTTTAAAATCTGGTAATCAGATTTATATTTTGATAAGTTTCGATAACACATTTTCTTCTCTCTTGTTTCGACTGGCCAGGTAGACGTAAAATGCACTTTTTAAAATAACAGGGCGTCCACTCGTCAAGTTTCATAATACATTAAAAGTATTTTTGATAAAAATATATATATATATCTATAAATATGTTTTGCTATTTATATATAATTATTTCATGTAATCTTAAAAGTATTGCTATATTTATGGGATAAAGTGCCGGTTTTTTAAGATGAAAACAAAAGTAATAAATTTTAAAGGAAATAGTACAAATAAGTCACATTCTTGTGTCTGCTTTTTTCCCTGCAATCGTCTTAAAAATTAAAGGCCATTACTTTTGTTCTTGAATACTTTCATGAAACAGACCATCGAAAGATTTATATTTTGACTTTTATGTTACTTATATATATATATATATATATATATATATATATATATATATATATATTTGTGTGTGTGTGTTCGTTGTGTCCCATTTTTATTCATTAATCAAAATTTTTTCAAAAAAAAAATTACTAAAGAATGAAACGAAAATATTTAATTATATATATATAAAGTTGCAGCCTCTGTCTGTCTATTTGTTATCGAACTCCTCGTAGGGTTTTGGAGATAGAACCTCCCCCCCCCAACCATATATATTCTGAAACTATATTACCACGGTACTTTATTAAGTATATTTCATTTTGATCAAAGGGTGTCCCCCGGCACAAAAGCCCCACTGAATTTTTTTCCCGTTTGATTTAAATTAAATTTAAATTTGAACAAGGAAATGCTACTTATCCAAAATGTAGAAGGAAAAAGCCAGAAGATGGAGGTCACATCCGCAAGATAATTGAGTAATATTGAAATGCATCTTTTTTCTTCAGAAACTATAACAATGATTTAAAATCAATCATTATTTTCTTACGAAAACTGTTTGACACATAGCAAGGCGCGGGTAATTCGACTAGTATACTATAATTAAACTATCTCTTCCGCTAGTTGTTTAGTATATGCGTTACGTCCTGCCATTATATCAGATAAATAATGGGCTATTTTTTTAATGACAAAATAAAAAAAAAAAAAAAAACAGGAAATATCAAAGGCGTTCTTTGGTTTTAGTGAGGAAATAATAACATACGTAATAACAAGAAAGAAAGTTTGAAAGAAACAATGAAGAGGTGATAGCATCCTTCTTTGTTTAACGTCTGCTTCAGTGAATTGCTCTTCCTTGTCTGCCTTTAGACGGCCATGTACTGTAATTTTTCATGATCTGGCATTTCGTCTACAGTCCTAGGAATCACAGACATGTCATCGCCTCCCCTGTCTATTCTAAACAAATACTTTTACGGTAATTGCCTGAAGAGAATCGCTAATTCCCAGAATGCGTATATTTAAAATTTTCAACTAATTGGTTCTAATCTCATTTCACACTGTCGAAAATGTTAAATGTTTTGTGTCTCTTCTACTCCAATAGCTTCATGTCTCGCACCTCCCATCAAAAAAAAATTTTTCTTAATAATTGATTCCTTATAGCAATTTTCTTCAACTATTTGTATGTAATGTCAATCGACATCTCCAGATGCCTTGATCTATTCCCCGTCCTTCTCGTCATCCTTTCCTCTGTCATACCTCTTTACTCTCGCTCCCACTTTCTGTAACCCCTTGCATGCTAGTGGCATCCAGCCTTGCTTGGGGTGAAATCCTTAAACAAAACAAAGATAACCCAATCCTCTTAGTTCTTTAAACCAAGACCTGCAACATATTTGTGAGTGTTAAAAAAAGTAGAAAAAAAATATTTCAGAGAAAGTGTTTGGCTTTAGTAAGAAAAAGAAGATATAAATAATAATAATAATAATAATAATAATAATAATAATAGTGAAAAAATGCAACTAATGCATAATACACCGGCTGAAACTGCAAAATACCTAAAAAAGACAGTAAAGACAAATGCAACCGACCAGTTACAGAAGCGATGGCAAGATAAACCGCTTCATGGCCAATACTCTGCCCGTACCAAACAAGCTGACGTAGACAAAACCCGTACCCATCAGTGGCTACGTAGTGCAGGGTTGAAAGCGGAAACTGAAGGTTTTATCCTTGCTGCGCAGGACCAATGCTTGCTAACTAGGAATTATCAATCACATATACTAAAATATTGTGTCAGCCCAAAATGCAGATTCTGTGATAAATATCCAGAAACGATTGATCATCTTGTATCAGGTTGCACGGTGTTGGCACCCACTGAATATAAAACCCGACATGACAGAGTGGGCCAATATCTGCACTGGAAAATCTGCAACTTCTACGGGAAGGAAACTGAAAGAAACTGGTATGAACACCACCCAGACCCGGTTACGGAGATAGGACCTGTTACAATTCTATGGGACTACACAATACACACTGACAGAACAATCAAAGGCCAACCGGCCAGATATTGTTATTAAAGACCACAAACAAAAAAATAATGCCTCCTTATTGATATGGCAGTCCCTGCTGACTGCAATGTATCTTTGAAGATATTCAAAAAGTTGTCAAAATACAAGGACCTTGAAATAGAAATCTCAAAAATGTGGCATATGGGAACATCAACAATCCCTGTTGTAGTTGGAGCCCTAGGACTGGTTGGAAAAAGATTGCAGTAGACTAATTGAAGGGATTCCTGGAAGTCCATGCCTCAAGGAGATACAAAAATTGTTCTGACAAGTACAGCCCACACCTTACGAAGGGCTTTATCTATGTAATTTTTTTTTTTTTTTTTTTTTTTTTTGTCAGTGGAAAGTGTCATGACGCCATTTCTAACCTTAGGTCCCTGGGCGGGACCCGGAAAGAAATGTAAAACGCCAGAAATCAAAGAAAAATAAAAATAATAATAATAATAATAATAATAATAATAAAAGAAATAAAGAAAAAATGTAAAAGAAAAGAATTTAAGAATAAACATATGTATTTTTTGAAATGCCTTCATTTAAAATAAATTTAAAACAATTATGAAATTTTCAGAAATCACAATTTTCATTTTACCCTGGTTTCAAATCTTTCATAAATGACCAAACTAATAATCTTGTTTTGTTAAATTGTTTAGCATCCTAAAACTCTTTTTTTATCATTTAATGCTGAAGTTTAATTTTTTCTTTTTAGAACATTAAAATTTTTTTTTTAAAAAAATATTTAAATCTATTGCTCCCCAGATTTTTATTTAAAAATAATGTCTTGTTGGAAATATTTTTAAATTTTTGTATTTTGTGGGAACAATGAGATCATAGACAAAGAACATCATTTAATAAAAAAAAAATAAAATTTTTAATCACCACATAACGAGGACACAAAAATTCCAAGCTGGACTCATTCAAAAATTTTTAAATATGGGAACCAATAATTTTAAGTTTTTTTTAAAAATTGTAAATAACAAAAATTGTAATATTTAATTTGGTTTCTTTCATTTACAATAACATGCAACAATTTTTTTCTTTTGGTAAAAATGGATGCTTAATATTTTGGTTTATAATTAAAAATGTTATATATACATGGCACATATATAAATATAAATATTTATATCCAGTGACAAAATCCAAAACTATTACCAATACCTGGTTAATTTAATACAATTTATAAATTGGGAATATACCAAAAATATAACTGACTA
Source organism: Acanthosepion pharaonis (assembly GCA_903632075.3). NCBI lineage: Eukaryota > Metazoa > Mollusca > Cephalopoda > Sepiida > Sepiidae > Acanthosepion > Acanthosepion pharaonis. The sequence goes on along the minus strand of CAHIKZ030001306.1, from coordinate 301,123 downwards.
TCCATTAGACATGGTAATATTTATAACTAGTTACCCCAGTGAGCGAAATAAAGGGTTAAAGTTCCAACCAATTTTATGAAAAAGGCCGAATAAAAATATGGCTGAAACATTGTAATAAAATATTGACAAATTAAAAGATAAAAACAATAGTCCTAGAATATAAATTTTTTTTATATTACTTAATTTTTTTAATTTTTTTCCCAGCTCCGAATTAAATATTTGCAAGAAATGACCATAACAGGTGCTAAACCCTGGAATATGTTTCTGGGAAAAACCATTAATTAAGAAATGGCCCACATCCTTAAAAAATTCTCGTTGGCGCCTTAATTTTTTATTCAGACCCAGAGCGGTAAATAAATTTTTGCAAATTTTATGATTGTTATTGCAATGATTTTAACTAAAGTTTTAAGAATCGTATTTAACGACAGCATTTTTACAATTTATTTCAATGTTTTATCATGGAAATCAAAGTAAAGAATTTGCTCATTGATTAAATTAAGAGTTATAATTGATCAAAAAATTCATATAGGAAAATCAAAAAACAAAATCAATGGATACTGTTAAGTACAAAATTTTTTTTTGAAAAAAAACAGTGAAAAATTTGGAATATTTACCATAAATAGAGTTTAATATATATAAGAAAAATAAGAAAAAAAATATAAGAGATTTTGTCTTTAATATATTCAATAATTTAACAGAAACATTACAAAGTTTATTCTATATCGGTTTTAAAAGTAAATGCAAATTTTTTTTTGACATATTTTTAAATATCTTAAATTTAAAAATAACCTAATTTGAATAGATATAAATTTACAGTAAACCGCCTCATTGAATAAACAAATACATAAATATTTTCTTGAATTTAAAAGCTATAAAATTCAGTTCTTTATATGCCTAACAGATATTGAATACACTGGAGCAGATAAAGATTTCTTGAAGTCACTGGAAGAAGATACAGGAGACAGAAAATGTAGTTATACGTAAGTATTATACGACTATTATAATAGTTGTTCTTGGATACATTTAATACTTTTTTTTTCTGGGTAATCGATGAAAGATTTAGATATAAAGGAAAATTAAACTGTTCCAAATGAGAGGAGAAAATTCCCAGTAATAAAAGTTTGGACTTTAAGAATAAATTCCTTATTGCTCTGAAAGAATTATCGATATAACAGCTGATTTACCCGTATGAAGTAGTGTGGGTATTAAACATATAAATATAATAAATTGTTAGTTTTGAAATCATAAATCACAAAACGAATAGACAAGTCTGGTCAGTACCTTGATGGGTGACCGTTTCGAATTACCAGGTGCTGTAAACTTAGATATGCGGGTGATGTAATGGATAATGGCCTTAAAATGAAAATCAAATTCAATTAATTTTGATGCAATTGGTCAATTTAAGAAAAATATTAAAAACCATAAAATAAATTTTAAATAGTAAAAATTTTTTATTACTAAATATTATTATTAGAATATATTTAAATCTAAAAATAAATAAATCTGGCTTTTAGTAACCTGAATAGGTTTTTTTTTTTTTCCAGAAAAAATTAATCAAAAAACAAAACAAAAAAAAAAAAAAAAACCATAAAAGAATCTATACGACTTTCATGTAAATATGCAGGCACATTCATCTGATTTTTTAAAAACCTTATTAAAAAAATTAATGGAAAAAATTTCGAAATTGTGCTTACTTTTCTGTTTCTTCTTGAAATCATCTTTAAGAAAAAAAATTGAAGGTATTTGATTTAATTTCATTAAGAAAAAAATTAACCTAAACCGTTTGAATAGCCCTTTGAATAAAATGAAAAAAATAATTAAAAATTAACCTCGATTTAACAGAAAAAAAAATCATTTAATATATAAATTAATGTATATAAATTTCTCAAATGAGCAAAATAAACTAAAAATAAAATAAAAAAATGATAAAAAATGAATTGAAAAGAAATCGTCCTGAACATGAGAATTTAAAGAAAAACAACAAAAAACAACATATGAAAAAAAAAAATTTTTAAAACGTTATATGGTTTTTTTTCATTAAATCTGAAATTTGAAGAAAGGGGCAGATTTATTTTACAAAGGTACCTTGACAAGCAAGTCAATTCAAAAAATAATGCAAAGCAATTTTATTAGCTGATCCTTTTGTGTTAAAGCGTGAATTGGGACTTTTCCAGAAAATATTTTGCCACCAGTAATTGAAAGATGTCCAGCTTTTCTTGCCTCCTTCATGTTCGATAAGGAAGCAGCTGAATTTTAAAAATTATGAATTTCAGCAAAAGTTATTATTAAAAAAAAAAAAAATTAAATTGAAATTAAATCACAGACCTTAAACTTTTTTTTTTAAATAATTTTTTTTTTTATTCTTTTAAACCAAATAAAAAGAAAAGTATAATGTCGAAATTTTTCTCCGTCCATTCTGGGCTGATAAGGTGTGGTTTTGACAGATTTTTCTTTGCATTATTTTACACGAAAGGAAGAAAAAATTTATTACTTGCACATTCGCCATTCTTTTTTAGCGGACTGGTCGGCATTAATTTTCAAAAATTCACGTAACCAATCCTAAATCTGCCAGATGTCAATTCAATATTTATTAATAAAAAAACAACAAAAATGAAAAATAACTTTGTAAAATTACAGACAAGAATGGTGCAATTTTTTGGGGCATTGAAGACTAATTTTCATATATGATATTAATTTAATATCTCAAATAATTTATCTATCTATTTGACATCTATCTTCATCTATCTATTCTTTTATCTATCTAAAAAAAAACGGATCTTCATTTATCTATCTATCTATCTATCTATCTATCTATCTATCTAATAGACTACATCATTCATTTCTTCATATCTATTTATTCAATCTATCTATCTATTTATCTATCTATCTAATATAAATCTATCTATCTATCTATCTTTAATTCTATCTTTTTATCATAATTTATCTATCTATCTATCTATCTATTGATTCGGTTTATCTTCATTTATATAAAATATCTATCTATCTATCTATACTATCTATCTATAATTGAACAGTCTGCTTCTGTATTTATATATCTTTTTTTCAAAATTTTTATAATATATATAATAAAAATATAATACATTATATGCATAATGGCCAATTACGATGTTTCTGAGCACCCTGTCGTCTAATGTCTGCCTTTAAACCATTTTGTTGAAGACCTAAAATATTTCATGGCAGCGTTTTCATTTTCCTAAATTTAAAGCCGAAATCGTAATTTAAATAATTAATCTATGCCGAGCAGACCTTAGTTACTGTATCTAGAAAGATAAACATAATTTAGCATGATAAGCATGTTAAACAAGTTTAAGTCTCATAATGAATGTTTAACAGGATCGTTTTCTGCAAGAGTCAATAGTTTTGACCTTCAAATTTCCAGTTTATTTATTAAAATGTTTGCAATATTAATATTTTGTATATCTATGTATAATTTTTTTTTTTATTTTTCGTCATTTATATGAGAACGCCTTTAGAAAATATATAAATGAACGATGGTTCGAATCCGGTCTTTTAAAAAAGCGAATCGATTTTTTTATATATATATATATATATATATATATATATATATATATATATATATATATATATATATCCGATGCAATGAAAACGAAACTAATATATAAATTCTAAGGTTCATAGCATTAATTCAAAAGAAGGCTAATATACCGATAGAAAAAATAACTATTTATTTTGTTGGTGCAAAAATAATGACGTAATAATGTCGTTTTTGACGTTAAAAATACGTCCAAAAATTGACATTATTACGTTATTATTTTTTTTGTTTAATAAATTATAATTTTATCATATAGAAAAAACATTTTACTCACTACAAAGATGCAACTTCGATTCTGGTGCATTTTATTTGCACCTCGACGGGTTATAAGTTTTTGGTTATGAACAGTTCTGTTTGTAGGCAAGCCTTATGTGAAACGTCACTTCTTTTTTTTTAATTTATTTGAAAAAAATATATTTATTCAACATAACGCAATCATATATAAAAAAGCAAAGGTACACAACGGAAGACACAATATTAATAAATAACGAATAAGGAGGGAAAGTTAGAACGCGAGTAAGATAAATTTTAATTGTAAATAGATTAACGATTAAAAAAATGTATAAAGTTCCAAAATAAGACAAATAGAAAAAAAAATATACTCACTATAATCAATCGATCAATCGTAAGGAACAAATAAAAAATATATTCGTTTTGTTTACAAAGGCTGGGCTGATGAAACTTAATATAAACAGACTCTATAACTCCCCATGAATACAGAGCGAGCAATATTTAAGATGGCAAAATGTGTCATCATAATAAATAAAATTGTTCAGCAAATGCTGCCAAATAGATGAGCCGGGCACTGCTTAAAAAATCTTAAAACACGACTCTTGAATACTTGATTGCAAATAGGCTGTTAAATATTGTGTAACCCACGATTCCAACCTCTGATTGGTTCGTCCTATATACACCGCATTGCAACGGCATTTGAATTTAACTGAAATATATAGGAATATAGGATAACCGTTTCTTACTTAAGGAAGGAAAAGCGGATCTCGTTTGGAAAAAAAAAGTACACAACTTAACAGCGTTGTAGCATGAAGCAATACAAGCTAAAATTCTGTCAACAAGCAGTTGACACTTCCTGCCTAGCCAAGGCGTCTTCAAATTAATTGGCCACCGACTAGGTCCTTGAACTGTCGTCTAATGTTACCATCAATAACGGGTTTGATGATATTAGCATTTAATTTGAAATAACAACAAACGAAGAGAACAGATCATCAAAGCACGATGAACCACGTAGAAATTAGACCAATTTTGGGAGTGACATTTTTTCTATTTTGTACTCTCTTGGAACTTCCTAATTTTTTAGTCGTTAATTGACTTACAATTAAAATTTACTTTTATCGCGTTCTAACTTTCCCTTCTCATTCGTCATTTATTATTATTGCGTCTTCGATTGTGTGAGTGTGTGTTTTTTTTTTTTTTTTTTGCTATGCCTACGAATACCATTTAAAAAAAATTTTGGCCGAAAGAAAAAAAAAAATTGAAATAATGACGTCCATTTTGTTTAAATCTATTTTTGTATTTTTGTGGGTATAAGTCTTTGTTTCTCTCCTCTCTCTTTCTCTCTCTTCTATTTCTATATATATATATATATATATATATATATATATTTAAACGAAAAAAATTTATAAATTTTTGTTTTTCTAAATCAAACCGTAAAAAATATAAAAACGAAAACTATAAATAATCCAAACTAATATATAATTTGGTTCATAAATTTTAATCCTCTCAATATCAAAACAATATATAGGAGAACCTTATATATATATATATAAATATAAGAATTATTATAATTTCTAAGAATAAAAATTAAGTAAATACAAAAAATTATATATATATATATATATATATATATATAAAAATATTTCAAAAACCCATAAATTCATATATATAGAATAGAAAAGTTCAGAGCAGATAACATTAGAAAGATTTTAGAGTCCCATGAAAATAAGTGGATACAACGTCTAAAAACACAATATCCAGCCGGGCTAAATCATAAATTTAACAATATAGATAGTAACAATATATAACCCAACAAATCAAAACCTACCCACATTTCTCACCCACACAAGACAGACATGCTTACGGAGGTGTGGAGGCCTTATACACACACCCACACGAATATACACACACTTACACATCATACTCACTCACTCCCTAATGAGCCAAATGATAACACACACCCACAGCAATACACACGCTTACACATATCATACTCACTCACTCCCCTAAGAACCAAATAACACACACAAAACACTAAACAGAGACACATCCCCTCACCAGGAACCAATAAAACTGTCAAACTGACCAGAGAATTCAGGATAAAATGATCCATCCAGTTCTTATCTCAAATAACAACTTAAAAGAGACTGTTTGACCAACACAAGGAATGTTAAAAAAATTCATGTTAAAAAGATAAAAAATAAAAAAAAAAAAATGAAAAACTACAGACAAAAGTTCATTTTCTCCAACAAAAAGACATTCATTTCTGTAGTTCACTGCTACCAGCAAGCAGAAATATTTTCCTCCCGATGATGGCCATTTTGGGTCGAAACTAGTCGAGGAATCTAAATGAAATAATAATAAAAAAAAACGAAAGAATATTAATCTACAACCCAGTGTGTCTAAAGATTTTAATTTTTAATTTTTATTTTCTTATTGTTCAAAAATATATATATATATATATATATATATATATATATATATATATATATATATATATATATATATATATATATATAAAATATTGAATGGATCCATCGAGGTTTAAAATCACAAATATATATATTATATATATATATATTATATAAATATATTTTAAATTTGTATATAGTTCCGTTACGTTGGTTTCAAACCTTTTAAATTTATCTTCATCAAATTTCCAATTGATTTGCTAACGCGTTTTTTTTTTTTTTTTTTTTAAATAATTTAAAAAAAAATTATGAACACAATTTTTTTTTTAAAGTAAATAAATGAGTAAGCTCACGATGTGTAGTTTGGTAGAATGAGAGGCGTGGGTGGCGGAGAAGAAAACCAAGTCTATTGAAAATGCATCAGTGGGGGTTAAATGAAATACACTTACTTTCTTTTCATCCCATATCATACGAACTCAAAATGAACATTTTTATTATGGATACAACGGAAGAGTTTTTGGTTCAGGAAATGTAATTATACTTAATTTTTCTTTTTGACAAAGGTTGCAGATGTTGCTATGATTGTTGTAATCAGATCATTTTTATTTTTATCTTTTAATTTTCACACATGGTTGGCTAGTTTAGTAGAAATTTCTAAAGCATCAAGTTTAAAAGATGATTTATGATTGTACCATTTTATTAAAATTTACACCTATATATATTTTTCTATCCATTTTATCTATTACTTGCTTTTGTAAATTACACAAACACAATATATATAAATATATATATATATATATATATATATATATATATATATATATAATATATATACATCATACATACATACACACACACACACACACACACATATATATATATATATTTCTATGTATAAATTTACATATTACATTCAAAATGCATAAAATGCGACTTCCATAGATATCACAAAATAAATATTAATGTTGGCATTTGTATAACTAGATTTACATTCATACGTTATGTTTGACGTCGGAAACATCATAATACAGACATTACGATTGAAAGCAAAACACAAGGATGCACATATATGCATGTGTGCGTGTGCGCCCATTTTGTGGGAAAAGAGCGCATATAGATCAATGATTTCTCATTTGCATACCTATTTCTATGCCGATTTGTTTATCAAACTGTGTATATATCAATCTGAGTCTGTTCATATCTATCAATTTATTTATATATTATCTATATATCTATTTCAGTCGGTTCCTATCTATCTATCTATCTATCTATCTATCTATCTATCTATCTCAGTCGGTTCCTCTATCTATCTATCTATCTATCTAAGTCGGTCCATCTATCTATCTATCTATCTATCTATCTATCTATCTAAGTTATTCTTCTATCTATCTATCTATCTATCTATCTATCTATCTATCTCATCTTCCATCTATCTATCTATCTATCTATCTATCTATCTATCTATCTATCTATCTCAGTGGATATCTATCTTTCTATCCATCTATCTATCTATCTATCTATCTATCTATCTCAGTAGGTTCTTATCTATCTATCTATTCATTCATCTATCTATCTATCATCTATCTATCTATCTTGAATCTATCTATCTATATCATCTATCTATCTATCTGTCGGTTCATCTATCTCAGTCGGTTCTATCTATCTATCTCTTATCTATCTATCTATCTATCTTTCTATCTCGGTCCCTTTTCATCTATCTATCTATCTATCTATCTATCTATCTATCTATCTATGTGTTGATCTAAGAAATGCGGTTTGGGCGAGTTCCATTGGGAATCAATCGGCTTCCGAGCCCACTCTGCTGTCATTTCTTTTTGACGTCTATTGCCAAATGTTCTTTGGACAAAGCGGATTACTTTACTTAAAAGCGGTCGCCAAAGTGGATTACCGTTGAACAAGGGACTGACATGAACTCTTCATTTGTAACGGTCGGCTTATATGACAAGAGAAAACCAAATATGAATCCCGGAGAAAAAAGAAAAAAAAAAAAAAAAGAGACAAAACATTATTAACATTTTTTTGTCACCTCGTGTGTAAATTAAGAAGACTTCTCATCATCATCATCATCATCTTCCGTCGTATGTTCGTAGAATCGTTTTCTTTTCTTGAGGCTCAGCAGCTGGCCAATTCCCTCATGCCCTCTGGAATTGAAATCCGAAACGCTATTAATTCCGACCTAGCGTCTCTCGAGCAAGTAAGTAGACCTGGCGGAGTCCATTCCTATCCAGACTAAATTACAGCCAGTGTCCACCAACTTGAAGGCTCGACTTCGTCATCAGACACATGTTTAACTTTATAAATCCTTCACAAATCATCCGACTTACGTTTGTCTTCAGTCTCGGAAGCCCGCCCCCCGCGTTGTGTAAATGACCCCATGCGCTGCATTAAATGGCAAGGGACCCGATTAGATCCCTTCTTGCTAGATGACAGTATTTCAGTGTTTCTTTGATTGATTCGTTTTTTTTTACAGCTTATCAATCCCTTGCAGGTTATCTGAAGCCACAAAATGTCTTTTGATTCGAATTTTTTTGCGATAATAATTCAGGGATTAAAAACTTACCAATCAACCTATAGGTAGGACGGGAAAGATGTGGGTTCTTTTCTTTTCCAAGGGTATTTGAGAGTAAGTGAATATAAACAAACCCGACTGGAATTGGAACTCGGCTCTTCGATTTCAAATTGAGAAAGGTTATTCATTACACCACCCGCACATCCATGCTTATCGGCCCTGGTATTCCTAATCGGTCACCAATCTAATCACTAACCAGACTCAACGTTGCTTAACTTTGGTGATCGTTCAAGAATCTTTCTTTCAACGTGATATGGGCGTATATTTGGGTGATGTGGAAGAACCTCATATCTTATTTTTTTTTCCCGGGCTTGTTTTGTGGAGTTGTCTGCCTATGTAATGTCGTTAGAGAATAAATCCTTTTCTGTTTGCCAAAGCCGGACATTTTCACTATGTTTTAATTAACCAATCAGGTTGCTGGTATTAAGCGTCTATCATGATGGACCTTCCATGTTCCATAAAGTTATGACGTTTTTGTAATCCAATGTTCATGTTCCATAAATCGATGATCTTTTGTACAAAATTAATGAACAACGCATTAATTTTTTTTAGTGCTTCAAAAAGCTCACCCTCACACCAAAAATTCTATTTTACCATAAACGTGAAAGGTAAAGTAAAACTTATTCAGATGCTTTAATTTTGAAATTTGTAATGATGCAATTTGGTAGTAAATTTGCATTTTTAACGTATTTAATAGTTTATAGCTATAGCATAACATATGACCTTACACATAAAGAAAAATTGAAAGCCTGCAGAAGATTTATTTTTCAGTATCTGTTCAATAATCCGAATAATGTAAATACTGTTTTATTTTTCAATTTGCTAATGATGTATTTGAATAGTATTTATGTATTTTGTAACACATTTAACAGTGTATAGCTATAGCATACAACCTTGAAAATATACAAAAGACAAGTTCTAGAAGGTTCCATACAGTTCTAGAAAGCTCCAGAATGTTCTAGAAAGAACCCAGAATGTCATAATGCAACTCTATTTATATACGATTTTTGAAATGTCGTGTTGGGGTGACATTAAAAAAAAAAAGAATTAAAACCTTCCTTATTGTTGAACAAAAATGCATCGAATTATGACAAAGGAAATCATTTTACAAAACACGTATTTCAGTAGTTGCCACGCATGCAATATTCTACTTATCGAAGGAAATAAAAATCTTTAATTCTGGTGAGTATGGAGGATTTTTATTCTTTTTTTTTTATTTTATTTGCCCAAAATAGTCTACGAGACAAAAAAGGACTAACCATCAAATGCAAGAATAAACGGCTGCAGTAATGGTCCTTCCATGTTCAATAAGTTCGGGAGGGACGACACTTTTCATGTTCCATCAGACACAAAACAACATTTCTGTGCATGGTCCTGGTTTTGTTCTTGGTACTTCTATCGATTATTTTAGGGAGTGTTCTTGTTTCTTTTTTCAGTTGACAGGCAAAATCCATTTATTAATACCTGGTTCAATGCGAAGGAAAATTAAGTGACAGACATTACCGGTTGTGTTCGGTTCTCAACAGAACAGGAGAAACCAAAATTCCGTCCTGGGTATGACGATAAACTAAATCCAGCAGCAATGCGTCTGATCAGGTGGTTTTGCGGAGCGTGAAATCACATCTTAATTGCTGTTATTCCCAGGTCCATTCTGACCCGTGGTAGTAGCACCTATTAGGGTCCTAAGTAATTGACAAAATTATTAAACTTAAAAACTTATAGAAAATTCAATACCAGCAATGTAAATGTCTCCCGGCAATTTGAAAAAAAATAATGAAACTTTATTTAGCAATTAAAAGAATACATTTTTTTATATATATATATATTATATAAAAAATAATATATATATATATATATATATTTTTGGAAAAAAATAAAAACCCTGAATATTCAAAAAAAAAGATGTCAGAAATTCTTACACTAACTTTGCTTTGAAATAAAATGTCAGAGCTGTTGTTCTTGCCATCCTTTTATGGCCCATCAATACTGGAAAGAGTGAATAATTTAGTGGACCTGTTTAACAGGTGTAATATTGAAAAACTTTTCCATACAATCCTATTGTCCAGAAAAATGGTTACAAATGAATCAGTTAGATTTTAAAAATTCAAAAAGTTTGTCAACAAATATCCTTGTTTGTTGGACATGAATGCCAAATGTTTTCTTTTGAATCTCATCTTCAAGAAGGAGAGAAAATCGTCTAAAATGATCTTATATCACAAAATTATAAATTTATTTAATAAGAAAAAATTTCATAACTGAATTAATTATTATCAGATCCTCACGTCGAAACCAATGGTAGAAATTTCATTAAATATATATATATATATATATATATAATATATAAAATATATATATATATAATTTGTTGGCATTAAATAAATGATATAAAACAATTTTTTTAATATAATGTTGAAGGAAAAAAATATATCAGACATAACAAGAAAATTAAATTTTTTTGAAAAAAAAAAAATATTATCAATAATATATTTTGGTTGATACATTGAAAATAATCCAAATCAAAAAAAGAGATTAATTGGAATTTTTGAAGAAAATTTATGTTTTTTGGAAAAAAATTCTTTATTTTTGTAAATGATGTCAACATTCTAAATTAAAAATTAGTTCGCCATCAATACTTCTGCTGGACAAAGCAATAAAAAAATTTTTAAAAATTTCAAAACAAATGTTTTGTTTAAAAGTTTTGAGTATTCAATACACATTTTAGGCTTTAAATAAAAGCAAAAATAAACCTACAGAATGTCAAAATTCATGAAATTGTATTGCAATTATGTTTTTATATAATTTTTGTATTGGATTTCCGCTAATTTGGTTTTAAAAGGAATTCAGAAAATGGGTGAACAGTTTTTGGTGGATTCCGTATTTCCTCAAAAATTGTTTTTTTAATTGCCGGGAAAATTTATTTTTTATTTTTGATTTAATTTATTTTAAACGAGGTTCAAATATTATTGCTTTATTTTATTTATAATTTTCATTATTTCATATTCTATTTTTATTTATTTATTTATAATAATAATATCCCTACACCATTACTATCATAATAATAATATCTCTACACCATTACTATCTTGATAATGATATCCCTACACCATTACTATAATAATAATGATATCCCTACATCATTAATATCATGATAATGATATCCCTACATCATTACTTTCATAATAATATCATATAATTTTCTCTCATAATAATATCTCTACGTCATTATTATCATGATAATTATATGTCTACTATCATAATAATGATATATCTCTACCATTACTATCGAAATAATGCTATCTTTCTACCATTACTATCATAATAATGATATCCCTACATCATTAATATCATAATAATGATATTACTACACCATTACTATCATAATAATGGTATTCCGATACCATTACTATCATAATAATTGTTGAAACTTGACTAATGCATGTACTTAGAACAAACTGTATTGAAACAAGAAAGTGTACACAATATTTACATATAGTCTTTTGTATATTCCTGGAAAGACCGTTCCTGGAGAATGTGTTGACTGAGTCGCAGTCGGGCAGAGTCTCTGGTTGAATCTCTTGATTCCTTCCTCTCTTCCCGGTACCAACCATATTTATATGGTCGGTACTCCACTATGCAAATTAGGTGGATCCTACCAAAACAATAATGATATCCCTACATCATTACCATCGATATAATGATATCCCTACACCATTACTATCATAATAATTATATCTCTACACCATTACAATCGGAGATGATGAATTAATTCTAGACGCAGTTTTTTACTATTCAACGTCTTCCTACCCCAGTTGCTTGACTTATAATTCATAACTGAAATCCGGAATTACTTTCTGAACACTGTCATATTTTTCATATTTGAAAGAATTCGTCTTTACATCGTAGGTTCGTATGTAAACTGTAATCAGACGAAAGTATGCACAATCAATCTTCAATTATTTGCTGAAAAGATATTGTCTTAAAACGTAAAAAAAGACGTAAGCTTATACAAAAATAATCTAAAATTTAAATGTAGAAGCTATTTTTTACAGGATTCATTTCCCAATTGATTCATTCGTACTTCCCACCCCCACAAACCATAATGGAACTCCTGTCGTCTTTATGGCGACTGATAGTTCACAGAGGAAAACACGTGATAATTAAAAAGAAAAATCGATCGGCAAAATTTTGTACATATCCCTGTTTAAATCGATAAAGATGTATTAATTAGATCTTTTCTGGTTTTATTTTATCTGAGATCCGTTGATTTACTGATATGTCAACACTTCTTGGGCTGCTTAATATCAAACCTTTGTATGAGTCACCCAGTGAGGATCGAATCCACTCTTCAGTTGGATTGCTGAACCAGACGAGAGTCGCTAACCCCATTATTCCACGCGGAGTATACTAAACATCCAAAGAATAATCAGCAGTATTATTTGTCCTGACCTGGCATCTCGTCTTCAGTCACCCCCTCATCGCCGTAACGTAGCTTCCCTATGCCTATCTTATAAATACTTTCATGGTAATTGTTCGGTTGAACTACGTTCAGACTAGACGATGTCATCTTCCGCTTTGAATTTAGACACACCAACCTTACCCTGACTTGACCTCTTTGAATTTGAGATATTGATACAAATTATTAACTCTTACACCCACCCCCACTTTTTTTTAAACAATTACTCTAGGCGTTACCATAGTAATTTTAATCTTAATAATGAATATGCTTATAAAAAGTGTAAATTTCAGGAATTAGTTATTCCCCAAAAAATTTCGCTTGAAGATGGAACAGAGCTTGGTACTTTAATTCAATTTAATTCAAATAATTATATTGAAGTTTTTGATAAAATTGTTTTTGAAACATGAGAACTATTATGTAGCGTTGGAATCATATTTTTAAATAAATAATTATATATATATATATATATATATATATATATATATATATATATATAGTGGTAAATATACATATATATATTTTCAATATATAGATATATATACATAGGTGCATACATATATATATATTTTTTGAATAAAAAATTCCAGAGAGGATAGAATCTGGTAGAACTCAATGTACAGGACAGAATGAGGGTATAATAAAAAGGCTTTTGGACAAATAATATTCCATGGTCATAATTTATTCCATTGAATATATAATTTATTCCATGGTCATAATTTATTCCATTGAATATATATATATATATATATATATATATATATATATATATATATATATAATTAAAAATTGTCTTCAAAATGATTGTAAAAGCATTTTGAAAATATCGGCAAATTTATATTTCTTGGGAAAAACATGGTGCTTCGCTGTAAAAACAAAGTTTCTGCTCGGATATAAATAGAGATTTTTCGAATAAGTGTTTCCGAATGCCAATCCGATTAAACGGAAAGTCTTTCGAATTCTTTGACAGTATACGCACCGATTTTCTGCAAAATCGACAGTTCCAGGAATTTGATTAGAAGCTCCAAGTATAATATTGTGATTTTCATATATTTTACAAGTTTATCAATATGTTATTTTGTTCAATCGAAGCCAGCTATTATGGCATATAGATACTCCTAACATAATAGGTAGCTTAGTTAACATATTAACTATTTATAATATCGATAACAATGATTTAGTATAAAATGATTAAGGTTAGAACTTTTAGTCGATTCCGCAGAGATATTAGAAAGAAAGAATGATTAGTGAAAGAGGGAGAGAAAGAGAATGAGAAAGAAAGAGAGAATGTGGAAGAGAGAAAAATGTTTAGAAGAGAGAGAAAAAGGAAGAGAGAGAGAGAGAGTGGGGAAGAGAGAGAGAGAGAGAGAAAGACAGTGCAAGAGAAATTGTCTATTCTCCTTCTTCAATATGTTGTGTCCCTTCAGGACGTCAGCAAACATGACTCTCCACGATTTCCCGTCCTTTATAGTATTTAATAACTTTTGCCGTTTTGATTTTTTTCCCAAATCCCGCTCTTCCATCCACTACTCGCCAGTTAGGCTATGCGGTGTTTTCCTTTGTCAATTTTACTGTCAATCTATCCTTTGAGTATCAAATTTTCTAAGTCCTCTTTCCTCATTATCTGACCCAGATATTTAATTTGCCTTTTCCTGATAAGTTTAAGTGTCATTTTGTTGCAATTGTCTCTAGAACTTCGTTGGTCCTCATATATTCGGTCCAGGTATTCTCAGCATCCCTCTGTGGAACCACATTTCTTTTGCTTCAAGTCGCCTCTTTAACTCTGATGAAATTGTTTAGCTTTCTCTGCATTATAGCAGGACTGATGTTCTGTACTCGTTTCTATGTTTCTAACGATATTATTCTGTTTCTTGATACTTTGCTCAGCTTTTGGAAAGCAACATCTGCTATCGCAATGTGCTTTCAGATTCCGATGTAATGCTCTCTTAATACGCTTCTCAGATATCTAAATTATTGTACCTGTTTGATTTCGGTATCTACAATTTTGAGGGCCACCATGCTTTTAGTCTTCTTGCAACTGGCGTTTAGTGGTTTCTTCTTGCTTTCCTTCCGGCTTATGGTCATATAACGCTGACTCACCGGTTCCTTTCATTAAGTTAAGCAACGACGAACCTGGTCAGAACCTATATGGGTGATCACTTAGGAATACCAGCTGATGTAAGCGTGAATATTCGGATGGTGTAATGGATAATGGCTCCGAATCGTTAATCAGGGTCCCCAGTTCCAATTTCAGTTAGTTCGATATATTCACTTATTATTCTAATGTTAGCTAGTCCTCGTCGCCAAAATGTTGTAACCTAGGGAAGGTTACTAAATAGAATAATCACACGAAGGTTGATAATGAACGATAATACTTAGTACAAGAACAACACATATAAGATTCGCCAGCGGCGCGTAGAAGTAGTCAGCTGCTAGAAGTGAGTGAAATGAATTCCACAATGAATCGTCAACTGTAGGATATCTACCAACCACCCGACGCAGTCAGATGTAGCACAAAGCCGAATTTAATGTGGGGTATCCGAGCCCGTAGGCAACGCCAAAAATTCCCCGTAGACCCCGGGGTTGGGTAGCTGTTTCCCGAGACGAGAATCTGCCCTTCGACATAGCCTGGGGATTCTCTCTGCTTGGAGGAAGAGAGTTTGACCAGCACAACTGGAGACAAATCTCCGACTGCAGGATATCTATCAACCTACCCACGCAGTCAGATATGGCACAAGGTGGCCGAATTTAATGTGGGGTATCCGAGCCCGTATGCTCGGTCAAAATTTCCCCGCAGACCCCGTATAAAACGGGGTCGGTCAGCTGCTTCCTGAGACGAGAGACTGCCCTTCAAAATAACCTCGTCTGGGGATCTTCTCTGCCCGGAAGCAGAGTGTTTGACCAGCACAGCTGGAGACGAATCTTCAACGGCAGACCAACATACAGTATTTACTACTATATGTATGTGAATGGGTACATACCATTATCGCCCGCAGGTAAGCTACAGCACTTATAAAAAATATTGGGCAAAGGCATGAATCCACCTCTTCACCCTCCAGTTATGGACTAATAAGTAATATTTGTGACAGTAGATAATTATTATCTCCCTACAAAATTCTTATGATATAGAAAAGGTGCCTGAAGCCGAGATGCCAAATAAGGGCCAATAATATTGATGATTCTTTTTCGGGTAATATCAATAATTGTAAATATGCAGTTAGAGCACCAGACGAAAATGAGCAATGATATACAAAGCATGGAGGAATGGCAAACTTATAAATATGTAATTTATATCTAGTATATATTAAGGGTGGGATGAGGATGAGAATGAATGTGAGCATTTTCTCATTCTCTGGCCCTTTTTCCTTCAGGACTTGGCCGATCATGTCTCTCTACAAATTACCTTTTCTAATAAGCATTGACTTTTTGCTCTGCCTTCTAGTCTCATTTCAATTACACAAGTCTGTTGGGTATGCAATTCAATAATTATATTTGCTCCTCTTTTCTTCAATATATACCCCATGCGTGTCAAATTCTCTAAGACTTCTTTCCTTATTATAAGCCCAGGAAAATTCAGCTGCATCTTTCCGACTTGAAGTAAAAGTGTCATTTTTTTTAACCAAACAAAACGAAAATATTGAAAACATAAACATTCTTGATAGATATATTTTTTAAAAAAATCAAACAATTTTTATATTCTTTGAAAAAAAAAATAGTTCGGAATGTTTGTTATGGGCATCTGTGACGAAGTGAGTGTGCGAAACTTTTTCCTTGAGCTAAAGAAAAAAAATTCCTTATTTTTTATTATTATTATATATTTTTTTTTTTTACTAAAGCTACTTTTAATATTTTCTTCTGAATTGAATATATTTTTAGTATTTGCGAATAAATAATTTCGACAGTTAGAGTAACTTCGTTTGAATATTTATCACTCATTTTTTGCCGTGCTACAACTTTTTATAAAAAGAAACTCGTAAGAATTTTAAAAAAAATTCTTTAACGTTAAGAACGCATAAAGAATTTTCAGAAACTTTATATACACTATTTTCTCTATACTTCAGAAGACGAACCATTTCAAAAAAAGAAACATTTTTTCGGTAACGGTTAACCCTAGAATTGAACACGTTAAAATTGTAATGATCAGGAAAACATCTTCTTGAGAGTCGATTCCAAAGAGCATCGGTTCCCAGGAAGAAACTGCTTGAATGGAACTCAATGGAATACGAACCGAATAAGGGCGGTTCTCTACAATGTGCGTGAAGGTTAGAATTGAATTTATTACGTCTGGGCACTTGTTTTCAAGGAAATAGCGATAGAACAGTGAGGTTCTTGCGACTTTATGTCTGTGAGAAATGGGTTGAAGGGTGGAAAATAATTCGCCACTCGTTTGAGTCCATCCTTCAAATCTAAAATTCGTCCATATATGGCAACAGTATTCATACTATTGCCATATATGGTCTGGTGCACCCGCTGATCATTTCGAGGTCCCCGACAAAATCCAAAGAACAGATATGCAATGTAATATGTCCTGACATGGCATGCTGAATATAGTCACTTTCTTACAGACGTAATGTGGCTTCCCTCCGTCTTTTCTACAAATATTTTCATTGCAACTGCTCTGACGAGCTATTTTCATTGGTACCCAAACTGCATGAATTTAAGCGTGCTACAGTATTAACGACATTTACCGGCCAGAATGTCCGAGAAATTTTCATAGAAAATATATTTCCTCCAACAGGAATCGAACCTGTATCCTATACGGAACCGTCATATAGCCTGACGTGCCTTTACCGATTGAGCCACGGAGGACGCATATTTTCTCTGAAAATTTCTCGGATATTCAGGCCGGTAAATGTCGTTAATACTGTTTATTATAAACAGAGCATTGACTTAAATATTTAAAATCTTAAAATAATTGTCGGACTTTGTCCATTTCGTAACGTGTGACGTCATTTGTTTACATTTGGATACGCATAGGGCAGACATGAATGTACGAGAGAAAATCATTGAGAATTGTAGTTTAAAAACAATAAAATCGACCTTGCTAAACGAAACGATCCTCTGTGGATCCATCGGTAAAAGCAAGTCAGGCTATATCACGGTTGCGTATAGGATACAAGTTTGATTCCTGTCGGAGGACGCATATTTTCTATGAAAACTTCTCGGACATTCAGGCCGATAATGTCGTTAATACTGTTTATTATAAACAGAGCATTTGCTTAAATATTTGTATCTATAAAAAGAACGTATCGACATAAAAAATGTCTTAAAATAATTTTCTGACTTTATCCATTTCATAATGTGTGATATATATATATATATATATATATATATATATATATATATATATATATATATATATATATATACACATTTTAAATAACAGCAAAATTGTCCAAATCCTGTAATAGCATAATTGTTCATCCCACAAAACGTTTTAATATCTAAAAAAATCACCAAACTAATTCAGTTTCTTTTTACAGATTTTCAGATATGACGTTTAGCCATCTTGGCACATTTCATCGTAAGAATCAATGAAAAAATCTTTGATTTATTCAGCTAGAAAGAGAACAGAATAAAATCGTTTTAGGTCAAATCCTCTTACTTCCCAAACGTGTAATGTTGAGAGAAAAAGATCATTCAGGCCTTTAGTAATAGTAGCAATATTTGTAATCTGCCTTCCATCTTCGAAGTCTATTCAAGAAACATGAAGAGAACGCAGAATATGTTTAAAAAAAGGGAACAGTAGACAGGTAAACTGGATCAGGATGTTACAGTAGAAAAAAGGATTATCATTTCAACTTAGAGCAATTAGAAAAGATCCAAATCAATCCATAAGATGTGTGTCACGTGATACAGGAGTATCAAAAACCAGTGAAAAAGTCCTGAAAATGAAATCATTACTCCAGGACATAAAGGTAGAGGTTTAGAGAGGGTGAAGATCATCTTGAATAAAATGGGAAATGATCCAGGAAATATATATATATATATATATATATATATATATATATATATATATATATAACGGATATTTTCATATATATATATATATATATATATATATATATATATTTATATTTCCATATATATATATATATATATATATATATATATATATATATATATATATATTTTTCTGGATATTTATATATATATATATATATATATATATATATATATATATATATATATTAATATTGTGTGTGTATATATATATATATATATATATATATATATATATATATATATATATATATATATATATATATATATATATATATATATATATATATATATATATATATATATGTGTGTGTGTGTGTGTGTGAAAAATATATAGAAAATAGGAAAGAACTCGTTAGGTAAATAATCCAAAGTTCTTTAGTATTTTTGTTATTATTTTTAAAAAAATAGTGCTCGATACAAAAGTAGAGGATAAATATAATTATTTATTTCAAAATATGATTTCAACGCTACTTAAGAGTTTAATTCAATTTAATTCAAATAATTAAATTGAAGTTTTCGGCTCTTGTTTTGAAACATGAGACCTCTTATGTCGCGAGTTGGAATCATATTTTTAAATAAATTCTGAAGATGTGACGAAAAGGTCCGTCTACGAAACTCATCTGCAATGCGACGATGGCCTAGGTGTAAAATATCTGACTGATGTCGAATAAGACGGCTTTCGATCCAGGCTTGAAGTTTTATTTTATATATTAGATGGGGTTATTTTTATGCGTATATATCTATTTTTCTGTCCATGTCTATATGTTTTAGTGTTTTTTCCCCCAAATGTTTGTTATTTTGTTTCGCCCATATTGAATTTTATCTTTTTTACCATTTTTATCCATGTATCTTTGCCCGTATAATTTATATTTTAATAAGAGGTTAGAATTCGTTTAATAACACTTTCAAACTTGAATATTTCTTGGTAGGTGTATCGGCGTGTCTTTGTCACTGTATGTGAGTGTGTGCACGTGTTTTTGCCGCCGTGTCTGTATTGTCACTTGTGTGTACCTTTCATTGTATATGTATGTTGTCGGTTTTTTTAAGGGTCGTAGTGATACTTCATGTTTTGTCGCTTTTTTGCGTGTTTATATATCTAAATACGTCTGCGTGTTTGCGTATTATAATCTGATTGTGTATGTATTGTCTTTTGCAAGATTTCATCCTCCCCTTCCCATATTCTTGCTCCAAATGTATCTGCGTTGTCATGAATTTAACTTAATGTTGGCTACAGTTGAGTCATGTTTATATTAGATTCCTTAAAAAAATAAAGGGAGATTTTAGTTTTAAATTTGTGTTGAAATCGATTTTTCGTTGTTCGCTAAACGCAGTGGCGTATAAATAAAAATGAGGTGTCGTTGAGCTCGTCATGATGTAAGTAACCTACAGATCGAGTTTTACCGAAATCGGAGGAAAAAAGTTAAATTCATTGAATTTTAATCGGCTTTATCATTTACTGATTTTTTTTTTAAATTATAGATTTTTTTTACACTAAGAACCTATCTTTTACATTGTACAATGTATTTGCTAAGTTTGGTCAAAATCGGTCGGATGCATCTCGAGTGAAAAGGTATCACACATACAAGCAGACAGACATCCTCCTGTTATATATAGATATATATATGTATGTGTCTGAGTGTGAGTATATCTGTAAAAGAGAGAAAATAAGTAAAAATTGACAAGACAAATAATAATCAGAGCCGATGTGTTTCGTCCTCTGAGGGACTTTTTCAAGGCAATGTAGGTTTTATTTCCTGCAAGTGCGAGGAAATGATTATTTCAACAAAGCTTTTAAATTAAAGCACACACAGTGTCATAATTCAAAGTTGCTTTATATATATATATATATACATATATATATATATATATATATATATATATATATATATATATATATATGGTATAAAATGACAGTTGGAAAAAAATCTTACATTTTGCCGACGCGTTTCGTCTTCCAACTTTTTCAAGGCAAAAATGAAATCGAAATGTTTTTGTTGTTATAGTTACATAAAAAAAGCAAATTTAAAAAGATAGACGCATCTGTCTAAGCCTTTTTTTCTGGTTAATGTAAATTACCTTTATAGTAAGGGATTTTCTTTTCTCCATGTCCACAATATAGTTAAATTCCACGATCAATTCTGTGGACAAGACAGATTGGTATAAAATATACCAATCTTGATAATTTCCACTTGTCCACTGAATTGAACTGGGAATTTAACTATATATATATATATATATATATATATATATATATATATATATATATATATATATATATATATATATGTCATGTCCAATTTTCATCGAAGAATGATAACTCTGTGTCCAAAACTTTAGGACGGTCGTCTGGATTGTTTGCATCACGCTATTCACCAGATATCTGTTATCACATTATTTTTGCACGAAATGTGGCCAGTTGTGCCCAAGTTTTCACAGGTGGAGTCAATTTTTTTTTTTTTTTTTTTCGTAGACACACTGGTGCCTCTTTACTCAAGAAAAACTGCGATCGATGAGAGAGTCCTCACATGTAACAAAGGTAATTTCATCGCTAAAAACCGAACCACAAAAAAAGAAAGAAAAGAAAGTGATAATCATATCAATTTCAATGTCGCAACCCGACTATTTTATTGATAACAGGCACATACTGTCGGCAGCTTCATTCAGCTCTCGCTTACGGCCACTTCACGTTGAAACACCTCTTCTCATACGATCATTGAAATTAAGCAAAGTCGAAAATCTTCAGTACGTAGATGGTGTACTGCTTGGGAATACTCAATGTTGTAAGCTTTGATGAGTTAAATAATTGTATGAGACTATTATTTTTTTTAGTAGAAGTGTATTTGGCTCAGACCTTCTGAGGCTGACCTTAAGGTCAGATGGTAGACAAAATAGAGATGTCGGTTTTGATTAGGTGTGTCGAACGTGGAAATGTTAGAGAGATAGTGTTTTCAGCGAGTTAAGTTTTATGCGTCGAAGAATGCAGACTTATTAATTTTGTGCGTGGAATCTGCTCCTCGGTGGCTAAGATAGCAAACTCCACTGGCCAGTGAGAATATGTACGCGTCGACGTGTTTAATAAAACAGAAAAGTTGAAATCTCTTTCGTTGAAGTTCTCATTTCATCTTCGAACAAACTTTCTAGCGATCAATCGTCCAGGAGAAGAGGGCCGAGAGAGAAGAATACAATTTTTTTATGGAATCGACCCCGTCAACCAAAATGACCTCCCCAGAAGAGAGGGAGTATACAACACATATCCGTGTGGTATAGTGGATAATTGTTAATCGGAGAGCCGAGTGCCAATTCCAGTTAGGGGGCGTATGTATTATATTTGTATTGCTTTTTCACTATGTGTAAATATATTTAGGAAAAGTCATGAATCCTCAGCTATAGGTTAATTAGTAAGACTTGTATTACTAAAACCATTACTTATCTCCAAAAATTAAATGTATACATTCTAAAAATATATTCTGGTTTTAAGCAACCTGCAGAGGATTAATAAGTGGTGAAAAACGAATCAGTCAATCAAACATTTAACTCACAATGCAATAAAATCGTACGTTGTTGATTCAAGGAGAAATTTAGGCACACTTATTTTACTTATCTATTTTTAATCAATTAACCCAAAGAAAGTTCCCTATAGAAAATGAGTAACTCCCGACACCGAGGTTTAAGCGTGACACTCTGGACTAATGAATATATGTTTTCCGCCAGTTGTATAAATAGCGGTGTCAGGCTACTGACTGCAGTGATTATTGAGTGGAACTATCCAGTCGAATTAGTGTGAATTATTGCGCGTCGATGATTTTGATTTTGATTTAGAGTTTACCGGATGTTAAGCCGAGCAGCTTTAATAACAGGGTACTCCCCGAAAAGCTTAATTATCTTTGGTTGAATTTTCCTTCTCCGTTCTTCTTAAGTATTTATTTGCGGTTGCAATTAAATATTGTTTTATTTAACATTGAAGTGTTACGTGTTTACTTAATTATTAACAGCCTCCATACGTCACAAAAGTGAGGCAATGAAGCCAGTAATACAAAAGTGATTACCGAGTGTTAAAGAATATAAGAAAAAGAAATCTATTACCGTGAGAGTACGGTAAAAGAACAGGAATTAAAAGGAGAACAGATAGAATTAAAAAAGACATTGCATTTACATTTTTGCAGATAAATGTTGATTAGAAAGTAAGAATCCGGAAGGGTGTTCGAGAAACGCGACGGGTGATAGAAGAAACTGTTTGCATAGAACTTACGGTAACAACTATCCATTTCAACTGCGTTGAAATTCATAATGATCGTGAAAGTATTTATAGAGAAGGCAAATAAAAGCTACATTACGGCGGTGGGAAAGTAACAGTAGGCGAAAAGCCAGCTTAGGACCAATGATATTACAGATTCATCTTTGGATTTATCAAGGCTCTCAAAACCTATAACAGAAGCACCAGACCATACGAGCAGGAATATTGGAAGTTTGCTTACAAGAGAAAATTTTAAATTTGCAAAATTAATAAACATTGCATCCAATCTATTACTGCTCTTTAATTCATAAAGTCTATGTACCACAGAGAAAAATTCATCAGAACAACTGTTATAAAAGTTGTTGTTTTAAGTATTAGGGTTTGAAATAACGTTTAAGATTAAGTTATGGCGTTTTCTTTTGCTTTACCATTATGTTGCATTAGATTGCATATAAGGAATTTGTTTTCGTGTCATGAGCCCTGATCTTTCGTTTTGAAATTTGTCTTGTTTTGGGAATGTAATTTTCGTAGGCAAAGACAAAACTTAGATTATATGGTTGGGTAGGAATTGTGCTTTTTAATTCAAATTTTAAAAAATATATTTACCCAGTGTTTTTGCATAATTATGCATGCTTTGTGACTATCGCATTTTTTGCATAGTTCTGATGTTAAATACTCATTTCTACCCGTATCTGATGTGTTTCCCCCAATCGTCTGCTATTTCTCCATATTGTTTTTGTTTCCGTTGGATTTTACCGTAGTTTTGTATATGTGGTTACATTGTAGGTAGTTACAGTTTAGTGGATATTCGTTTTTTGTTCTAGAATTACAGGTGGGTGAAGTTGTTTTTATGGCGTACTGATGAATTTTATATTGTATTTTTAATGGATTATAGTCTGTTTGTGTAATAGCTATAGATAGTTTTTAATTTTGTTGAATATTTTATGCAGCTTGCTTGATTTTGGGCAACGTTTGTCACCAAATTTATCGATGCTTCTATAGATAGAACGGATTTTAAAAATATAATCATATATATATATATATATATATATATATATATATATTATATATATATATATATATATATATATATATATATATATATATATTATAATATTTATTTGTATGTTTACTCCGTTTTTATGTTTATATAGAAATAGCACCTTACCTATGTTTATTGGCAACTTCAAAAGTAATTGACATTATAAAAAAACGCATTTAGATTTCGCAGAAATGCCAAATCAATATCCTCTAACTTTTACTCAAACATTTCATTTTGTTTAGACATTTTTACAAATATTTCTTTGTTTTCTTTTAAAATCACATTTTATTTCTGTTATTCAAATATTTGGTATTTCTTATGGCTAACGTCAATTTCCTTCTTTTTTTGTAGAACAAAAACCAAAAAAAAAACAAAGAAAGATAGATTCTAGGCATTTTCTGGAATTAAAAAGCATCCATTATATTTGTATTTTGTTCTGAGACGATTTTAAAGTTTAAATCAGTTTGGGATTAAATTTTCCTCGGATTATTTTTTCATGGCGAAACATGAAGTTTTTAATTCCCATTTGCCATAATTTGGATTTGTGTTGTACTATGCCTCACCTAACAGTTATAAATGTACTAGCATATATTCATATAACCCCAGACAAGTAAAATTCCGTATATATATATATATATATATATATATATATATATATATATATATATATATATATATATAACGACATATATTTATGTATATATTTTATATATGAAGAACAATATTATTGGAAATATGTATGACAAAGTGGAAAAGATTTCTTGTTATGCGTTTTGCCCTTCATCGGATTAATTTATGTTCTTTGTTAAAACAAATTTAGTCTGATGAAGTCCTGAAGGACGAAACGCGTCACAAGAAAACTTTTCTACTCTGTCATACATATTTCCACAATGTTCTTCATATATAAAATATATAAAAAATGTATGTCTTCATATATAAAATATATAAAAAAATGTATTTATATATATATATATATATAGTGATTTTCCAAGAGTAGCTTAGATGTGGCACAAGTCCGAAAGTAGTGGGCACCCAGTGAGGATCTAACTCAGTCGTAACTGTTCTAGCGAGACAAGCTTCCTAACCATTACATCACCTCGAGGTGCACTATATATATATATGGGAAATGCAGAAATAATATATATATATATAACAAAATACGGTGTAGTTTAAAGATCACGTGATCTTTAGCAGTCTGGAATGTTCTAATCGTCTGAAGTCCTAGAGAGGGTGAAACTCGAGTAACAATTTGGGATGTTCTTTCTTAAGTGTGGATGTCGCAAAGCGTTACTTGTCCTGTCGAGATAATATGGCCATTGAACATTTTAATTTACTCAATAGGTAGGTGTCTTTTTTTTCTTTTTTTCTTTTTCGTGATTTTTTTTCCTGTCTAAGATGTTAGGTCTTCTGGGAAGTTGCGTGAGTTGGTCCCACCAACATATTTGTTTTTTTTATCGTATATATATATATATATATATATATATATATATATATATATATACACTACTAAAGAAAAAACAAATATATATAAGTAGATTGATATATATGAACAGATTGATAAGTTGATAGACCTGAACAGAGACTGATAGGTAGATTCGAACAGATTGATATAAAGATAACTATGCAGATAGACAGAGACACAGATCGATAAATAGGAACAGATTGATATATAGATTTGAATAAACAGATATATATATATATATATATATATATATATATATATATATATATATATATATCTATATATGGACAGACAAGCCGTATATATATATATATATATATATATATATATATATATATATATATATATATATATATATTACCAGCATCTCTTGTACGTGCGCATGTGTAGTCGCGCCAACGTAAGAAATTGAAATTTTGTTTGATGAAGACATCAAGGACGAAACGTTTTTTTGTCATAAACTTTTATATATAAATATATTATATATATATATATATATATATATATATATAAGACATCTCATTTTAAAAGATATATTAACCAAAATTACGTAAACATATCTTGAAATATTTATTCAATAAATCGCTATTGGCCCGTCCCATCTGGGCTGTCTCCTTGTCTAAGTTGGTGAATGCTGCCATAATCCTTGCCTTCACTTCATCTTTGGTGTTGCAATAAGTTCCGTGGGTCTCTCGCTCAACTGCGCTCCACACAATAATCATGTGGTTTGCAGTCTGGAGTGTTAAATGTCGGGAGGGATGTAGTCGCAGAAATTTTCTGGGAGCAGGTGTCATGTAGTCAGACATAGGCTCTAGCAGCAGCAGCCCTCTTGACCCAAGGCAGCGCTACCTCATCAAGGCACTGAGGACAACATCGAGAAGCAATCGGTTGTCTCACTGAAACTGAAATTTAACGGTGTTGAGCGGTCTCTGACTGCGCACGCCTTCTGTCGAACTCTCTGCGTTAGCAGAGAGGAACCCGGACGAGGCTTTGCCGAAGGGCGGGGTTTCGTCCGGGGAGGTAGACAGGGCCTGAACCCCTCTAGGCGGGTTCAAAGGCTATATTTTTGGCCGGGTTTACGGGTTCGGGGATACCCACATTAAAACCGGCCTTGTGCCATATTCGGTCCTCGTGGGTGGAACGATAAATACTGAATGGTGTTGAGCGGTCTCTGACTGCGCACGCCTCCTGTCGAACTCTCTGCGTTAAAAGAGAAAACCCGGACGAGGCTTTGCCGAAGGGCGGGGTTTCGTCCGGGGAGGTAGACAGGGCCTGAACCCCTCTAGGCGGGTTCAAAGGCTATATTTTTGGCCGGGTCTACGGGTTCGGGGATACCCACATTAAAACCGGCCTTGTGCCATATTCGGTCCTCGTGGGTGGAACGATAAATACTGAATGGTGTTGAGCGGTCTCTGACTGCGCACGCCTCCTGTCGAACTCTCTGCGTTAGCAGAGAGGAACCCGGACGAGGCTTTGCCGAAGGGCAAGGTTTCGTCCAGGGAGGTAGACAGGGCCTGAACCCGTCTAGGCGGGTTCAAAGGCTATATTTTTGGCCGAGCCTACGGGCTCGGAGAAACCCACAATAAAACCGGCTATATTCGTTTCTCGTGGGTGAATTGATAAATACCAAACTGAAATTTAAGTGTGTATACACGTGAGGCAAATGTAAGGATTTTATTTTGCAACCTGTTTACTAACAAAAGGAAAAATGTTAGTTTTACAAAAATGTTTAATTTAAGAACGTTCATAAGTACACATCAGGCCAACTGAAACGTTTTATGGAAAGATATTTAAAGCCAGAAAATAGTTTTAGATTGGAACAATCTTTTATAGATAATAATGACGAGAGGAAAAGATGCAGATTCATACAATTCCTGATGGTAGGTCAGTGTATATGAATATAAGGAACCCAATAAGAATTGGAACTCTTATCCATTACACCACCCGCACACCCTTTTAACTGTACAGTGTTAATATTACAAAAGTATAGTATAGGTTATATACTACACTAGCAGCATGACCAGGCATTGCCCGGTGCTTGATTCAAAAATCGTACGACTCATACAGCAATCGTTATCACTTCACTTAAAAATATTTTTTTTTTTCCTTGCCTTTTTTGCTGTATATAAAAATATTGCCGTGTTGATGTTGTGTTACGTGCCTTACTTCTTGTCTATCTCACACTGCAAATCTTTTCTAAGCTCTATACTAAACATTAAATCTGTTACGAATAAAGAACTAAACAAAATGAACACAAAACGATCAGCTTTAAAAAAAGACTCGTAACTGGAAAAACCGAATGAAAAAAGAATGTTAACAACAAATACTTTTTCACAGCCAACCCAGTTTAGCAGAATCAGAATCAACGTTGAGTTTAAGCAAGCGAATGAGCCAAATGGAGTAAAGTGCCATGCAGATTTAAATTTTTCCCACTTGTGACGAATGCAGCTATCGATTTTTTTTTGCATGCTAGTTAACTTTCGTGTCTGTCACCTGTTGGCTCTCACGCTGGCCAATAGAATCTTCCTGACTATTCGTGGCAACCAGCTATTGGCTCTCAGTAGAAAATGGCCGCAAACTACATGAAAACTTGCGTAGAAGCCTAAAAATCGATTATTTCCACTATCGATGGGAGTTGGGAAATGCAACGTCGGTGTTAGCCTTTCCGCTAACTTGGAGGAAGTGCATGTAAATCATGGTGCAAATCCGTCGAAAATTGCGGCCGTTCATTCGTTACACACACACACACACACACACACACACACACACACACACACACACACACACACACACATCCTGCCTTTTATAGATAGAGATATCTAGCATCCATTATGTGAAAAAAAATAAATTAAAAAAAAATTATCGCATCTTTATTTCTGAAATAATCTTTAAATAGGCGAAAATGCTTCAGGAATTAAAGTCGGGCTCTTATAAAATATATGTTTCAGTTCTTGGGATGAGAACTTATCAATATTTATATTACTTCCATCAAGACAAGTGTCCTCTTGTTTGTTGTTATTGCATGTGTCTCACCTCAGTTGTGGGTGTTAAAACAGATATTCGAAGAAGAGAGGCGAATCAGTTGGATGATCTGAAATATAATCTTCTAGCTACCTTACAGCTACAGATCCACGCCTAACAGTATGTCAATGAATGCCCACAATATGCAAACCTGTGATCGACCCAGCTGTGTCAAGGATGTGTACATTGGAAACAAACTAGATGACAGTTATATAAGCACTCACTCGAGAGGCAAAAGGACGAGTGTCTCTTATATGAATTCAAGCGTCATATTAGATTATGAATTAGGTCTCACTTTTTTTTGGTGGGGGTTGCTCTTGAACTAGATAGATGGAACCTCCACTTTTACTGTAACAGTTTTTTTGCACTTCCCAGCTGTCGAACTCCCTTCCAATTTTTTACTTCCCTGATTAACTACAATCGACATCTTCGTCTTCATGAATTGTTAAACTAAATTTCATCTAGAGAATATTTGAAAATCTCTATAGTATTCCACACTGCGTCTTGCGAAAAACTTGCTTCTTTTTCAATATCTACTTGCTTGTTGCCCGCTACTTTCAATATTAGTTCCTGGAGCTTTATTTGTCTTTCTAATTGCTTTTGCCATTTTTCTTCCATTCGTTCTTGTAGTTGTAATTTTTGATCATTTTGGTGTTTCATCAGTTCTACCAAAATATTTTAAAAATCATCAATGATAATTCAATTTTACGTATTTTTACTCCTCGTAACTGTTTGTCGCTAATTTGTTGAGGACGACGAAGGAAGGATTTTTCTATTTCTTCTTTTCGTGTGAGTTCGAATCGCTCGACGCCAATTTGCTTGTTGGCAGACGATGGAAGATTTTTCTTTTGTTGTTTTCCGCGTGTGTTCGGATCTTCGTCGCCAATTTGTTGTGGAATCCGAGATGAAATTCGGTCTCCATTGAATGACAAACGCAAGAATTAAATATAAGAAATTAAATGTATTTACACAATAATACAAAGGGTAATACTGTTAGTAAATCCAGGAACGCGGTTAGTAGCAATAACATAGAGATATATACAGTCTCAAAGTAGGACTTCCTTAGAGTCTACGTGCTTGTAACTGACTTCTACAAGATGTTACCTCACACTATTACTCTACCTCCAACTCAATCACCATCTCTATGTCCGTCCGTCTATTCTGACTGACTGGGTATTTAACGGCAGCGGTCCAAGTAACACTGGTAGAGTCCACTTTTATGAAAAAGGGGAGGACACCATAACATGAACTCTGTTGCTTTTTTGTTTTTTTCTCAGCTCTGGCCATTCTCAGACTTCTCGTTCTCTTTCCCTTTTCACTTCCAGTAACCCCCTGCGTTCTAGTGGCATTATTGTCTTGTTTAGGTTGAAATTATTTAAGCCTTCACGGCTAGGATGCGCCGAGCTACGTCCATTATAACGAAGCAGTCTGGCGAGATATAAGTTTCTACTCGAGCTGATTCTTTTCACCATAAACCGCTGATTTGTTGAACCGATTCCCTAGAAGCTGCTTCCCCGATCACTACAATCTTAAACTGTTCTAGACTCGGTTAATCGTTACCATATCTCCCCAGAAACTTTACCTCTAGCATCGAGTGACTCTTGGGCATTATATAGGGTAAATATTGTAAATAAAGAAAAAAAAAAAACTTGGAGCGATAAAATGACCCGATTATTTTAATAGCTTGTATTGATCCTGGTACTAAGATTAATATGACGAACGTTTCTCCGAGAAAATTTTGGTACGTAAAATTCATTCATTTATGATTTGCTTGAATATACGCTACTGTACCTGAGTTGGAATCAAATATGAATCGGAATTCTTGGAACTTCGAATAGACGTGTTGACTCGCCTTGAATTTGGAACTCCGCAAATTATACTCATGTTTGTTTAACAAGTCGAATGCACGTGAAACCGGATTAAACAATGAAAATCTCCCAACACAAAAATAAAAATTTCTTTTTTTTATTCATTTTACTCTATATCTCATTCTCTGATGAGTTTTTAATAAAGTAGAAACATGTTAAATTGATAAACGTTTCCTATTTGTTCTATATATAAAAATTATTTATCTGCAAAGATAACCTTCCCATGCATCAAGAGACAATGTGTCTTTTTCATTACGTTTTTATTTATTTATCTATATAACGAGGATTTATTTAATAACCTTTCACGACAATCAAAACACTAAAGAAGTATAAATATACAAGCACATTTTTTAGTTGCCTGGTAACTGATATTATCTTTTAAAAAATGAGGTTAAACAAATAAAGACATTTAGAAGAAAGGATTACCGCTGAATTAAATTTCGAAAGAAAAAAAAAAACTTATTGAAATTCCTCAGTAAGCGAGAAATCCCGTATCTAATTTCGTTTTGCGTCATCTGTAATTGCTTTTGTATAATTCTCTACCTTTAAAAAGAAAAATGCTAGAAAATAAAAAAACTGAAAAAGCAAGAGGAGTGTATAAAATTCAATGATGTCAAGTTAAGATTTTAAAAAAAAGTACCCAGAAAGCAAATAAAAAAAAAAATGTCTTAATTAATGAAGTAATTTGCTTCTACACGAAGCGAATACTCTGCGCTCTGTTTGATTTTTTTTTTAGTTGCAATTTTAGAGACACGTGTTTAACAGAATTACTTGGAATTTGATCTCATTTCCAATGAAAATTGATCTTTTTACAGAACTAAAGGAAAACTATTTCGCCAAAATAAACATAAAAACTAACGTAAAATAAAATAATTACAAATCATAGAAGATCAAGAGGTTTTATGTCTAAAGCAACTGGCTATAAAAATGTTTCTTTCCCATCTAAACAACTTTACCGACTAAGAAACAAAGAGAAATAACACCGCCTCCTTTTTTTTTCTAATGCGCCATCTTGAAGGGTAAGCAATCTTGTCTCTTCACAATTTGCTGTCATTTGTCCCCCCACTCCCTTTAACAGTTCTTCTTCCTTCTTGTATTTCTGTCATCTATACCTGAACATTCGGGAAGTATGATAGTCGATATTTCCTTTGCTGGTCTTGTTTTCATTATATCATGTGAGTCCTCATTCCTTCTATCCTCATTATGAATGCCTGTTTAATACATGGTGCAATAGAAATGCATCCCACTTAGTGCCAGTGCAAGGGTCACAAACGAACTATGATATAATGATGCACCCTGTCATTGCATCCTGAACATGATGTAAAAAAAAATGAATCATATAATGGATCATTAATACAAAATAACAATTCAAATAGAAAAATTGAAAATAAATAAATAATATATCTAAATACAAATTAATATAAATAATAGATAATTCTAACCGCAATATGCTTAAATAAATCAACTAATTTTTAAAGGCAAAAGAATTTTTTTATCATCAGTTTCTTGAGATTTTTCTTGTTAAAAACAAATATGGCGTCCGACAACATCTCAATTTATATAAAGTAGTATTCATATAAATCACAAATTTTACTGTAACTTAATTATCTAGAAAACCGCATCATATGCAAAATTATCTTTAAAAAAATATAATATATCTAAATATAAATTAGAGACATGTCATAATGATCATTCCATCTTAAATAAAATCAAAAATGTTTTGCATTTACAAATAAAAATAGAATTTTTATCATCAGTTTCATTAGATTTTTCTTCTCAAAATGATGAAAACAAAAAATATATTTTAAAACATTCATAAAAAAAATTATGAATAAAACAAAAAATATATCATTAGAATAATGATTTTTATTTACAAATCCCTATTTTAGTATTGCTTTTTATATCATTAGATTGCATTTACTTAGTATTGATCAAAAAAAATATAATCATTAGTATTGCATTTACAACAAAAATATATCATTAGTATTGATTTACCCAAGAATGGCGCCAAAATCCGTATTGAAAATTCATTAGTATTTCAATATTTAAAAATATATCATTTCCGTATTACATTTACAACAAAATTATGAATTAGTTTAAAAAAAATATATATTAAAATTAATTTATATATATTAGTATATAAAAAAAATTTATTGCATTTTTAGTTCCTTAAAATAAAAATATTTCATTTACAAAAAAATATGTATGCTTTATCAAAAATATATATTAGTTTTACAAATAAAAATATATATCATTAGTATTACATTTACAACAAAAATATATCATTAGTATTACATTTACAACAAAAATATATCATTAGTATTACATTTACAACAAAAATATATCATTAGTATTGCATTTACAACAAAAATATATCATTAGTATTACATTTACAACAAAAATATATCATTAGTATTACATTTACAACAAAAATATATCATTAGTATTGCATTTACAACAAAAATATATCATTAGTATTATCATTTTTAGGTTTACAACAAAAATATATCATTAGTAATATATCATTAGTATTACATTTGAACAAAGAATCGCAGCCTTGTTAATTTGTTTACTTTATTAAATATATCATTAGTAGACATTCAAACATCGTAGCGATTCATACATCCAATTAAGATCAATAGAAAATGCCTTAGAATGCTCAAATCTGGAAATATATCTTTATTGCATTTACATAAAAATCCAAAAGTGTAAAAAATATAATTAGGCTATTTTTTTTTTTACAATAAAAATAGCGTTTCCAAAATCTTGTTCTTCATCATCATCATCATCATCATCATCATCATCAATTGCATTTACAAAAAAATTTATCATTTAGTATTACATTTGGAAATCGTTATCTGTCTTCCAGGTCCAAATTGGGAGGTCAAAAAGAATAAATTCATAAATACACCGGACCAGGTCCCATTATATCACCCAATCGAGAAATATACGTCCAAAAAGGGTAAGAAATAATATAGATGAAGACACTATTAGCTACTAATACCTTACCATAAGGAAGGAGGTCTATCTGTGGGGGGGTATGTGTGAGATGTATTTCTTCCGCTTTCTGTATTATCGCTTCGTACGGACACTGAATATTTCCTACGTCATCTTTGGTCAGTGAGTGCGTAGCTTTCGGAATTTCCCGTACGTGATCCTTACATTCTCGTCTGGTTTTAACAGATACCCTGCCTATCTGGTGTGGATGTTTATCTATCTATCTAGTACTTTTATATCTATC
Source organism: Acanthosepion pharaonis (assembly GCA_903632075.3). Lineage (NCBI taxonomy): Eukaryota > Metazoa > Mollusca > Cephalopoda > Sepiida > Sepiidae > Acanthosepion > Acanthosepion pharaonis. Next base: position 266,990 of record CAHIKZ030001306.1, on the reverse strand, counting down.
TATTTGTGTGTCTGCTTTTTTTTATATATCTATCGATCAATCTTTTCCTACCTATCTATAAATCTATCCCTATCTATCCATTTATTTATTACTACCTACCGACCTATCTATTAATCTATTCCTATCTAACTACCTATTTATCAAACTATCTAGATATCTATTCCTTTCTATCATCTATTCCTATCAACCTATTTTACTATCTATCAATCTATTTCTATGTATCTATCTCTCTCTCTCTCTTTATATATATATATATATAGAGAGAGAGATTAAAGACATTTTTATGTTTAACGTTCTTTTTATAGATACAAGTATTTAAGTAAATGCTCTGCTTATAATAAACAGTATTAAATAACATTTACCGGCCTGAATGTCCGAGATATTTTCATAGAAAATATTCGTCCTTTGACAGGATTCGAACCTGCATCCTATACGGAAACGTCATTTACGCTGACACTATTAGCTACTAATACCTTACCATAAGGAAGGAGGTCTATCTGGGGGGTATTGACCGCTCGGCCACAAATGATCGTTCGGTAGGCAAGGTTGAATTTACTGCTTATAAACTTCAATCTTCCATGAATCTCGTACATTCATAACTGCTCTGGCGTATCAAATGTAAACAAATGACGTCATATATTAAGAAATGGACAAAGTCCGACAATTTATTTTATTATAAATTGTCGGACTTTGTCCATTTCTTATATATATATATATATATATATATATATATATATATATATATATATATATATCTATCTATCTATCTATCTATCTATCTATCTCTATCTATCTATCTATCTATCCTATCTGTCTATTCCTACCTACCTATCTATCTACGTACCTATCTATCAGTCTATATCTCTCCCTTTTTATTATCTATCCCCATCAACCTATCTTTTATTATCTATCTTTTCCTCTGTATCTATCAATCTACTCCTGGCCATCTCTCAGTCTAATCCTATCTATCTATCTATCTATCTATCTATCTATCTATCTATCTATCTATCTATCTATCTATCTTTTTTTTTGGTTGATTGATTTGCTTTTTACAGCTTATATTTCCCTAGTTTTAGAAGTGGAAATTTGGACCTGGAAAACAGATAACGTTCCAGTAGCCCCGGGGTTAATGTTGATGATGATGATGATGATGATGATGATGATGATGATGATGATCTAACCCAAACGCTACTTAAAAAATAACCCGGTTGCCACAACACTGGACAGCGCGGAAAGTATTCCACAGATCCCATATGAGCATTTTAAGGCCTCTGATGACAGTTCGATGCGTGAATCGTTCCGATGTTTGAGTGCCTGATAGAAATCCTACTAATTAGCCCAAGGCTATATGCGCACATGTGAACATAACGAACCTGACTGGAATTGAAAATCGGTTCCTCGACTTCCACTTCCGAGCCGTTATTCATTTACACCAACCAAACACCCAGGCTTACAGCACTTAATATTCCAAAGTATTCATCCATCTACGTCCTTATGTGTAGATGAGTAGAGAGTTGCTAAGAGGAAGGAACTCAGCTTTTAGACTGACATCTGTTTTCATCTATCCCACTTGTCCTGTGAACATCAAATATTCTAAACTCTTTTTCCGTGTTATGCATTTAAGAAATTTCAACTGTCTCTTCCTGGTGAGAAGTAGAAATATACTTTTTGCTTCCATTTTCTCTAAAACTACATCATTGCTCAGATGTTCGGTCCATGGCATCCTCAGCATCCTACTGTAGAACCACATGTCTGTTGCTTCAAGTATCTTCTTCATGTTTGACGAGAGTGTGCAGCATTCACTGCCATATAGAAGGACTGATATTACGTAAAAGTTCAGTACTAGTTTCTTTGTTTCTAACTATATTTTTCTGTTTCTTTATACTTTGCTTAGATTTTATTCATCATCCTCAATCCAATCCGCACACATTCGCCATGTAGGTACGGATATTGTCCTGCATTCACTACCGTAAAGAATAACTGATAATACGTGATTAATTCAAAAATTATCCGCACTTTCGCCATCTTTAGGTCTGTCACACTGCCTTCTGTCCATGCGGGCTTATAGTTGGTACGATTGTTGTTATTTGATCGAAGTTTGATATGAAAGCCTTTCACACTACATGCACACCCAAGATTACCTGCACCTGTTATAACCATGCGGTCACCCATCTAGGTACTGACCAGACTCGGCGTTGCTTAACTTCGTTGATCTTACGGGGGGGCCGGTGTTTAAACGTGATATGTCTGTAAACCCTTTACTCCACGTACAAATCCAAGCTTACAACACCTGTTATTATCAAGCGGTCACCCATCTAGCTACTAACCAGACTCAACGTTGCTTATCTTCCAAAATGCACTAAAAACAATCATGAATCTTTAGCCATATGAAAGAGCTGAACACGAAATTCAGGTCCAATACGAGGTTAAGTAAAAAATTATCCGCACTTTCGTCGTAATATATCTAGCTTCTGTTCCTGCGTGCTTACAGTTTGAGCTTCATCGAGCTAGTTTTCTTGCATCTGCTACAGTGTAAGGAAGAACAAAGATGCTTTTTTGTGGTATTCATATGAAAATCTCCATCATATAAATAGCAGTTGATAAAGCTGGAGGCTAAACTAATCTTAACCTTGAAGACGAAACTAATAGATAAATAGTAGTGAATACTTTTAAAATAATTATAGTTTCCAACATTCTATTTACTACTATTTCTCTAGTATTTTCGTCTTTAAGGTTAGGATTAGTAATATTTATTTATATAAAAATACAAAATGTGGCACAAGGCAAATGTTAGGATTGGTTTAGCCTCCAGTTGTGTCAGCTGCTAGTTTTATATGGTGGAGATTTGCGTAAAACGACGACACATTTTCGTCATTTAAGGTTATTTTATTTCCAGTAAGCAAAAAAAAAAAAAACATGAAAATAAAAGAAAAGAAAAAAAGTAGGGAATTATAAAAACTATAGAAACAGTAAAAAACAGTATGTGCCGTATATGGAGACGGTTCCATTGCTTGTACTGTTGGTGATTATTTCCCTAGTTTTAGAAGTGGAAATTTGGACCTGGAAAACAGATAACGTTCCAGTAGCCCCGGGGTTAATGATGATGATGATGATGATGATGATTATGAACTAAACCAAACGCTACTTAAAAAATAACCTGGTTGCCACAACACTGGACAGTGCGGAAGTATTCCACAGATCCCATATGAGCATTCTAAGGCCTCTGATGACAGTTCGATGCGTGAATCGCTCCGATGTTTGAGTGCCTCACAATTTAATAGAAAAAAATTAATGGGCTGCGATTCTCGGCTCAAACGCAACAATAATGATACATTTTTGTTGCAACCTTGGTAATGTTACTGAATAGAATAATCACAAGAAGGTTGGTAATGAACGATAATACTTAGGACACGAACAACACATATAAGATTCGCCAGCGGCGCGTAGAAGTAGTAATCAACTGCAAGAAACGAGTCAAGTGGATTCCACAATGAATCGCCAGTTGCAGGATATCTACCAACGGCGACACGCCGTCAGATGTGGCACAAGGCCGAATTTAATGTGGATATCCGAGCCCGTAGTTTCGGCAGAAAATTCCCCTTAGACCCCGTATAAAACGGGATCGGGTATCTGTTTCCCGAGACGTGTCTCTGTCCTTCGGCATAGCCTCATCAGGGGATCTTTTCTGCCTGGAGGCAGAGAGTTTGACAAGCAAAGCTGGAGACGAATCTCCGACTGCAGACCAACATACAGTATTTACTACTGTATTTATGTGAATGGGGACATACCCATTATCAGCCATAGGTATGTTTTTAAAAGAACGGTTCCATGCCATGAAAAATGGAATGAGCACCTGTTCTTTCTTCTTCTATGTGTCGTGTCACGTAGGCAATCATTACAGGCAGTCAGTACTTGTATAGGTGAACATTTTAGAATACCAGGTGTTGTAACTTTGGATGTGTGGATGCTGTAATGGATAACGGCTAGGAATTAGCAATCTGAAAGCTGACTTCCAATTCCAGTCTTGTTTTTGTCACTTACCCGCTTATACCTTTGGGAAATGAAGGACTCTATTTCTTCTCCTCCAGATATGGGTTAATTAGTTTGACTTGTACAAGTAAATCATTATTATCCCTCAAAAAGTCTTACAATCGAAAAAATATTTTTGGCTTTAAATAAATTGAAAAAAGTTGATAACCCGTAAAAACGAAAAAAAGATTGAAAATGCTACCAGCTTCTATCTGATTCAAAACTTAAAATACTCCATTGTGTTTGCTATCACTTTGCCAGAAACTTATGAGTCTACTAAATAAATTCCAGGTTATACAATAAAAACGGGAACTAAATAACAATTGCTGCCAGTTTAAGCAGCCAATTCCATAGCAAATTTCAAACAATGGTACTTTACTTTCGTTATTACGGCTACATAGTCGGTTTCGCAACAGTTCAAAATTCCAAGGAGACTGTACTCCGCTTCCAGCATCTAGTAATCTTTTCTTGTATGCGATCGCGACACGAAAGAGGTCCATGATCCATTCAACTCGAAGATCCCGCCTATTCAATAGATTTGGTTAATCATCCGTTTAAGGTCGGTCGTGATATGCAAGAATTGACTGATTTTAAACCAATACAGCAGAGGAATTCTGTCTTTTAGATTTGGAATTTATATCGGTCTGCAGACGCCGCTGAGACGCTAGGTGAATGGCAGGCAGGTTCTGCATTAAGAGATGATTTGGCTGGATGCTAACCGAATACCCAATTGTGTTCACGGGTCAGCAGAAGGTTGAAGAATAAAATTACATTTCTTAGAAGAGAGATCTAAGCAAAATACTTCTTTTTTTTTAAATTCTTTCTTTCTATTTGCTGCCTTTCTGATATTCTTTTGGTTTTTATAATTTCAGTCTTTACTGGTAAAAACCAATGTGGCATAACGGTTGAGACACCCTCATGGTAGAGGAAGTTGGGATTTTATCTCGGTCTTCACTGCATCTATTTTATGCCCTGCGGATAGGGTCTTTCACGTCTGGTCTTCCCTGTGTAATCAGCTTGACTTAAATGAAACAACTGAATGCTAATGGTAATATTAGCCGTTTCTTTATAAAGAAAACATTCAGTATCCATTGGCCGAGTAGCCAGTAATAATGTCGGTTGAAATCTCTAAAAATCCCTGCCTTGAAACAATTTTTTCAGCAAAACAGGTTTCCAGTACCTGGTATACAACGACCGAAACGCGAATAGAGATGCAACTTGGGGTAGTCATTGACCGTTCTGTGGATACCCGGGTGGTGGCCCCGTGGTATATCCACGGCGTAGTCGATTGTATTGAGAGCGAAATGTCATTATTACTTGATAGGCAAAGTTTAAAACAATGCTTAATGATCTTTCCTAATATATATATAGACCTATTTTCAAGATTTCCAGTATTTTTTTAAAGCATTTCACCCCAAGCAAGTCTGGAGCTCCATTCGCACGCAAGGGGCTACAGAGATTGAAAGTAAGGGAAAAGACTGGGTATAGGGGGGGGGGATAAGAAGGAGATCAGAGATGGATAAAAAGAAAAACGGGGATCAAAGTATCAGAAAATGTCGATTGACATTGCATTTCATTTTATGAAAATTATAGTTATTAGGGAAGCAAGTAAGAGGAAGGGAGTTCCACTGTCAGGAAGTGCGAAAGAAAAAAAAAACTGCTGGAGTAGAAAATTTAAAAACGGTTTACATTTAGCCGTTTCGACAAAAATTGTTGGTCGGAGATGCTAAACTAGTAACACACTTAAATTCATGCAGTCGGGACACCAGTGAAAATAGCTCGTCAGGGCAGATGACATGAAAATATTTATAGAACAGACAGAAGGAACAAAGTGGCTGGAGTCGAGACCCCAAGTCAAGCCCGATCACATTGCATATCCGTCTTTGGATTTTGTCAAGAACCCCAAAATGAACAGCAGGGGCACCAGACTATATATGACAACAGTATTTCATGCATGGACGAATGGTAGATTTGTAGATGTGAAGGATAGACTCAGACGAGAAAAACTTTCTGGTATGACACAGAAAAGCCACTTTCCTTGCGGTAGATACAGCTATTGATTCAATGTAGTTGTTCCACTGCAGGTCAGTGGAAAACGTGAGACAAAGAAGGCTCAGTGAGGCGCTCTCGTGGAGTTGAGCATTAACGATGCTGACAGGATGCAGGGGAGTTTCTCTATGGTGAGTAAATGACAGCGGTTTCATTTTGGATGCATTAAGATTCACAAGCCATTTCCTGCCCCAGGCAAACAGAAATTGGTAGCCGTTTTCGAGACCAACGGCCAGCTTTGTCAGCAATGCCGGATTTACTATTGAGACAGAAGTAAATGGTAGTGTCGTCTTTTTAGATGTCTACTTGAGAACTGATGACGTCGGAAAGATCGTGGATGAAAATCAGAAACAGTGTAGGAACAAGGATAGAGCCTTGAGGAACACCAGCTTTCGTATGAAAGGAACTGGAAGAGTTTCCTTCCTAACCTTTTATGGGAAGCGTTGTGGAATGTCTACTTCTTAAATATGCAGTTATTTTTTCTTCTAGTTAAATGTGATATACATTTTAGTTGTTACTGGTGCTGAATGTCTCAAGTGAGATTTCTGTTATGTCGTACAGTTCTTTGTGATTATGCAGCAGCAGTCCACAATGAAAGAATAAGGATGCTTTACGCCGTGACCCACAGGTTTCACTCGCCTAAAATGAATAAAGGAAAAAAAACCTTTTTAGGTTCAAGTAACAACAAAGCCTCATATCAGTTATTTTCGGTTCATGGTCTATATTAACTGCCATACTTGGGATTGAGGAAGCTAGGCTTGGCCCGCCCTTAGCAGAGGACCAACTGTCTCTTGGGGAGTTCCGATAGCGTCCGTTCGTATTGCTAAACACTCGTCGTGATGTGTAGATGAGTAGAGAGTTGGTAAGAGAGAATAACTCAGCTTTTAGAACCGACATCTCTTTTCTTCTATCCAACTTACCTTCAGTATGTCTTGTGAACATCAAAATTTCTAAGCCCTCTATCCGTGTTAGGCATTTAAGAAATTTCAGCTGTCTCTTCCTGGTGAGAAGTAGAAATATTTTTTGTTTCCATTTTCTGTGAAACTACATCATTGAACATATGTTCAGTCCATGGTATCCTCAGCATCCTACTGTAGAACCACATGTTTGTTGCTTCAAGTATCTTTTTCATGTGTGAGGAAATTGTGCAGCATGTGAGGACTGATATTACGTAAAAGTTCAATAGTCTTTCCCTTGTTTCTAACGATATTTTTCTCTTTCTTGATACTTTGCTCAGCACCTTCCGCTATCACAATGCGCCTTCGGATTCCCATATCGTCCTCTGTTAACGAAATTTTCCTGTTTAGATTTTATTTATTTTCCTCAATTTGTGGCTTAAAATCTCAAGCGACGTTTCTGTTATATGGTACAGTTCTTTGTGATTATCCAGCGACTGTCCACAATGTACGAATAAGGATGCTTTTCGCCATGACCCACATGTTTCCCTCGCCTAAAATGAATAAAGGAAAGAATCCTTTTAGGTTCAAGTAAAAACAAAGCCTCATATCAATTATTTTTGGTTTCTGGTCTATATTAACTGTCATACTTGCGATTGAAGAAGCCAGGCCTGGTCCGCCCTTAGCAGAGGACCAACTGCCCCTCGGTGAGTTCCGATGGCGTCCGTTCGTATTGCTAACCACACGTCCTTATGTGTAGATGTGTAGAGAGTTGGTAAAAGAGAGGAACGCGGCTTTTAGACTGACATGGGAAAAGTTTCCCCGCTTCCGGTAGGGCGAGCGACGTCCTGAATAATAATAATAAAAAAAAAATACCTAAATGTATCATAAATTGTGTTGTTCTTTTTTATCTTGTGTTTCCTTGTGAACATGCAGAAGGTCCTTTCTCAGTTTTTTCGGGCATAACGACGCAAACGCTAATACAGACGTAAATAAATCCATTTAAATAGTTGTAATTGTCATTTATAGAACGGCGACAGCAATACATTGACTACGTATTGTATCATTTATTCAACAGTATTAAATAGTATGGAATCATATATTTTCTATATATTTAATGAAAAAGAAAACCAAATAGATTCATTTCTTCTGTCGTCAATCATTTTGGGATTCAAAATCTTGGGAACATCAGTCATTCATGTGACATGCGTGATACACACTTAGGCGATCACCTATCATTCGATACATGACTGAAGAGGCAGATTTCTCTCCGTAGTATGGTGCCTTTTCTTTCTGCAGTAGACCAGTTGCCATCCAAGGCTATAGAACCCGGTCTGTCCTGCTATTTACCCATAGCTAGGGGTTGGGGGGAGAGAAGAAGAGGATATCAGCACGTAAGTGAATGTAATGGATTCGGTTGGAATTCGAACTCGGCTCTCTGATTCCTCACTATCCGTCACTCCACCGTCCCTTCTCAGCAAATTTTATTTCAGTCAGTTATGTGCCATGCGTGATATACGCTTAGGCGATCATGTTTCAAAAGATACATGACTGACGAGGCAGATTCCAGGGAGGGGGGCAGTAGGTAGGGATTGACATTGCATTCAAAATTGTGAAGATTAAAAATAACGGGAAAGCATAGAGCCGGAAGAGTTCAACAAGTGAGAAGTGCGATGATTGGTTTGGTTTGTTCTACGGCATATCAACACCTCAATGGGTCATTTAATGCCGACAAAATTATTATTGCTGGTAATATTTTTTTTTCTGTTAGAAGTAGTTTATCGTCTTACCCATACACGGATGTAGTTTATCATCATACACAGGAGGCCTACCACACCGGGTTAAGGTGGACCTGGGAACACCAGCAATTAAAAAGTTGTTTCACTGTCCTCAAAACTTCCAGATTAGAGGCCTTGCTGTTGGAGGTGGCTTATCGTCTAACAAAGGACGGGCTACCTACCCCGGGGTCAAGGTGGACCTGGGATAACCAGCACTTAAGAGGTGGTTCCACGCTCCTCAAAACCTCCTGATCCTCTTGCTGTTGGATTTAGTTCATCGTCATACAGAGGACGAAGAAGTGCGAGGAAAGAAACTGTCAGTATAGGAACTAACAGTCACATCTAGCTAACTCAACTGTAATTTGCCGAGACCTCGTAGCCAGCCTAGCACTTAAATTCATGGAACCGAAGTACCATTTTATTTAGTTTTCTCTACAGATACTACGCTCTGATCCAAAAACAAGAAACATGTCATACACTCGAACCCCTACCCATATATATATATATATATATATATATATATATATATATATATATATATATATATCCTCAAACTTGCTCCATATGCAGTCTCCTTTGTAAATCACTAGCGGGTCATAAGTGCCACTTAAGTTTATCGCAAAAAACTTTTCATAACTAATCACCAATAAACTGTCAGATCCTCATACGTCGAAACCAACGGGAGAGTATATATATATATATATATATATATATATATATATATATATATATATATATATATATATATATATATATATATTGGTTATTGGTTATACGGAATAAATTCCAATAACCAACTAATATTATTCTTAAGAGTTCTCAATGCAGAGTTTTGTTTCAACATATATATATATATATATATATATATATATATATATATATATATATATAAATATATATGAAATATATATAAATATATATATATATATATATATATATATATATATATATATATATATATATATATATATATATATGTATATATATATATATATATATAATATATATGATATATATTTATATATATATATATATATAATATATATATTTGATATATATATATATAAATATATATATATATGATATATATATATATGAAAAATATATATATATATATATATATATATATATATATATATATATATATATATATATATATATATATATATATATATATATATATAAATATTGCCTTCCTATATATGTAAAAAGTCTTCAGTAGTTTCAGGTGTTTACTGCTAAAGCATACTCCTTGCCTTTGAGAGCTCCCGGTTATATAATGAATCCAGAAGTTTCTATCTTGGGAATCTAGATTTATTTTGTCTTATTCATAAATCTCTTCCCAACAGACACGGGGGGATTTATTTCAGCGATGACACAGCAGCAGTCGACCTTTGTATTGCGTATCTTCGAGCACGCGCAAAGTGACAGAAAAAAGTCCCATGGATAGAAAGAATTTATTACCCTTGTGTCAATATGACCTTAACCTTATATTCACGTCCATAAACAAAATGCGGTTCTCTACGTGGGTATATTTGACTTGGAGATTTAACGCTTCAGGATTGACTGATCAGGAGGTGGGCGCTCAAACAAAACAAGATTTTACTTATTCTGATAAACACACACTCGCACACATATATTCCTGTATATGTGTAACGTGCGTAGTTAAATATAACGGGATATTGTTAAACCGCTGTATGTGCACATACACGTATACACTTATACTTTGCAATGGCGGACTTCGAAAGACACAAGCGCGGAATTTATGACTATCCATCCCAAGGGATGATGATGATCCTTTCAAGCAAAGGCATGTGCGTGAGTGGATATTTTTATGGAAGTAACTGGTTGTAGAGGTCCTGGAAGATGGTCGCTCAAAATCTATTCCAGCATCTCATCACGTGGCAATATATAGTATAGGATGGATATGCAATCATCAGTTGCAGTGAATGGCTAAATCAAGATTGGATGCAAAAAATATATATATATATATATATATATATATATATATATATATATATATATATATATATATATTAAAATTAATTGATTTAAAATATATTTTTTTTTTCAAAAAGAATTTCAGTTCAACCATGTTTCAAAAATAGAGGCTAAAACCCCGAGTTTAATTTTGCAATTAAATTAAAAGCATTAGTTCCATTTCATCTTCAAGCGAATTTTTCTTCTTCTCCTGATGATGGCCATTTTTAAACTCGGGTTTTTAGCTTCTATTTTTGAAACATGGTTGGAACTGTATGAAAAAACCATATTTTAAATCAATTAATTTATAATATTAATGCTCTGTAAATTTACATTGAGCACTATTTTTGTAAAATAAAATATCTACAAGAACACCAGATTTTATATCTTTCTGTTCTTTTCTTTTATATATATATATATATATATATATATATATATATATATATATATATATATATAAAAAATCGAACAGTAAGATAAAAATCTGGTGTTCTTATAGATATTTTTATTTTTATTTTTACAAAATAGTGCTCAATGTAAATTTACAGAGCATTAATATTATAAATTAATTGATTTAGAATATTGATTGGTGTATACGGAATAAATTCCAATAACTAACAATTACTATTCTTAAAAGAGTGCTCAATACAGTGTACAGCGAATATAAATATTTGTTTAAAAATTATAACATAAATACGTTATAAAATCACTACAAAATACGTTATAAAATCACTACAAAATACGTTATAAAATCACTACAAAATACGTTATAAAATCACTTCAAAATACGTTATAAAATCACTACAAAAATAGCCATTTAGTTTCAACACATCTCAAGTGATGATACTGAATGTAGTCAACATCATCACTTGATAAAACTCCAGAGGTGTTGAAACAAAATGGCTATTTTTGTAGTGATTTTATAACATATTTATGTTATAATTTATATATGTATATATGTTGAACAATAAAAAAATATTAAAAAATTAAAATATTCATACTCACTGGGTTGTAGATTAATATTCTTTCGTTTTTTTTATTATTATTTCATTTAGATTCCTCTAGTTGATTGCTACCAGCAAGCAGAAATATTTCTTCTCCTGATGATGGCCATTTTGGCCGAAACTCGTCGAGGAATCTAAATGAAATAATAATAAAAAAAAATAAAAAACGAAAGAATATTAATCTACAACCCAGTGTGTTTTAATTATTTTAATTTTTTAATATTTTTTATTTTTTATATATATATATATATATATATATATATATATATATATATATATATATATATATATATATATATTAATACAGGTGTAACAACAAAATTGTCCAATTGTTAGATTAAGATTAGAACCGTTATATTTTAGGAATGATTAAAGCTATCTTACTGGAACTCCCCGAGGTTTTTATGACACTATTGCGATAGTTTGAACAATAACAATGTATTTAGTTTTAAAGTTAAATGATGAATCCTTTTCCTGTTGTAACATGCTAATCCAGTTTTTCTCTCTACAGTTCCTGCTTTTTAAAACTTATTCACCATTCCCTTGATGGTTATTGAATGGACTTTGAAGATGGAAGCCAGTGTATGAATTTTGGTACCATCACTGAAAACCTGAGTGATCTTTTTCCTCTCACCATTGCTCAGCTGGGAAGACATAGTGGGGCTGTCCCAAAACGGTTTTAATCCGTTCTATTTCTAGCGGAATACAAACGGGTTTTCCTTGATTCTTACGACGAATGGTATCAAGATGGTTAAATGTCTTATCTAAAAACTTCGAAAATAGGAACTCAATTTATATTTTTTTTTTTAGATATTAAAATTTTTTGTGGATGGTCAATTATGTCGTTAAACGATTTGGAAAATTTTGCTGTTATAGCCGGTTTGTGTGGTATATATATATATATATATATATATATATATATATATATATATATATATATATATATATATATATATAAATATATATATATATATATATATATAAATATATATATATGAATATATATATATATATAAATATATATATATATATATATATATATATATATATATATATATATATATATATAATTGACTTTCTGTGATTAGTACAATAACTCTTGTGGTGAGTTCCGATGAGTAATAAAAAATACGAAATTCTGAATAAAAAAAAGAAACTTTTATTCACCAACGCGTTTCGTTCCTGTAGTGATTTATTCATGTATAAAGTCCCTTTATATATATATATATATATATATATATATATATATATATATATATATATATATATATTAAAACACACACGCATGTTATATAATATAAATATATATAATATAATTTATATTATATCATAAAAATAATTGTCGAAGTTTAGTGAAATTTTTAGATCTTATTCACAAATGAATGAAATTGTTTTTCAGTTTTTTGTTAGAATCTTTTTTTTGTACATGTGTTTCACCCTTCACTTAATTTAATGAAACTTGAGAAATTCAACGCGATAATTTTTAGTGACATTATTAGTTTAACGTAGAATTCTTTGAAGAATCTCACTCACCGACTTTTTCTGCAGAATCGGATCCCGTCTTACCGAAAATCTGTTCTGAATCGAATAATAAAAAGAAAAACTCAATAAAAATAAGACATTAATTTTAGAAGCTTTTAATTGCTTTTAGGAATAATATATATTAAAGACAATACTGTCTGAAGAAAAAAAAACGTTGATGAAAATTGAATTTTTACAATATTTGTTTTCATTATTTACAATATTACATTAAATAATTTGTAAAGATTTTAAATCTTTTACAATTCACTTTGTCTGCGATAACTCTTAGGAAATATTGTTATTAAGTAAAGCTATATGTACTAATCATACATCGTAAAGCTTATTACAATCTGATGATCCCGAATATTTAAAAAAAGAGTTTAGATTAGTTTTTTATGTGTATATACGTGCAGAATTATTGAAGTATGGATGTACAAACCGATAAATCTATCATTAAAAAGTCAAGTGTTTTAAATCATGAACCCCGGCACCTTAAAAAATTAACGTCTGCCCCACTAAACTTAACTATGAACAATTTCGGCGGTCAATTGGCTGTCAATAAATCGATTAACACGTCAGAAAATCAAGATATACTTGTATACACTATTTTATGCTATAAATAAGTAATATTTGTTTCAAATCAGATTAATTAAAGTTGAAATTTGGTAATTGTTCTCAAATAACGTTTCAAAAATATATGTTTTATTTTTGGAAGATTTTTAAAAACGAGAAATAAATTTTATTTACAAAATTGTAAAAATAGCCGATTTTTATCGATTTTGCTTAAAAAATATCCGATTGATTCCGATCAATATAATTTTTTTTGAAATGATCAACAGAATATTTTGCTGACTGGAAATAGTAAATTCTAAATTCTTAAGCTTTCAATTAATGCTAAAATGAAAGCTTCAATAAAGCTTTTTCATTTATATAAACTGGGTTGAGGAAAGGACAAAAAATTAATGGTATTCAAGAAGATAGAAAAGGCGATTGGCGCTGCATTTAAATTTTAAATGATTGTAATTATCAGGGACGCTTAAATTCATACGGGGAAAAAAGCTCGTCAAAGCAGCTTTCATAAAAATATTTGTAGAAAAGACAGAGGGAAGCCACGTTTCAGCTATGAGAAAATGACTGAAGTCGAGATGCCAAGTAAGGATCAGTTACATTACAGATCGTTCTTTGTATTTTGTCAAGAACCTCGAAATGAATCACAGACAATATATATATATATATATATATATATATATGTCCTCTATTTCTATCTATCTATAAATATATATATGTAATTAACTAAAGAAAACCTCGGCAATCCATCACCCTCTATGTCACCTTATATAAGCTTAATACTGCCCTTCAAAAGTGTAAATTTGAAATTCATTTGTTCTCCCTTGAAAGTGATGTCTGAAGATCCAGATAAAAAAATAAAAACTCTGATGAAATAAATTTTAGCCAATGGAACCTTAAATAGTTTGTTTTTCTTCAAATTTAATATATATATATATATATATATATATATATATATATATATATTGAAGGCACGCCCAGACTTAGCATGTGATGAACAGAAGAACAGAAGATCGAAAGAATTTAAAAAAGAGCTCGTAGAATCATTGAAAAAAGAATGGAATCAATTATGAAACATATATTTTGAGAAACTTTTGCAACAAATGCCAAAACATTGTGCCGAAGTAATCAAGGCTAAAGAAGGATATTTTGACGAGAGCAAAATTTAATACAAAAATGCTTTTTTTTTCTTTTTGCGCAATAAACACTCTAATAAAGCCTCATGTCTCACTTGTTTTTAACCATGTATAATATTTTTTCTCTTATTTAAAGTACAAAAAAATTACTGTTGGGACGAATTTAAAAACATGAACAGAGATAGCCTCAATCTTTTCAACTGTAGTGTATATACATAGTGGACATATTTAAATTAAAAAATGCAAAACTTAGCCATACCACATTTTCAGAACTACCACTTCATGCATAATTTAAATAAAAAACGTTTAAATATACATCTACCTACATATATATGCTTATATGAGCACCTCGAAGTGGTGTAATGGCAAGCAAGCTTGTCTTGCTAGAACAATTACGGTTGAATAGTGAGTTCGATTCTCAATGGGTGCACCATACCTTCTGCCATGTGCCACATTTATGCTATCCTTAGAAAATCAATATATGTAATTACATCAATAAGAACGTGACTTTAATCCACTGTAGTTCTTTTAGATGACGAATCGCGTTTTTACTGATCGTCATTCAACAAAACAAAAGCTGTTTTTTTCGGTATGTGTAAAATTTTGAATTGCTCTTTTTAAATAGGATTGTAAATGTTTTTTTTTCTTTTATTAATAAGAATATTTCCATTATCTTATTAATTTTGTTTGTAAGCATAGCGAATACTTCCACCTGTATTTTTATTGTTTTTTATTTTTATATTTTTTTTTTTTATAGAAGACGGTTTTTCAGCATTTAAATTAAGTTTAAATTAAATTTAAATAATTTTTATTTAGGAAATCGGAATTTTAGGCATATCCAGAATTTTAAATTATTTTAATTAAAAAAATATGTGTATTTTTTTTTCATCAATTTACAAAAAAATAGGCGTTAACGCCACTAAGATGCTAGGGGCTACTGGAAGTAAAAGAAAAAGAGAGGACTTTAAAAGGAAACGAAAACTCAATTCTAGATGAGGAATAAGGGATAAACCTCTACCTCTGTTCAAGAAACCGGTGAGGTATGTCAACTGGAAGACAGGCGAACCTATTTATTGATATTGCGAAAAAAATAAAATAAATAGCCAAAAATTCAACGTTTAAACGAAGACGTTTGATGTATAGAATTGAATTATACTTCAGAAGGAATCGAAACGCTAACGCTAAGTAAGAAACAAGGGATAAACCCTCTCCTCTTGGTCAAAAGACCGGTAAGAAGTGTGAACTAGACGATAGTAGTCGTAAAATGATTTTCTGAGTAAATTTAATATTTATTTCAAGATTTAATTTATCTTATATTATAAACAAATATTTTCCTGTTTTTTTTTTTTGTTTTAGATAGATTTCCCAAGTTTAAATTATAGCCAGAAATTTCAATCGTATTGACTTATAAAAAATCGATTTTTCGGCATATGCAGGTGATTTCAGTTCTTGTTTTTTTTTTAGCAAATCCGCTTTTTAGATACGTCCAAAAGGTTTCAATTTTTTCCATTTATAAAAAAACAAACAAGGGTCATTTTGACGTGATGCAAGCTCCTCTCGCTAGATCAATTATGACTGATTAATGAATAAGATCCTCACAGGGTGCTCTACACTCTCAGTCTTGTGCCACATCTAAGCAATATTTAGAAAATAATTTCTGGAAACTTCGACGTGGTGTAATGATCAGCATGTTTGTCTCGCTAGAAAAAAATACGACTGATTTCGATGCTCACTGTATACTCCAAAATTTCGACCTTGTGGCACCTCCAAACTTAGTAAAACTTTAAAAACGAATTCGTGTTTAAATACTTGCAGACATGTCTTCCATTTTTTTTTTAATTTATAAAAAACGATTCTTGGCTGGTCCCAAGATTTCTATTGAGACTTTATATATATATATATATATATATATATATATATATATATATATATATATATATATATATATATATATATATATATATATATATAGTGCTACTTTGGCTTGAATCTACAAGGAAAAATATCGAGACTGTACAAATTTTATCTAGGGATGATATCTACACAGTAAAATATATTATGACATAATGAAAATATAATTAAAATATTACAATTTTTTTTTATTTATATTATAGCGATAAACATCATGTACATGGACTAAAATATCTGCACCATCAAATTTTTAAATTGTAATATCTACGTTTGGCCTGTTATCTACAAGGAAAAATAACAAGCCAAATTAGCACCTGTTTTACGATGTAGATATCGTACCAAAATAGAATTCGTACGGTGTAGATATTTTTCCTTATGGCTAAAAAGCCAAAAATAGATATTTTGGCTTGTTATCTAATAGGAAATATCATCTACTTTGGCTTGTTATCTACAAGGAAATTATATCTCAGCGTCCTTGTGGACGACGAATTGTTTTCCACCCTCCAACCTCTGTATCACAGATGGGATGTGTCTAGCCTCTCACTGCTTTATCGCCACTTCCGTGGAATGTGCTAGGATGAGCTACTTTTCTTAGTTCCGTCAGTCCTAGCCTTCACGGATCAGACCCTCAGTCGCATAGACATTATCCATTATATTATTCGTACATACAAGCTTACAGTACCTGGTATTTCCAAGCGGTCACCCTTATAGTTGGGCGTAAGAGGCGACCTCTTAACCTTCCGCCCTACTCAAATAGAAGGTCGTCTTATAATCCAGGTATGAAATATGAACCTTATATCCTGTGGTTTATTGTTAGCATTGGAGATTTTTAACGGTATATCAACCCCGGCCTCGCCTCCCTTTTCCGCTGGTGTTGAGCAAAAACACAACTGGATGTGACTCTCAACAAGCTGTTTAAAGATCATATTCGAGGACAGTGGAACGAGTGGATGGGTAGCGGGTAAAAGTTATTCAGGCCACCGCAATAGCCCAGCGAAAAAACAGCACCCTCTCATGTGGTATTGTAGATAGGAGTAGTTAATTGACAATATCTCTCTCCTGTTTTTCCATTAGAATCTGAGTGAAAAGAAAGTATATGCTTGCTGAATTTATTTAATAAATTCAATACAATACATTTTAAAATATGATTTTGTGGGGTCGACTTGTACGTCGAATATAGCCCAAAACCTACATTTTAACTTGAAAATTTGGAGGTCGTCTTATTCGCCTATTCGCCTTGTATGCCAGCATATACACTAGGTACGACCGGTTTGAAAATTAACTCAGCTAAACGATGTAGAAATAAAATAATTGTATCTTAGATGGTCTACAAACATGATGTATATATTTTAATCTTTGCAGAAATGAGATGCGTGAATTTTGGACTCTAAAAAATAGATATGTGTCTTTTTAGACGATTACAATTAGATGGGTGTATATTTGGCTGTTTATAAATTGGATTTATATTATATTGTGTTCCTGGCAAAAATGGATGTATTCTCTGGCTTGTTCATAACATTGTGAGGAAGAAGTCAAAAACGAATCGTCACATCTTATATTAATTCGCAAAAGGGTCATTTTTATTACGTTGGTGATCTTGTGAAGACATACCGAAATGTTTTTAGCAGGAAAGTAGTGTTCATTTGAATTTGAGTCACATCGAGTTAATTTCCTCGTCTGTTTTTGTTTATTGTATCGTGACCTTTCTGTCATTCTCGTCTCATGCATTCCCTAATGTCAAGCATTGTTCTGTTGGCATCTATGTCAAAATACGATGCCTCTTTCTGTCAGCACTTTCAAATGTCCACGAACGGCGCATGCGCTGAACTCGTGACCTTCCATTTGTATAGGCGACTTTGATCAGCTCTCTCATTTTCGAGGGTCATGTATTTGAAATCTCTAATCACGTTTTTGCGCAGATGAGAAACGTACAAACAGAGTATGGGAAGGTCGTGGTTTAAAGAAAGAGGGCCACGGAAGAACAGATCCCAAAATACAGGGGCTATGTCAACGCAGGCATTGTGCATGAGACGAAAAATCACACGTCTCCACAAAAACAAGGTTACAGCATTCAAAATAGAACATTGATTCGGTTTGACGTCTTATCAAATATTTTAAAATCTGAAACCTATTTTGCATTGTAAGAACAATTGTATTTTTCACACGAGTAAATATTGCACTAAAGTTTATTTCAGAATAACAATGATTTTCCAGATACAAGATGTACAGTATAATCTATAGCTGAGGCGAGGATATGAATTCGTGCCTTTCCTAAGGGTATATCCCCATAAATAAATCTAAAGAACACGGCCGGAGTTCGAACTCGGATCACTGATTTCTCATCTGAATTGAGTGGACATAAAAATGACGGGGAAAGAAAACTTAAATAGTCCATTTTATATTATGGTAGAGACGTTATGCACAAAAAGGAGGTGGATGAAAAGAAGAAAAAGAAGTAGAAGAAGTGGAAGAAGTGTAGTAGGAGGAGAAGGATAAAGAAAAAGGAAGAGAAGAATAAACAGACAAAAAAAAAGAAGTAAAAAAGGAAGAGAAAAAGAAGAGGAGAAAAAAAGAATAAGAACAAGAAGGAAGAATCTATGTATTTTACTATCTAGGCAT
>CAHIKZ030001306.1:227500-242500 GCA_903632075.3 Acanthosepion pharaonis | reverse complement strand
ATTAACAAAACAAAATTACAGTTTTAAGGTATGATACACACACACACACACACACACACACACACACACACACATATATATATATATATATATATATATATATATATATATATATATATATATATATATATATATGTAATATTAGTGGTAAATATACACACCATATTTAATATATATATATATATACATAGGTGCATACACATAATGTATATTTTTGAAAAAAAATCCAAGAGGAAGAATCCAGGTAGAACTCAATGTCTAGGACAGAGTAAGGATATAATAAAAAGAAGAAACACTAATATTTCAATGGTCATAATTTATTTCATTGAATCGTAAATAAATCTATTCATCAGACCTACAAATTCAAAAAAAAAAATTCAAAAAACATTTTTTGAATTTTATTCTGATGAATTGATCGTATTTACGATTCCAATGAAATAAATTTCTCAAGAGCAAATATTAGTGTTTAAGCCTTTTATTATATATATATATATATATATATATATATATATATATATATATATATATATATGTAAATGTTAAACTTCTCAATATCAAGGATACAGTGTATGTAAATGTAAAAATATAAAAGGTGACATTGAAATATCATCCAGAGGTGACAGTCTATTTCAAAAACTGTGAACTGTCTGGCGGAAAAACTAGCTGTAATTACCAGCCCAGAACAACACAATCTAATAAATACCCGATCAGAACTCATCGCAAAATGCACACACGACAACAATGTACACATGGCACAGTGGATAAGTGCGCTGGTAATAATCCAAAAACTGACTTGACCCAAAGAGTTGTAAGGTCAGTACCTGGCTTCATTTGAGGGAACAAAAACTTAGAGAGTTGAGCTACTAAAGAGAATTAACTGAAACTGAGATATCAAAGAAGGCTTGGGATTAGAACAATCTACCAAGGTGGACTAAATATAACTGTTCAGTTCGAAATTCCAATGTATACCAACTGAAGAAGACCGGAACGTATAACGACTGAAACGTCGTGAATATGACACTATGTGCACAATACCCCGAATAGTATAAATAGTATAAATATAACGCTTCCTTTTTTCACATATCCCAGAGATGTTATTCTTAGCGCAAGTTTTAGACTCAAATAGCTGTTGCCTTAGATGTCTTCATCATCAGTGACGAAATTGTCCCCCATTCACTCTTGTATGGGAAGATTGATATTACATAACATTTCAGCACTCTTTTCTTGTTTTCTAGAGGTCTTCCTGCTTCTTATTAGTAATTTTAAGTTTTTAGAAGCCATATGCATCTTCGGATTTCTTGATTTATTTTTCATTTAGTGATTTTCTAAACGTAGTTCAGATGTGGCACAAGGCCGAAAGTATGGGGCACCAAGTGAGGATCGAACTCACTACTCAGTCGTAATTGTTATAGCAAGACAACCTTGCTAACCATTACACCACCTAGAGGTGCACATTTGATTTTTCATGGAGTGTGTTTTACGAAACTGTTCATTGCATTTTGTTATCCAACACGTTTCATTCTGGATGTGGGAAAGCATTTCTGTTCACGTCGTCCAGTTATTTTTTAACACTAAGGTTCACCCTGTACAAGGCCCGGAGTCCACTCAAGGTAGAGGGTTACAGAGTAAGCGGTATAGTTTATAAGCATAAGAAGGGAATTATAACGGTTAACCCTAGATTTGAACAGATTAAAATTCTAGTGATGGAGAAACTTCATCTTAGCAGTCAGTTCCATAGAACAGTGGTTAGCAGGAAGAGGCTGCTAGATACTAAGTTACTTCTCACCAATGGATTACGGGGGGAATGATAATTGTTATAATGTGCGTGGCATCGTGGGTCCTAGCTGTGAAGGTGAGAACTGGTGAAACTAAGGAATGTAGTTCGTTTGAGCACTTTCCAAGGTAGTTGTAATATTTGTAGCTTTAAACAATGTTCCTCCAATATTATCCATGCGTTCTTTTTTTTTTTAAAAGGATGGAATCTCCTCATTTAGCACATGTTCCGTCCCTGATATTCTCAGCAGAATTCAGCAGAACTACATCACTGTTGTCCCAAGTGTCCTCTTCATCTGTGAGGAAATGTTTCAAACTCTCATTGCCGTATAGGAGGATTGATATTTCATTACTCTTGAGCAATCTGTGTTTCTAACGAAATTTCGCTGTTTCTTAGTACATTGCTTAGTTTTTGAAAGGCATCTTTTGCTATTCCAAATTCATTTTCGGATTTTAACCCATTAAATAAAGGTATCATTCTCAGGTAATCTCTTGTTGTTATACAATCGGATGATAAAAAAATTGAAATCACTATTTTTTTTTTCTCATGTTAACTGATGGATTTCCCCAGCGTTAAACCATAGGATGGAATTTTTTTTATCTTAATATTATTATAAATAAATGTCCGCAGATAAACTGAGGTCAGCGCCTGTCTTTGTCTGAGAGTCTGTTTAATCTTCTTTTTGAATCGTCCTCCGATCAGACTACAACTGCTGCAATTCTATTCTCGATTCTATTACTTGTTTCTTTTATATTTATTTTTTCCAGTTTTATCACGCGACAGCTGACCTCCAAGAGAGTGTCTTTTGATCGCAATATCCGTGAATGTTAATCGCTCTGAGTGGGTGGCGTATTAAATAACGCGCAAAGACTTTAAGAAGACGAAAAAAAGTTTAACAATTCTTTTATAAATTGCAAAAATTAACTCATCTATTCCAAAGTAAGGCAACTTTAGTCTCTTAAGGCCACAATATCCATTATTAGATTTATTTGAACAATTATTGCGTTCATTTTCGCTTTAAATCAAATCGCGAAATGAATGTTGCCCTGAACGGCCACTCCTCTAGATCTTTTTGTACTAATACAGAGATTCCTTAGGGATCTAACATTGGACCGTCTTTGTTCTTAATATTCAGCAATGACCTTAGAGATGGCATGAGTTCTCAAATCCATACCTATGCTGATGATACAGCTATTTACTCCTGCTGTTAAATAATACTTTAGCAGACTATTATTTTTTTAGAGGAAGTGTATCGCTGCTACGATCTCGTATGGCTGACCTTTGAGGTCAGATGGAGGACAAAACAAGGAAGTCGAATTTGTTTGGATGAGCCAGCGTGGGAATGATAGGTATAGAGAAAAGTTTTTCAATAAGTTGTTTCTTAACCGTCAAACAATGCAGACATGTTATCTTTCGTGCCTGAAACGGCTCCCAATGAGGGAGAGCGACCCCACTGGATAACTGGAAAATGTAGACGTCGACGTGATTAATAAATTGTTAAGTTAACATTAGCCGTGTTGAATTTCTTTTATCTAGACTGGCTTGTTAATTTTAACGCCTCCAAAACGAACCTTCTCTCTATTAAGCCTGCTTTAGTTACCTCGGATTTCCGAAAATGGTTAGTCTCCTTGCGTCTGCCTCCCACGACAATTGAGCTACAAGTGCGCTACACCGCTTGAAACACACTCTCACTGAGTCATGATGGTTGTGGGAGGAAGCAATTGAAACAAGTGGCCAATTACGAATTACGAGTACAGACGAATTACGAGTACAGACGAATTACGAGTACAGATAAACCTACGGATCTTGACCATGATTTATTTTGAAAATCTGTTTTAAAACGGAATTCTTCAAGTACCAAATCAAAGGGATAATGAAGAGAAACAAAATGGCATAGTACAATAAAATTTCAAAAGAAAAACAGAACACAACACACGAATGTATACAACTCGGCGACCGATTCGGCAATGTTGTTCGAGTACTGAAAATTTGTTCGATAACGAGGCTTTTTTTATCTCAACTTTTCTGTTCGAAAACCGATTTATGCGACATGCGAGACGTTCGAGAACCGAGGTTGATCTGTACTTTCAAAAAACATGGTAGAAAATCACCCCATGTGATTAACTCATGATTAATCATTCGAGAGAGGCCCTTTCTGTATCTCATCAGCATTTTTGTTTCTTGGCGTATAAACTCCCTACCGATTATGTAATGCGAAACTTTCAATATTTTAAACACAATTTTATGGCTTGAACTACACATAAAATGTATTGTTGGTAATTATACTATAAAATGTATTGCTGTTCCCGCGCGCGATCGCGCATCCTATGACGCATCAAAGTCGTAGAGGCACCACACGCACTGCAGCCACAGTATAAGTGGTGTTTCTTGGGCAACATAACCTGAAGGGCCGGTTTGAATTTAGAGTTTCCTTCTCCTAGACCGATTACAACCCAAGGCTATAAAACTCCGTCTGTCCTGCTATTTACCCATAGATGTGGGGAGAATAAGAGATACGTTTCCCAAGGGTAATAGCACGTAATTAAATGTAATAGATTCGACCGGAATTCGAACTCGGCTCCCATGATTCCTCGATCCGAGTCGCATTCCATTATTCCATTGGCCATTTTACTATAAATATGAATTGTTAGTAATTTTACTATAAATATTTATTGCTGTTATTTTTCTTATAAATATGTATTTTTATACTTACATATTTTTGGTTTTGCTTAGGGGTTTACTATTTGTCCTCATCACACACACACAAACAGGTGCTTCCACCCCAAGTCAGGGTGGATATAGGAACAACAGCAATTAAGAGGTTCATGCTCCTCAAAACCTCCAATCTCCTGATCAGAGGCCTTGCTGCTGGATGTAGTTTATCATCAAAACCAGGACTGTCCCTGGTGAGACTAATTTCTTTGATTGCTTGAAATTGTCTCTTTTGACGTTATATGATACATATTATAAAAGAGAATGTTTTACTTGTAGAATTTCGAAGCGTAAATTTATGGGTGTATATTATATGAGAGAACATATTTTAAAGGCATCATAATTACGACAATATTCTTTAAGGGATGAGAAGCGTGGTTTTGAGTTGCTTCGGTAAATATTCTTAAATCCGATTTAAAAATAGAGTCGACTGATTTATAAGGTAACCAATATAAATTAAAGCAACAAAAAAATATTTCTGGATTTAAAAAAAGTAAATAAATAAATAAAATGAAAGAGCTTCAAATATTTTAATCTTACTCTTATTTTTAACTTGCAAATCAATGTCAAAAAGGATTTTGTGTGTGAAAAATTATCAGACACATGGAACTATATTAGCATATGTTTCGTTTACGATTTGGAAGTTAGTCTATTTTGGTTCACCTTGCTTAAATAGATTCTCTCTCTCCACCTGTTTCGTATTTCCTCTCACACACACTCACACACACACACACACACACACACACACACACAAGACCAAAAACTTTGGGATCACATTTCGGATTGCGAGGGGTCGCCTAATACTTGAAAGTTATGGGCCTTTTTTAATCCTGTTTTATGAACTCACTCCGGACCAAGATACATTTCTCTTCTACAAGGGATTTATCATATAATAATAATAATAATAATGATAATAATAATAATAATAATTTTACGGAGATAGGACCTGTTACAATTTTATGGGACTACTCGTTGCACACAGATAGAACAAAATCAAAGCCAACTGCCCAGACATTGTTATTAGAGACCGCAAAAAAAAAAAAAAAAAAATGCCTCCTTATTGATATGGCTGTCATTGCGAGCTGTAATGTATCTTTGAAGATATTAAAAAAGCTATCGAAATTTAAGGACCTTGAAAACGAAATCTCAAAAATGTGGCACATACATTAACAATCCCTGTTGTAGTTGCAACCCACGAATTTTTTGAAAAAGATTCCAGTAGACTCAATGAAGGTATTCCTGGAAGTTCATGCCTTAAAGAAATACAAAAAAAATTGTTCTCACAAGTACAGGCCACATCTTACGAAGGGCTTTATCTATGTAAAATATGTGTGTGCGTGTTTTAATTGGTCAGGGGAAAATGTTATTATGCCATTTCTGACCTCATGTCTCTGGTTGAGACCCGGAAAGAAATTTGTACACACAAGAAATGAAAGAAAATAATAATAATAATAATAATAATAATAATAATAATAAAAAACCCGGCATGACAGAGTTAATAATATCTGCACTGGAAAATTTTTAATCAACATCTACGGGAAGGAAACTAAGGAATACACCACCCAGACCCGGTTACGGAGATAGGACCTGTTACAATTCTATGGGACTACACAATACACACTGACAGAACAATCAAGGCCAACCGGCCAGATATTGTTATTAAAGACCACAAACAAAAACGATGCCTCCTTATTGATATGGCAGTCCCTGCAGACTGCAATGTATCTTTGAAGATATTCAAAAAGCTGTCAAAATACAAGGACCTTGAAATAGAAATCTCGAAAATGTGGCATATGGGAACATCAACAATCCCTGTTGTAGTTGGAGCCCTAGGACTGGTTTTTCAAAATTGCAAAGACTAATTGAAGGGTTTCCTGGAAGTCCAAGCCTCAAGGAAATGCAAAAAAAAAAGTACAGCCCACACTTTACGAAGGGCTTTATCTATGTAATTTTTTTTTGTCAGTGAAGAGTCACTCAATGCCATTTCCCCCCTTAGGTCCCTCGTTCAACCCGGAAAGAAATCATGAAGTTGAACGCCAGAAATCAAAAAATAATAATAATAATAATAATAATAATAATAATAATAAAATAATAAAAATAATGATGATGAGAAAAGACGATGTAAATTTCGTCCCTTGTATTCTATCTCGACCTAAATAGTTTGCCAAAAGATACCATCAACATCATCAAAATAAAATATGTCAAGACACTCAAATTCAGAAATAGATAAGAACGATCTAAATACAAGACTAAGTATAATCAGACATAAAAGAAACAAAAATGAGGCAAGAGTGGAAATAGATTATATGACAGAAGATAAGATATATCTAAAATAAATGCGATAAGAAATAATGATCTGTCAGGAAATAAAACGGGAAAATCTGGCTGCGACATAAACAATTGCATTGATTCAGATTCTGTCACGGATGAAGATGAATCAAACGACATTAGAGTAGATTTTCTTTAAAAAAAAATCATTCAAATAATCATCAAACTTGCAAATGGAAAAATTTAAAAAAAAAAAAAAAAAAATATAAAAAATCTTCAATGAATAATCACTAAAACATATTGTGAAATATGTTCTGAAGCATTTAAAACATTGTTAACAGACAGACCACTAGAAAACATCACAGAAGTAAATAATGTCATATATGCAACAGCTTTGGCAGCCACTGAAAAACTCAATATCAAGATAAATAAAATATTAAATAACAGACTAAAATTGCCCGCTTGGAATGTAAAATGAAAGCAAGAAATTGAAAATAGAAAAAAAATGTCAGTTATCGATATTAGGTTGGATTTCACGAAATTCAAATGTTTCAACACTTAAAAGCAAGAAGATCAATCAGAAACATACATTTAAAGGAAATGCTAAAAGAGAAAGTACAATTAAAGAAGAGAACAAGATCTTATGAAAAGTGTTGTAGGTTCCATCGTGAAAAAAGAGATTCCAAACTGACCTCAAGAAGATTTACAGGGAAATTTGAAGTAAAAAAAAAAACACCACCTATTTAAGAAGTGCAAACATTTTGAGAGAATATTTTTCGCAACCCAAAAGAATATAATCCCAATGCAGAGTGGATCTAAAGAGAACATGAAAGAATGAAGGATAAACCTGTACGAGAATGGAAAAAAAAATAAAAATGATCTGGTCTCGCCCAGAGATCTGAGGTCAGAAATGCCATCATAACATTTTCCACTGACCAATTAAAAAACACACACACAAATACTTTACATAGATAAAGCCCTTCGTATGATATGAGCTGAACTCGTGAGAATATTTTTTTTTATTTCTTTAAGGCATGGGCTTCCAAGAATCCCTTCAATGAGTCTTGGAATCTTTTCCAAACAATCCGTGGGTTGCAACTACAACAGGATTGTTGATGCTCCACATTTTTGAGATTTCAAATTTCAAGGTCCTTGAATTTTGATAGCTTTTTAGGCAATTTCCAACAAAATCCCAAAAATTGAAACCAAAAGGAAATGATAAGATACCCAACTTTTGCCTCTATCATATGTCATCTTTTCATAAAAATCATTGACAAAATTTATCTATGTTAATTAATAACCCCAGTGAAATTCCAGAATGGATCATTGAAGGTATTACATATCTCCTACCAAAAACAGGTGAAACAGATGGTCTGAAAAATTACAGGCCAATAACATGCTGTCCACCACTTATAAATTGTTCACGTCTGTCCTGACAAACTTACACGTTTCTCGATTAAAAAAATATTCCCTTGGAACAGATGGGAGAGGTTTATATGGTTGCAAAGATCAACTATTGATAAACAAAATGATCTTGGAAAATTGAAGGAAAAGAGGTATAAATGAATACATTACCGTAAAGTCTTTGATAGGTTATTATTCACACACTTTTATCCTTTTTTCTTTGGAAATAACAAAGTCTGCAACACATGATGGAAAACGAAATCCTTAAACAAACCATCGGAACGTGGAAAAGTACATTATATCTAAATCACATCAAAGGTACTGCCACTTCCTAATATTTGAATATCCGACGAAGAAATATTTCAAGGAGACTCCCTGTCACCCCTTCTGTTTTGTCTGTCCTTCAGTTACCTTCCGCATGGACTAAACAATAATACCTATGGATACAAAGAAAAAAGAAAGAATTTAATCACCTATTCTACATTGGAGATCTCAGGCTCATTGTCAAATTAGTAAAGGCGATAGAACAGAGAATAAAAAATTTTTTGGGATCATCTGTTTCCCCCATCTTTGGTAGTAGATAAGTAATATCTTCAGTGATCAATTCTGGAATTTCATTGGGGTTATTGATTAGCATTGATGAAAACAACATTCTTCCTCTGAAACAGAAGGGGCAAAAATAGGTCATATACCCACGCAATCATTAATAGCTAATAAAAAGATGGACCTTGAAGATTGCTGGAGAAAATATATAAATCTCAGCACATCTTGAATAGATTACCATAAAACCTTTGATTGTGTGCCGTAGTCTTAGATTCTAAAGATTCTGGAAATGTAAAAAGTATCCTCTGTGATAGTAAATCTCCTTAAATATAGCATAGAACTTAGAAAAACCACATTATAATTAAATCACATCAAAGGCACCGCCACTTCCAAATATTTGAATATCCGACGAGGAATCTTTCAAAGAAACTCCCTTTTCAGTTCTGTCTGTCCGTAATCCTCCTTTCGCATGAACAGTAATAACAATGGAAGTAAAATAAAAAAGTGTTTAATCACCGATTCTACATTGAGGATATCAAACTCTTTGCTAAAGACGAAAATGATTTGAATGTTATCCTCAATACTGTAAAATGTTTCAGTAACGTTATATGTATGGATTTTGGATTAGATAAACTAACATCCAAGGGAAAAATACGCTGAATAGGTCTAAATTTTGTCAAAAGGATTAGAGTTCTGGAACAAGAAGCCAATAAATACCTTAAGCGAAAGAGATGGAATATAGTATAACTAACTGAAGGAGAATGTAAGAAAAAAAATACTAAACACGTTTGCGTCTTATACTGAATATCGAGTTGAATTCAAAAAACAATATCAGCCATAAACGCTTTGGTTGTCCTTGGAGTGTAATACAGTTTCAACATAATCAACAGGACAATAGGTGACATTAAGCGAATGTATGTCAAAACGAGAAATCTTCTCATTTGTCACCGCATGCATCATCCCTAGATTTTGATCGTCTGTATGCGCCCAGGTCAAGGCGAAGAGGATTAGTTCAACTAGAACTGTCTTACAAAACTACAACAGTCGACCTTGAAAGATAACGAGTAACGGCAGAAGACTGGATGATGATTTGTGTCAAAGAACATGAAAGAAGTAAGAAACTGTATTTAGTAATAAAGGAAGATAATAAGTTCAAAATGCAATTGCAAGTGAGTGAAGAAATGCAAGTAAAACATAATACACCTACTCTAGCGGCAAAAAAAAAAAAAAAAAAACTTAATTAGAAAGCAAAAGCAAATGCATTGAACCAGATACAGGAACGATGACAAGATAAACATCTTCATTGGAATATCTGCAACTTTTACATAAAGGAAACTGCAAGAAATTGGTATGAACATCACACAAACCCGGAAACAGAGATAGGGCATGTAACAATCATATGGGACATGTAATAGTCATATTCAAGTAAGCGAAGAAGTGTAAATACACCATTATACGCTTACTGCAGTGACAAATAAACTAAAAAAGAAATTAAAAGAAAATGCAAAATAACAAATACAGAAACGATGGCAAGATAAACATCTTCACGGTTAATATTATGCCCGTACTAAACAAGCTATTGTAGACAAATACCGTACCAATCAGTGGTTACGTAGTGCAGACTTAAGGTACTAACACTTCCGGTTGTTTGAATATCCGACGAGAAATCTTTCAAGGAGATTCTCTGTCGCCTTTTCTGTTCTGCCTCTCCTTAATCTCCTTCGCATGAACTAAACAGTAATAATTATGGATACAAAGTACGAAAGAAAGTGTTTAATCACCTATTCTACATGGGTGATATCAAACTGCAACCGAAGGATTTATTGTTGCTGCACGGAACCAATGCTTCTTAACTAGAAATTACCAAGCACAAATACTGAAAAAGGTGTTAACCAAATATGCAGATTCGGTGATAACTATCCAGAAACAATGGACCATCTTTTATCAGGTTGCACAATGTTAGCACCTACTGACTATAAAATCAGACATGACAGAGTATGCCATTACCTGCGTAGTGGTATTGACGGCATAAATCAAACCCACACATTTTTTCACTTTACGAATGTGTAAGAAAATAAAAAGCAAACAAGAGAAAGAACACAAGAAAGTAACTTTTCATAACAGGTACAATATTTATATAAATGACAACAGTTTTACAAGTTACTTCCCTTTGACTGGGCTAAAGTTTTTACTAAAAAAATTTTTTATCGGAGCTCACAAAAAACTGAATTAACTTGTCGTTCAAAATGTTCACTGAAAGAGAAAGAATCTTATAAAGCTGAAAATATGTTGATAAACTTTTAGCTTTAAAAAGTTGGAGAAGTGAATGTTACGTTTGTTTTTTTCGTTGGTCGTAGTTGAACGTATTGTTCGTATTTATTTTTCTTAAGATTAATAACGTAATTGAATAAGTTTTAATAAGTTTTTTTGAGAAGTTGGTGAGTGAGTTGTTTCGTTGAAATTGTTTTTTGAATTTCAGTGAAGTTATTTCATGTTAAAGAACTTGAGGTCCTAACTTTGTACTTCGCTGCAGTAATGATTCAAGCGTCGTGAACTCGCTTAGCAAATTCTAGTCGTCGTAAATTCTCACTGACTGGGTTCGCTCGTATCTTCAATTTATATGTTTTTTAATCACGTGACAGGCTCCAATAAGCATTGTTTTTTCGTCAGGTCAAAAATTAGGTTGACGTTATTCGGACGTAGTGGTGAGCAGGTAAATTGTTTTTTTTAATATCTGTTAACCACTCAGAAAGCGCCTTACAAAACTCAGTCTGGAGCCTGATATGTTTTGTGTTGCTTATTGAGAACAATGCACGTGAAGATATACGAGATAATTTTAATATTTATTGTCCAATGAGAAGTTCAGGTTTTCAGAAAAATGTATAAAGATGTGATCCGCTTTTTCGACATTTGTGAAAAAGTGGTAGCGGACAGCTATGCCATTACCTGCATTGGAATATCTGCAACTTTTACATAAGGGAAATTGGTGTGAACATCACCCAAACCCGAAGACAAAGATAGGACATGTGGCAATCATATGGGACTTTACAGTACACACATACAGAACAATCAAAGCTAATCGAACAGACATCGGGATCAGAGATTCTAAAAACATAATGTTTCTTCTTATTGATATAGTAGTCTCTGCAGACTAATGTATATTTGAAGATCACCTAAAAATTATCAAAATACAAGGATCTTGTAATGTAATCTAAAAAATGTCGCACATGAGGACATCAACAATTCAAGTTGTAGTTGTAGCCCTCGGAGTGATTGAAAAAAAAACTATAGACTTAATGAACAAATTCCTGGTAGTCCAAGCCTTAAAGAAATACAAAAAAAATACTCACAAGTACAGCCCACGCAGTACGAAGTGCTTTATCTATGTAAAATGTGTGTGATCTTAGGGGTTTTCTTTTATTTTTGCATCAAAAATGCTCAGTGGAAATGCCATGATACCATTTCTTAATCTTAGTACTGTGTTTGGGACCTGGAAAGAAATGAGAACACACCAGAAATCTGTTATGGGGTCCTCCCCTTTTTCATATAAGTGGACTCGACCAGAGTGTTACTTGGACTGCTGCCGTTAAATACCCAGAGTCAGGATATAGGTTGTGAGAGAGAGTGAGCAGAGATTGTGAGTGAGTTGGAGGTAGAGTAATAGTGTGAGGTAACCGCTTGTAGAAGTCAGTTACAAGCACGTAGACACTAAGGAAGTCCTACTTCGAGACTATATATATATATATATATATATATATATATATATATATATATATATATATATATATATATATATATATTTGCTACTAACCTCGTTCCTGGATTTACTAACAGTATTACTCATTGTATTATTGTGTAAATATATTTAATTTACCCATTGTATTATTGTGTAAATACATTTAATTTCTTATATTTAATTCTTGCGTTTGTCATTCATTGGAGACCGAATATCATCTCGGAATCCACAACAAAATCAAAGATAATAATAATAATAATAATAATAATAATAATAATAATAATAATAAAAAAGTCTATGCATTAAAGAGATACAAAAACTTGTTCTGACAAGTACAGCCCACACTTTACGAAGGGCTTTATCTATGTAATTTTTAAAAATTTTTTGTCAGTGGAAAGTGTCATGATGCCATTTCTAACCTTAGGTCTCTGGGCGGGACCCGGAAAGAAATGTGTACAAACCAGAAATCAATGGAAATATAATCATAATAATAATAAAAATATTACTAATAATAATAATTAAAAAAATATGATTGACGTAACTCTTTCAATATTTTCCAACCGTTAAGAGAAGAGTGTAACTTAAGAAAAGATAAAGAAAAGAAAAAACAATGTTTGATAATGTTAATATTTCAACAGAATTTCTATCTTCAAATTATTTTTTTTTTTAATTTTCAAGAAAAAATATATAAATCTACAAAAATGATGTCTTTCCACAAACGTTGTTTGTCTTGTAATTAAAAGACCTCCGGACTGGTAATCAACGCGTCAATACGAATGGAACGCCGTCAATGGTGGTATGCAACTGAGACGTTCTTAATATGATGGTTGAAGTTGTGTAAATAAATACATTTTTTTACCCATTTTATTATTGTGTTATTTCGCATTTAATTTCTTATCCTTATTTCTCGAGTTTGTCATTCATTGGAAACCGAATTTCATCACGGAATCCAAAAACAAAATCAAAGGAAATAATAATAATAATAATAATAATAATAATAATAATAATAATTTTAAAGTCTATGCCTCAAAGAGATACAAAAAATGTTCTGACAAGTACAGCCCACACTTTACGAACTGCTTTATCTATGTAATTTTTTTTTTTTTTTTTTCAGTGGAAAGTGTCATGATGCCATTTCTAAACTTAGGTCTCTGGGCGGGACCCAGAAAGAAATGTGTAAACGCCAGAAATCAAAGAAAATAATAATAATAATCAAGTACTAATAAACAAAATTTACCCCTGGAAAATTTGCCCCTGGAAAATTGCAGGAAAAAGTTAGAAATCTCAGCATAGCTTGGATAAACTACAGTAAAACCTTTCATAGTGTGACACACTCTTTGATCCTTCAGGTTTTGGAAATATACAAAGTCTAATCGGCGATAGTAAATCCCCTTTAAATATCGCATAAAACTTTGGAAAACCATATTAATCCGAAGTTCTAACCCAGGTACTGTCACTTCCAATTGTTTGAATATCCAACGAGGAATCTTTCAATGAGACTCCCTTTCGCCCCCTTCTGTTCTGTCTGTCCTTAAACCCCCTTTCGCATGAACTAAACAGTAATAATTATGGGTACAAAATAAAAAAGGAAGTGTTTAATCATCTGTTCTATTAGGTTGGTGCGAAAATAATGACGTAATAATGTCGTTTTTTGACTTTAAAAAATAAGTTAAAAAACGACATTATTACGTCATTATTTTTGCACCAACCTAATACAAGGACGATTTCAAACTCTTTTCTAAAGACGATAATGAGTTGAAAGGTATCCTCAACACTGTAAAATGTCACAGTGATGTCATCGGTATGGATTTCGGATTGCATAAATGTGTAAAAAACATTCAAGATGGGGAGAATTAAAGACACAGGCACAATAGATTTAGATTATGCCAAAATGATTAGGGAACTGGAGCAAGAAGAAGCCTAAAAACACCCAGGATTCAGCGAAGGAGAAGAAATACACAATAGCAAGTGAAAGAGAAAGTAACAAAAGAATTCTACTGGCGTATACCCTATGGAATTCACAGAACAGTGTATCAGCCATAAACACTTTGGCTGTCTCTGTGGGGCAATCCAGTTTAAACATCCTTAATTTAAACCATAACTGACATTAAGTGATTGGGATTCTCACTTGCTGCTGCATGCACCATCCTAAGGCTGATGTTGATCGCCTGTATGTGCCCAGATCCAAAGGAGACAGAGGATTTGTTCAACTAGAACTGTTTTACAATACAACAAAAAAGATAACTGGAAAATACAGAAAATTGGATGACATTCTGTGCATGAAAGAAATAAGAAATTTTATTTAGAAATAAAGGAAGCCTATACATTCGAAATAGAATTTGAGGCGGGTGAAGAAATGCATACAATAATAATAATAATACACTTACTGTAGCGGCAAAAACAAAAAGGAAGAAAGCAAATACAATGTACCGAATGCAGAAACGATAGCAAAATAACTATCTTCATATTCAATACTCTGCCCGTACCAAAGAAGCTGATGTAGACAAACACCGTATCTATCAATGGTTACGTAGTGCAGGGTTAAAATGATGAAACTGTTTTT
>CAHIKZ030001306.1:182500-220000 GCA_903632075.3 Acanthosepion pharaonis | reverse complement strand
GGTATTTATCGTTTGAATTCGGAATTTTTTTTTGTTGTATTTACTTGTTTTACGCCGACGAAACAACTTGGAACGCATGTTCCACTATATTAACTATCAGGGGAGAAAAGAAGCCGGCAAAAAAAATGAAAAAAACTCAACATATAAATGCATTTAGATATGTCTGAATCGAGGAAGTACAGAAAGTTTATTTTTTTGCCCATAAATTTGAAACTATATAAATACAAACGCCAACATGTATTCTTCTTTTTCCTAAGCGTCGTGTCCCTTCAGCCATTGCAGAATTAACTTCCTATCCTCTGTAGATCATAACAATGTTTATCTTTTTACTAAAGCTCTCTGTTCTTCTTTCCATTTACACAATGTATTACTCGGCTGGAAATAAGTGCTTTCTCAGATCAATAGTTTAAAATGGCTTAAACCAGTTGAAGCCTGTGGAACTTTCCAAAGACGATGCGTCTTTGAACATTGTGGACTGGCGCAACAGAATCACAAACAACTGAACTAAATAAAACAAACCATATCACTTCATGACAACAGCTAAAATAGAAATCACATTAATTTCGATAACAAAATAGTGGCATAATCAAAATGCTGATATTCCACACTACTTCAAATTAAATGTTAGAAAAGAAACTCTCGTCAATACTGGAAAGAGCAATAACAGCTACTGGAAACCTATTCTCCTAAAAAAAAATCATTCAAGGGAAGAAATTTTATTTTATTATTTCAATTGACAATAATACTGGCTGCTCGGTCAATGAATGATGAATAGTTCCTTATAATAAAACAGTTAATTCTCTCATTACAATTGCCATTATGTAGGCGATAATGGCTCTCTCTAACTTCCTATCTTTGTATCAGGAATGAGACATCCCGGCGTAGCCCATTTAGCGTCGCTGATACGGCGTAGCCGAGTCGGCAGAGGACGATTTGGCATCAGATTACTGCTTCACCGTTATAGTCAGTCTATGTCTCTCTCTGTATCCCCCTGTCTCTCTCTCTCTGTCTCTGTCTCTCTGTCTCTGTGTGTCTCTCTCTCCCCACTTTCTGTCTCGTATAGTAGTCAAATTAGTACTTTGTCCAATGTAAAAAAAAAAAACGAGTAGTTGGTGGTATTTTTATATTTAAGAAAAGGAAAAGATGGAGGCACTTTAAAACTTAACAAAAAATAGTTGGAGGTATTTTTATAATTAAAAAAAAAGAAAGAGTTGGAGGCATTTTTAAATTTAAGAAAACGAGCAATTGGAGGTATTTTTATATTATAGTTCCTTTAGTGCAGCTTCGTATTTTTCAGTCGTCAAAGCCCCTTTTATTCCAAATGGAAAGTAATATTTGATCAAAACGTGGAAGAAACAAAGCGATACACAACGGCTACTTTTTTTATTGTTGACGCAACCAGAAAGAGGGATCCTGAATAAGAGATTTTCTAAGATTAAACAGCTTTAATAAGTTTTTTTTTTAGTTTTTTTTTTAAATACAATATTTTTATTTAAGTTTTAATTTACATTAATCATTTAGTGTTTTAATTGGATCCTTAATTCCCTAAATGAATAAAAAAGTCATATTGAAAGTTGGGTGTTTTCAATATCTTTATCCTTGAAGGGAGGGGCGGTCAGTGACGGCGAAACAGTCTGACGCCTAAAAGACTATGCTGAATAGTCTAATTATTTTTCTGACGCCGAATCGGCCACTTCGACTCAGCGGCACTAAATGGGCTACGCCGAAGCGTAACAAATTATTTTGTATCACTTAGTAATACTTGTCTCCTCAATCGTCCTCTTTGTTTTTCATTCACGCATGCTCTCAGATAAAGTATCCGATGTTTCCACGTGACTCCCTTGCATTCATTGAGCTCTGTGATTTCCTCAAATTTCCAAGTCTTCTCTCATCGCTGGTCTTTTTCTTATGTTTCAAATGATTTAGGCAGAATTTCAGTGGCTTTCTGTTTTGTTTTTAGTTGGTCATTTTATCTTTGAGATTTTTTCCTCGAATTGAGCTCGTTGAATAGGACTTAATGTGAAAACCTTGATTCTTCCATTCTTCCTACATTTCCTGATTATCGAAGAAGGTTGATTCATGATCAATTCTTCTATGCTTTGGTTCTTTCTAGGAATTTACTGTTGGTCATATAGTGCTTACATTTGAAGTTCAAGATGCTATCTATCTATCTATCTTTATATATATATATATATATATATATATATATATATATATATATATTCAAAACCTGCGGGGGTTGTTTAAAGATTTGAGCCACTTAGTGCACCAGTGTGGTTGGTTCTGCACAAGGCCTTCACCACTATAATCAAATCATATGTGCAGGTGTCTGGGCTGTCAGTTCCTAGAAAAAGAGCTGCTAGATCCTCATACGTCGAAGACGATGAGACAGTCCAGCATATATATATATATATATATATATATATATATATATATATATGATAAAAACATACATGGGTCCATGGGTTATAATTTATTTCCCCAGAGAATATCTTTTTTCCTGCCTCACCAGACCACATTTCCAATGGTGAAAATTTAAATTTATATATACTTTTCACACTTTTTTGTTAGGATAATATTAAGGATTATCCATATAGATCACCAAGATTATCGTTACTTAACGATATATATATATATATATATATATATATATATATATATATATATATATATATATATTTTTTTTGTTTAAAAAATATGTTTCCTTCGCTACATCAGAGTTCTCATATTTCAAAAATGAGAGCCGAAATCATCCAAATAATTATTAAAATTAAGTTGAATTGAGGTGTTTAGTCCCGTTTCATCTTCAAGCGAAATTTTAGGAATCATTTCGGCTCTCGTTTTTGAAAGATGAGAATTTTATAGAAGAAAGGAACCATATTTTTATACAAAAAATATTATTACAATATAAGCTCTACTTCTGTATGGAGCACTGTCTTTTAAAAATAAAAACAAAAATACTAAGGAACTCCGGATTATGCACCCAACGTGTTCTTTTCTATTTTCTGCATACCTGCGCACTTATACATATATATATATATATATATATATATATATATATATATATATATATATATATAGTCAAGTATATCAAGTGTATCCACACTTTCACCAGAAAATATCCTTCAGTTTGACACAATATCATCTGCTCATGCGTGTTTACACAAGATGCTATGGGAAAATTGTCGTCATTTTATATTTTTAATTTCGTGCATGGACCTGATTTTTTGGGTTTTGCTGACTGCAAAGATAGTAGGATTAGTTGGACACCGTATGTGAGAAACAAAAGCACCATGACGCAATTCACTCCGCTTGAAATCTGCAAATGAAATGCATTATTGCTTGGCATTCTCGCCGGAAGCTCGAATACGAACATTTAAGAGTGTTTCGGTGTCAAG
Source organism: Acanthosepion pharaonis (assembly GCA_903632075.3). Taxonomy (NCBI): domain Eukaryota; kingdom Metazoa; phylum Mollusca; class Cephalopoda; order Sepiida; family Sepiidae; genus Acanthosepion; species Acanthosepion pharaonis. Next base: position 216,602 of record CAHIKZ030001306.1, on the reverse strand, counting down.
CTGGGAACAGAGCATAGGATCCGGAAAGAGCTGAATGAGTCTAATGGTAATTACGAAGTAGTGATCAAGAGTGATGGCGACGTTATGCGTGAATTTATCTTCCCACTGAGCCTCAGGCACGTAGGCCCACAGCAAGTGCCTCGAGGTTGTAGTGCTGCTCTGGGTCAAGAAGGTGGCTGCTGGAAGAACCTACGACTTGCAAGAAAACTCTTCACCATGCCACACAAGCAGGTAAAACCGAGACTGTCGAGTAGATTTGTATGAGATTCCGAAGTAGTTTTAAGGCCGTGTTTGAAGCCAATGGCGATTTTATTGAATAAATTTACTCTGTAGATGTAATTTTGGTAAATATATCTCTTAAAATGAGATGTCAGTATTATTTTAATTTTTGCGTAATTTAGACGGCAATTTATCGATCGTACCCTGAAAATATATACATACATATTTGGTAATAGTATGCGTCGAAGTTTGAGTTTCATCGCACCAGTTTTCTTGCTACTGTTACAATGTAAAAATGCCTCTCCGCTTGCAGTGTGTTCCAAGGATGAACAAAGAGTAATAATAGAGTTTCTCTGATCGAAATTCATGTCAGGGGTTAAAGTTTATCAGAGGCTTTTAACAGAATACGGTGGCAGTGCTCTACAGAGTTAAAAGTGTGTATGAGTGGATAGAGAAGGTTAAAATTGGCCGCACAAGCTTGACAGACGAACAAGAAGAAAGTAAGATCGAGAGATGGTAATGGCGAACGGGCGTGTTATCATCGATGTTGTAACAGGTTCTCTGCTGATTCGAATCATTGCTTTTTGTCTCTTGGCATTCTGCTGTTGATAAGCCGCTTTGATTCATTGGACGCGTTGAAAATATTTTCAAGGAAGAAATCGGAAATAGCATATTTCAGCCTGAGAATCATGACAAATTCATCACAGACCGAGAAGGAGTACCATATTTATAGTAACTATGAAATAATTAAAAGAGAAATAAAAGCGGAATGAAACGTAACCTTAATGAAGCCTGAAATCCGCACTAATCGTGCCGAATACATCACAAACAAGGATAGAACATTATTTTGTTAATTAGATAACTGTAAATTTGGATAGAGAAATAAGTTCCAGTTCGTCTTATCTGTAGGTAAAAAAAAAAAAAAAACCTCTGAGAGTGTTTAGCATACTGCTGAGTACTTCCACAAGTTTTATAGCTTGAAAATCTTATTGCCGGTTGTGGCCCATAGTTTAAGAAATAAGGAAGGAAGATTTGACTTTTGAAACACTGGATTTGTTTTACTTAATATTGCTAAATGATACAAAATAATTTCTTACGTTTCGGCGTAGCCCATTTAGTGTCGCCGATTCAGCGTCAGAAAAATAATTGGACTATTCGGCACAGTCGTTTAGGCGTCAGACTGTTTCCACGTCACTGACCGGAGGTACCTCACCCGCCACCGAAAGGATAAAAACATTGAAAACACCCAATGTCCCAGAATCCGATGTAACTCAAGCATATAGCTCCTGGCATTACTCTTTGATTTATAAGAGCGCAGGGTGGTTTTTTGTAGATGTTTTCTCGGAAAGAATTTTTTCTTAGAAACACCAAAATATGGCACTGCAAGAATAGAATAAGTTCCTTTACTTCTTCAAGAACACCGTCTAGCTTTTTATTTGTCTTAAATATCGCGGTGCTAGTGAAGTTAGGCAAGTGGCAATGGTGTCATCATCTAGCTCAGTGGGTCCCAAACGGAGGGGCGGACCACATAGGGGCGACGGAAGAGAATAACAGGGGAGGCGAGATGAATGAATGTCAATCAAAGATTTCGAAACAGATTAAAAAATGTATATGCTAATAATAAATGATTCCAAAATTTGTAATGCTATTGTGGATTACTTTTAAATGCATGCTTGAGTGCCAGTTTAAATAGTTAAAAATAATTTTTGACCGATTTTATCATTGTGATATTTTTGCATTATATCAAGTATTAAGAATATAGTAACTAGGATCCACAAATTGGAGGACAATTATCAGTGATAATACTCTGATTTTGAATCCACAGTTAACTCCCTTTAACGCTATCTGTCTTTTTTAATGTACTTTTTAGTGAGCAAATTTTCTTTCCGAAAATGTGATCCAGAAAAAAAAAAAAAGAAAAAAAAAAGATCGGTAACCACTGCTAGCAAACGTCTTACGATTTTTTCAGATATCATGAATTTCCACCATTGCTTGGAACATTGAAAACTGCATTGCTTTTAAAACATTTGTGATTTGTTGAATCTACAATTGTAACTCAGAGAGTTTTTCGTGATCGTTTCATGTTACAATGGAATGACGCTCTTCCGGATAGAAAATCGATACTGCTATGGTTTATGAATATTTCAGGGTCACAGGTTAAGCGCTTAAATCTTCTACATGAGTGTATAGCGAATAGACGCCACTATTTGGAGGATGTCATTTTAAAAACCAGACGAAGAAAGACGGTAGTCGTTTGTTTAAATAACAGGGAAATATTTTTTTTAATAGCAGTTGTTTGGGTCTTTCTGCCAAACTTTTCAAATTTGGAAGGGATTTCTGCCGCGCTCTGTACATGAACCTAGACTTCTTTGTAATATTTTTGCATGTTTCGACTTCCATTGACTGTAGAGTAGAAATGGAAGATCTAATTACATAATGGAAGACTTCCACAGACACAGGAGGACATAAGTTAACTCCTTTAGTGATATATTAACAGCTGCGTGGCCAGGGGTGTTTTTAGATTGATATCTTCTTGGTACGACAATAAAATGTCAGAATTACTACTACCATTGTCGTTGTCGTCGTTATTTTACCTGGCGCTGTCAACTGTATCTGCTGAATACGTGGAAATATCTTAGCAAATTAAAACATGGCGTCTGCGCCAGGTGGAACCCTCGATTTGGTTGCCCAACTCATGCTACAAATGACAGAGCTACAAAGGTAAATGCTCGCCCTATGGATGGACATAACCCTTAATTCGACACAAATGCCTAATTTGCGGAAATATGGGTCGAATAAAAAATAAATATTCCAGAAATTGAAATTGGATCCACAAATATATCGACAAGGTGCGAAATAGGGCGTGATTCCTTTACTTTGCCCCACCCATGCAAACTGATATGCTGACAAATCGAAACGGAACCATGAAACCTGTTTGACACGGGTGAAATGGAAAGAGAATTGAATGAGGTGTTCCCGATGCACAACGGACAACAGAAGGTAACATAATGCATCAAAACCCGTACTTTATTTGGACGCACCTAGACTGGTCCAATTAGCCAAGGTAGTCATCGCATACAGGGGCTCAATCTGGCTCAAGTCGACCAGAGATTTAAAACTTCTGAGGTGCCCGGACGAGTACAGCGAGCCAACTGGTCATCGAATACGTGGCATCACGGACAAGCAACATCATATAAAGCGCTTGCTGTTCACTCAGATAAGAATTGGCTCAAGGGAAACACGACTGGTGGTGTATGTGTCAAACAACACTTATCAGAATGCAAACCTAATTACCTACATTTGTTGCCACGTGATTTCCCAGTCACGGCTCAACTCGTTGAAGTGTGCAAAGGAACATACACTGTGTACATGTCCATTCCAGCAATGCCTAGGAACAACCCTTTCTTTTCGACGGAAACCAACAGGCACCGATTGGATCGATTGATACGCATTTAATACATGACCACATCAAACCTTATAGGCCACGACAGGTAAGTCATTGGCATATTACGTTTGTCCCTGATGCGAGGCCATCAACGACCTACGCATCGATCCCTGTCTCTCATCATTAGAAGACAGTGAAACAAAATCTTGATCGAGGTGTTGCACTGGGTGTAATTGAGGAGGTGCCAGTAGGCACTTCTACAAACTGGTGTTCAAGGATGGTCGTTGCACCCAAAAACGACGGCTCCCCCACACGCACAGAGGACTCCCAAAAGTTGAACGCTGCCTCCATGAGGGAAGCCCATCAATATTCCGTCCCCATTTAATCAGATCTCCATCGTACCAGCTCAAAGAAGGAAAACGTTTCTGGACGCATGGAACGGGTATAGTTATTTTCTAAGCGTAGCTTAGATGTGGCACAAGGCCGAAAGTATGGGGTACCTGGTGAGGATCGAACTCACTTTTTAGTCGTAACTGATCTAGCGAGACAAGCTTGCTAATCATTACACCACGCCGAGGCGCCCTATTACACCACGCCGAGGCGCCCCGCATGGAACGGGTATAACAGTTTACCGAGTTCCCCAACCGCAAAAGATGCGTGTTTCGACTTCCTTTGACTGTAGAGTAGAAATGGAAGATCTAATTACATAATAGGAGACTTCCACAGATAGACACGGCAAGTTTTCAACTCATTCTTCACACGCTTTGGAAAAGAATATTTTGTATTTTCAGACGATACGGCAGCTGTGGAATTTTGGTTTGGTTTAATTGTTTTTAGCGGTTTATTTAGTACCGAAATATATATATTAAAATTCAAACATTATAAATAATTCGAGAGAATGACATTATTTCATGACTGAATTATAATTACTTAACTGTATTTTAATTTATCAAATAAATTCATAAAATCACACGAGAAGTGAAATGAGGTTAATCATAGGAAATTGTTTTTTTTATTTATTTAAAAAAAAAATTGACAATGCCCACGATGTCTTCATTTTTACGATTAATTGCTTGATTGATTGTTTTATACTACTTAACTACCCATTTTAGGTCTGTTATACATCGTATCTATGAATACTAATGGGTATGTCCCGATCCTCATAAATACGTTGGACACTATTATAAGTGGGGGTAATATACTGTATAATTACTCCAAGCACGAACAGTGGTTTACCTACTTCACGTCGCTGGCGAGTATTGTATTTTGTTGATCTTGTAAAAATTACCATTTCATTTCCAACCTCCGTTTTGGTTATTCCTCATTCAGTAACCCTTTCCAGGTTACAACTTACTCCTAAACCCTGTTCTACTCTTCATTTACTCAAATTCACTATGTTATGCGTTGCATTCCTCTGTCCCTCTTGCCCTCTATCTGTCCCTGTGAACATCAGATTTTTTCAAACCCTCTTTCCTCATTATATATCCCAGAAACCTGACTCTTTCTGTTTCTGATGAGAGGCCTTGCTGTCGGATCTAATTCATCGTCTTTCCCAAGACGCGGATATAGTTTATCGTCATACCCAGGACGAAATTAGTAGCATATCTAAGTGATTTTATTTCATCACAGGTAAAAAATAAATGTTTCCTTAGCCACTAGACACACACTAGAACGTTTGATTCCCAATACGTCTTTATGTACACTGTCCCTTCATGACGTAGGCGAACATGGCTCTCCACAACTTCCTGTCCCCTGTAGCTCTTAATAAACTTTGTCTTTCTGTTGTTCCTCTGTTATATACCGTACCTATGAACACTGATGGGTATGTCCCAATCCTCATAAATATGTTGGACACTATTGTAAGTGGGGGTAATATGGTGTCTAAGTAGTCCACCACTAGCTGTGGTTTACCTATTTCACGCCGCTGGCGTGTATTGTATTTTGTTGATGTTATAAAGATTACCATTTCATTTTCAACCTTCGTTTTGGTTATTCCTCATTTAGTAACCCTATCTAGGTTACAACAAGGTTATTTAAAGCCAGAAAATTTGTGAGCATTTTTTGGAGATAATAATAGATTTAATAGTCGTATTAAATTAACACATAGCTGGGGAGAAGTTAGATTCATAACTTTCCCAAAGGTAATTTTGTATCTGTCTCCTTGCGGTAGATATTTAGTCCTTTCTTCTCCTTTTCGTTCATGTCTTCTCTAAGAATTCTAGTGAATTCTTTTCAGTGTCAGCTATCAACACTGTCATTTTCATATTTTGTTGTTAATGGTTGATTGAATCCCTTTCCACTGTTTAGCAACACATTAGAGGTTAGTTAAAGCTAGATAATATTTTTAGATTGTAAGAATTTATTGTGGGAGATAATAATGATTTAGTCATAAATGTATTACTAATTAATCCATAGCAGGGAGGAGAAGAGGTAGATTCAAACTTTTCTTAAGTGACGATAACGAACACAGTGGGTTTGGTTTGGTTTACAGCATATCAATCTCAAAGGATTAATTAATGCCGACAAAGATTTTTATTGCTGGTAATATGTTTTTCTTCAAAATCTATTTCTGGGAATATTTTTCCTTGAATAAATCTATAGCTGGTAATATTTTTTCAAAGAATTTATAGCTGTTTGTATTGCTAGCACATTTTTTTAAAGTATTGCTGATGATAATTTCTCCTTCAAAAATTATCGCTGCTAATTTTTTTTCTATTACAAAGTTTTTTCTGATATTAAAACCTATTTTTACACAAGTTTGGGTGTCAACTATTTGCCCATAGATGGGACCCTAACAGGTTTTACCATCCCGGTTCAGGTGAAGCTGGGAACGTCAGCAATTAAGAGGTGGTTCCACGCTCCTCAAAACCTCCTGAGCAGAGGCCTTGCTGTTGGACGTAGTTTATCGTCTTACCCAGGACGCAGATGTAGTTTATCGTCATACCCAGGACAGATGAACCCAATGGCAATTCGAACTCTGTTCTCTGATTAACATTTCCTCACCATTATCCATTACACCATCCGCCTATACATTACAGCACCTGGTATTCCCTAGTTTGCACAAGAAATGATGCATATGAATGAATACCTAATGGGATATGTGGAGGAAGGTGAGCAGGGGCGGGGGGAGTCAACGATGCAATGGTCCTATGATTATACCGTATTATGGTTTGGATGAATGAAAGATGATGATGATGATGATGATGTTTTCGAAAATGTGGCAAAAATATGCTGATATTTTATTGGTTTCAAATTTAAACTGAACGTTATTGAATTATGTTTTAAACAAACATTGGCAAAGTTAGTTCATGAATAATTCATACCTTTATTTCAATTAAAATAATCTAAATATTTAAAAAATTGTTATGGATAAATTATTTATTTGTTTGATAATCTCATTGGAAGGTCAAATTTACGGGCAATAGATTTATTTCAACAGGGACAAAGTTTAAATTAAATAGTGATCAATATTGTTCTATCCGGATTCATGAAAAAAGGTAAGAGATAGATTATATATGAGGATATATTAAAATATCTAATAAAATTTTGAGTTAATTTTTTTAAATGAACAGATAGATATAACTGATATGAACAGCCAAAAATTTTTATAAATAAATTTTCTTATGCAGAAAATAAAATTACAAAATTGGACTACCATATTTATATATATATATATATATATATATAAATAATAAAGGGATAGATAGATATATACTTTGGGATCTCATTTAGATAAGATAATATTTAGATAGATAGATAGATAGACAAATCTCCTGAAAACGCAAATACTTTAAAATAAGTTCCTTTGTGTAAGCATCTTTTTGAATATTTGTTTACTGTTAAAATTTTTTTAGTTTTTTTTTTTTTTACTAAGCGTGTGTTTTTGTTTTCTATGTCGACAATGTGTTAGAGTTCTCAGAATAAATCTGAAGAGAAGACAAAGTGAATTAAATAGAGAATCGGAAAATAGTACTTAATCCTTGTCGACGCGTTTCGCTATTTGAACCAAAAAGAAATTTTTTAAACGAATTTCTATTAAAAAAAATTATTTAATGAAACTTTTTTTTACTTTTTTTATTATCAGGTTTTTTTTTTTTCTTTTGTGTGTATATTTGTCGACATGGATAACAAAAACACACACTTAGTCCAAAAAAAAAAAAAAATTACTAATAACCCCAAAGAGGCTTATACAGGAACATAACCTTAAACAAAATAAAATATACAAAAAGAAAGATGCCAACTTAGAACGAAAAATCTGATGCCAAAAAAGAGCTCCCTACAATTCAGTTTCTATGAATTTATTTGTAAAAATCATATCTTAAAACTGATCAGGTCGGTTATAAATATTTTAAAGTCTAAAGATGACAAAATTTTTCACCGAATACATTGATCCGTATTTGGATTTTTTTTGTTTTCATTTAAGTTCGATATGAATATATTGGAACCAGACCATATATCTAAACAGTATTTGCATGGACGAATGGTTAATATGAAGATGTGAAGGATGGACTCAGAGGAGAAAACCTTCTGGAGTGACATAAAAACTTTTTAGTCTTTTTAGTTATTTTCTGCAATTGATTCAAAAGTATTAAAATCCATTCAAAAAAGTCAATGGAAAAATTTCAATCAAGAAGAGTCAGTGAAATGCTCAAAATTGATATGTCAATACTATATATAAAATAGATATATATATATATATATATATTTTTAAAAGACATGGAATCGATAGATAAATTATATTTTAACAGATATAATAGATTTTTTTATATAATTAAATGTATGAACATGATTTAAATAAAGATAGATAGATTGTCCAATATGATAGATAGATAGATAGATAGATATGAACAGAATGGAATTGTTTGTGGTATAAATTATGAAGAAACCTCTGTGTGATAGATTATTGATATTTAGATAGATATAAATTTCATTGATAGATTAATGAATTAACAACTCTTTATAGATAGATTAATTTTTTAAAATAGATATTTAATATTTAGATATTAATAGACTTCTATCGTTCGATATTAATAAATTTTAATTGAATTGAATCCTTATTTACATAGATAGATTTTAGATTTATATTATATTTTTGTAATATTTTTAATTTTTTATTTACTGGTTTTAATGGATAAATAGATATTGATATAGAGTTAAAATAGATAGATAGATAGATGATTTCTGTAAATGGAATAGAATTTTATGTAGATAGAAGATTTGATAGATTTCTTTTTCTTTAGAATAATTAGATAGATATTTCCATGATAATATTTATAATTTTTTCTTAGATATTCTGATAGATAGATAGATTTTCTTTAAATAGACTGGAATAGATTCCAAGATAGATAGATAGATAGATATTTCCTTTTTAAACAGAAGATCTATAGATAGATAGATAGATAAATGATATGGAATAGATTTTTGATAGATAAATGAAGATATTAGATATTTTACTCATTTATCAAATAGATAGATAGATATATGTCAATGAATACGTCAATAGATATGATTTTTATAGATAATGAGATAATATATAGAGAAAGAATAGATAGATAGATAATAGATTGATAAAAATAAATTGGAATAAATAGATAATATAGATAGATAATATAACAGAAAAAATAGATTTTACAGTTTGATATAATTTAGAAGATAGATAGATAGAATAGATATTTATTATATTTAATAGATAGATGGATAGATATTTACAGATAGATAGATAGATAGATTTTGGTTTCTAGATATCTTTCTATGAAAATTTTAATTCATAGATAGATAGTTAGATAGATATTTTTTATTTTCTTTGGAATAGATAGATAGATAGATAGATAGATATGAACAGATAGAATAGATGAATAGATAGATAGATAGATTAACAGACTGAATAGATAGATAGATAGATGTATGATATATAAATATAATAGATAGATAGATAGATAGATAGATAATATGAACAGACTGGGATAGATAGATAGATAGATAGATGGATATGAACAATATGGAATAGATTTTAGATGGATAGATAGATATGATATAGACTAATAGATAGATAGATAGATAAATAGATAGATATGAACAGACTGAATAGATAGATAGATAAAAGATAGATATAGATAAAATATGAATTCTCCTTGATAAATTAATAGATAGATATTAGATAGATAGATAATATATATATATGAATTCATGGAATAATTCAGATAGATAGATAGATAGATAGATAGACTGAATAGATAGATGAATATATTAGATAGATATTTAACTGATAGATAGATAGATTTCAAGATTCATTTGAATAACAGACTGGAATAGATAGATAGATAGATAGATAGAATGTTTTTAGAATTCGATGATGAATAGATAGATAGGATAGATGACCATAGATGGAATAGATAGATAGATAGATAGATGGACTGAATGGAATAGATATATATATAGATAGATATGATAGATAGATACAGATGGAATCAGATAGATAGATAAATAGATAGATAGACTGGAATAGATAGATAGATAGATAGATAATATGAATAGATAGAATAGATAGATAGATAGATATAGATATGAAGATAGATAGATGGAATAGATGATTAGATAGATAAATAGATATATGAATAGATATATAATAGATAGATAGATAGATAGATAGATATGAATAGACTGAATAGATAGATAGATAGATAGATAGATAGATAGATAGATGAATAGATGGAATAGATAGATAGATAGATAGATAGATGAACAGACTGAAATAGATAGATAGATAGATAGATAGATATGACAGACTGGAATAGATAGATAGATAGATAATGATAGATGAATAGACTGATGATAGATAGATAGATAGATAGATGAATGAACAGACTGGATAGATAGATAGATAGATAGATAGATAGATAGATAGATAGATATAGATAGATGGAATGAATAGACTGAGATAGATAGATAGATGAACAGATGATAGATAGATAGATAGATAGATATGATAGACAGATAGATAGATAGATAGATAGATAGATATATGGAATAGACTGAATAGATAGATAGATAGATAGATAGATAGATAACAGACTGGAATAGATAGATAGATAGATAGATAGATATGAACAGACTGGAATAGATAGATAGATAGATAGATAGATAGATAGATAGATGGAATAGATAGATAGATAGATAGAATAGATATAGATGAAATAGATAGATGGATAGATAGATAGATATGAACAGATAGAATAGATAGGATAGATAGATAGATAGATATATGATAGACTGGAATGATAGATAGATAGATAGATAGATAGATAGATAGATAGACTGGAATAGATAGATAGATAGATAGATAGATAGATATGAACAGACTGGAATAGATAGATAGATAGATAGATAGATAGATAACAGACTGGAATAGATAGATAGATAGATAGATAGATATGAACAGACTGGAATAGATAGATAGATAGATAGATAGATAGATATGAACAGACTGGAATAGATAGATAGATAGATAGATAGATATGAACAGACTGGAATAGATAGATAGATAGATAGATAGATAGATATGAACAGACTGGAATAGATAGATAGATAGATAGATAGATATGAACAGACTGGAATAGATAGATAGATAGATAGATAGATATGAACAGACTGGAATAGATAGATTTGTGCGTTATCTATATACGTCCTTTACTTATCTAACAATGTATATCTCTATTCATTATCTATGTACGTCCATTATGTATCACTGTATGTATGTATTTATCTCTCTCTCTCTCTCTCTGCTGCTCTTACTATATATATATATATATATATATATATATATATATATATATATATATATGCAGTATATGTGTATATGTGTCACACGCTGTCCTATTCATAATATTCTCTATTTTTTCTACGTTAGGTTTAAGGAAAAAAATTGCCTCACATAAATCATCATCCACTAATTTTCCCGTTTTCTTTGGATTTTCCCTCGAGGGAAAAAATACAAACAAACTCGACGTTTTGAAATAGGCTCTTTATAAAAATTTTATGTTTCTTTGTTATTTTATTTTTTTTATTTTTTGTTTACTAAATGACTTTTACTCTCTTCACTGGGACTGAATTATAAAGAAAAATATTATGAGAAAATTTTGTTGAAATATAATTTTTAAACTGTCTCAAATTAATAAATATATATCGATCGGAAGAAATCGACAATTTAACAAACTGCCTTTCAGTTTCCACATTCGAATCATCCTCATGTTAGCCGAGGTCCTTCAACGTATTGTGTAATGATTAGCAAGCTTATCTCGCTAGATCAGTTGCGACTATATAGTGATTTCGATCTTCATCTCAGTGAAGATCGAACTCACTATTCAGTTATAAGTGCACAAGTAAGACAAGCTTGTTAACTCTTCACCACGCCTAAGTATCCATAAATAATTTTCTAATGGTAGCTTAGATTTGGCACAAACTTGAAAAGCAATTGTATCAGTTTATCAGTGTTAGATCTTATAAAAATTTTAACAATATAGATATATTTTTTTAGCTTTAAATAACTAGCAAATGGTTGATAAACCGTAAAAAAACACTCAAATACAGATCATGGTATTAGTTCAGAGGTGTAAAGTTGACAAGGAGACAGTGTCTGATCTCGTTCGGCGATGTAACAATTTTCTCAATTTCTGTGAAAAGTACGGAAAAAAAAAGAAATCGTATAAACAACGATTAACAAAACAGGCAACTGCAATCATTTTCTTTGTCGATTTATCAACACGACGTACATATTCCCTGTTCAGTCGCATGTGTACAAAACTCGGCTTTGCGAATTTTGTAGGCTTTATCCAAATTCGCTCCCGGCCGTCAATGACCTTCCAATACCAAAAGAGTTAACTTTTCAAAACAAATTATTTATTTCAAATCGGCAAAGAATTTTTCTACTGTTTTAGATTCCGTCTTTCGTATTCATAACATAACGTCTTTGCTTTTTCAGTTCATCAGAAAGAAAAAAATCTCATTTTTCCTTCGCTTCATATTTAAATTCGTGTTTATCACATTAAGGTTTTTTCTGATGAACAGAGCTGGAAGCTGAATTTGTCAGCAGCTAGGACAAGTACAGTAGAGTTTCATTAACGATACTGAAACAAGGAAAGCGATATTTGTACTCAGAATGGTATCATAAAGAGCGATACCAATAGAAAAGGATGTATATCTATGTTTTATAGATTATGCAAAATCATTTGTTAAAGTACGTCACTAAGAACTTTGGAAATGCTAGGTAAACTTGATATATTTAGGAAGGTTATTAGAATAATCCAGAACATATGCTGGCAGCAAACCGCCTCCATACGGATATCAAATGAAAATATCGTGACCACAAATTTGCGGTATATAATAGCAAACGCATGACTCCCAAATTACGTCAAACTGTAATATCAATGTATTTGGTGCATAATTTTTTAAGGTTGCTTTCTTAATCTGCTGCTGGCGACTCACTTACAAACAGTACGCTCAACTATAACACAGTCATGGTATATAACATTTTTTTCTTGTTCGTGGTGCGTTTTCTCTATCCCGAGAGAAAAGAGGAATACTAAAGAAAATACATCGAGACTGACCGAGATTAACTGACAAAATACTGGAATTAATATGTTAAATAATGGAAATCCAATCTTGTGCTATCATTTATACTGAAACTCCTTCTTTATTACCCTAAGCCCAACAAGTTGCCCAATCAGTAGACACTTAGTTATGAGGTCGCTTTACGTTTTGGATCGTCCTGGGTATGACAATAAACTACATCCGGCAGCAATGCTTCTGATCTGGTGATTGGGGGTTTTGTGGAGCGTGGGTTCACCTCTTAATTGTCCAGGGCCAGGTCCACCCAGACCCGGGATGGTAGCACCTGTTAGGGCATCACCTATGGGCAAATAGTGACACCACACAAAAAAAAAAAAAAATTCATCAGTACAATAAAATAAACAATAGATATTTTTATAACAAAATGAAAATCATTGCAGCACTAGAATATATGTAAAAACATTTTTTATAGTAAAATTACCAACAATACATATTATAATATTATGTCAAGTGTATAACTATGAATTCAGTTGGTCTTTCTATAAAAGAGAACTATTTAGAAATAACCAATTCGTTTATGACTTATGTAAGTGGTAAACCGACTTTGCTTGAAAATGGCGACTATATCATGTAACAAACAATGTAAATATTAAACAGGCGCCTGGCTTGTAAGCAAAGTCTCTGAAAATACAATGAAAAAGAAAGACGCCAATTCTGATGATAGCACACGCGACGGACTCTACAAATAATATATACTTGCGCAACATTTATGCAGAGAAATATATGCAAAGACATATGCATAATCATATATGCAAAGAAATCGAAAGCTTTTATTTTCTTTTATGTTTGCTTTTACCTTAAGTAGAATCAATAAGTTTGAGTAACCTGCCCCTCGTTCCGGATTAGTTTAAAATCTCTCCGCAGTAGTAGGATTAAGGGAAATTGTCTCAGATTATCCGGATCAGTGATCTTGTTCTAGTGTCGCAGGTCACCAATCGGAAATCAGAGGGGTTTAAAACTATAGATTTCGATTCGAAATATCAATGTATTTCATTGAGGACGGGTCAATGACTGTTACTGTTTTTGTTTTAAGTGAAAATATGAGCGGAAACTAATTAAAAAGAAATAAGATGTGTTCCACGAAATAAAAGTTAAAATAAATTTCAGAGATTCTTGTAATGGAATGTCACACACTCTCTATGTGGACTGACTATACCAGTAGGTGACCAAAGGATATACGTGGGGGCTTGCATCGGCAATGAGTTGGAGATTCGTCTTTTGCCTGGGTTCGGATTTTCTCCGAATTAAAAGCAACATTGTGCCCTACCCTGCCTCGCGGGATAATAAGGTAAATAACCTTGCTTCGGCAATTAGTTGGAGATTCGTCTCCAGTTGTGCCGAACGCAGGAGCCAGACGAGGATATGCCGAAGGGCAGAGTCTCGTCTGGGCTGGTAGACAGCTTCTCGACCTCTTGTATACGGGATCTACGTGGAAGTTTTTGCCCGAGCCTATGGGCTCGGATACACCACGTTAAAATTGGCCTTGTGCGAAATCTGACCGCGTCTGGCAGTTGGCAAATATCCTTGCTTTGGCAATTAGTTGGAGATTCGTCTTTTGTCAGAGCCTACAGGTTCGGTTTTTCTCCGCATTAAAAGCGACCTTGTGCTCCACCCTGCCTCGTGGGGAAATGAGGTAAATAACCTTGCTTCGGCTATTAGTTGGAGATTCGTCTCCAGCTGTTCCGAACGAAGGAGCCAGATGAGGATATGCCGAATGGCAGAGTCTCGTCTAGGGTACTAGCCAGCTACCCAACTCCGTTTCCTACGGGATCTACAGGGAAGTTTTGCCCGAGTATACGGGCTTGGTTTTTTCTTGCATTAAAAAACTGCGTTGTACCACATCCTGCCACCTGGGGAGGTAAGGTAAATTACCTTGCTTCGGGAATTAGTTGGAGATGCGACTCCAGCTGTGCTGGTCTAACACTGTCTTCGGACAGAGAGGAACCCAGTCGAGGCTATGCCGAATAGCGGAGTCTCGTCTGGGGTGGTAGACAGATACCCGATCCCGAGTATACGGGGATTTTTTCACCGTGCCAAAGGGCTCGGTTTTGACACCGCATTAAAAACGACCTTGTGGGGGTAAGGTAAATATCCTTGCTTTGGCAATTAGGTGGGGATTCATCTCCAGCTATGCTGGTTGAACTCTTTGCCTTCGGGTAGAGAGGAACCCAAACAAGGCTATGCCGAAGGGCAGAGTCTCGGCTGGGGTGGTAGACAGCTACCCGACCCCTTTGTATATGTGATCTACGGGGAAGTTTCCCCGAGCCAACGGGCTCGGTTTTGCCTCGCATTAAAAAACGGCCTTGTGCCGCATCCTGCGCCGTAGGGAGGTAAGGTAAATGTTATGGCCTTGTTAGGGCCAGAAATAAAGACACAGAGGAAGTATATATTAACAGAAACAGTAAGACAAACATATGCAAACGTGAGTGTTACAGCTAGAATGTTCGGTCCGACTGTCAGAGCTGACTGCTGGAACCTTCCCTCTTCAAAAGGCAGTACCTGCTCCTATTTATAGCTGGTAGAGTCCATGCGCGCGTGGGTAAATTACCATAACAGTAAATATTCTTACTTCAGCAATTAGTTGAAGATTATTTATAGTCCACCGATCGCCGCCTAAGAAGACAATTTTATTGATAAATTGATTAGTTTTTTTATGCGTTATCAACCTTTTGCCAGTGATATAAAGCCAGAAAATAATTTTTGTTTGTAGGAATTGGAGGGAGATAATAAAAATTTACTGCTCCAAATCATACTAATTAACCTATAGATGGGGGATAGTAGATTATTTTTAAGGGTATGTGTGTGTAAGTGAATATAACGAAACTAATCGTTTTGTGGCAGCCACACTCTCTTCCCATCTGATTTAGAAGAGGGCTCATCATTTCAACTTAGAGCCAAAAAGATCAATCGGAAAAGATCCAACTCAATTCATAAGAAGCTTGGCACGTGAGAGAGGAGTTTCTACTATGGCAGTTCAACTAACAGGGGAAACAGAGTTGAAAATGGAATCGTACGTGAAACCTAGTTACAGCAAGACAGAAAGTTAGACGTTTAAAGAGGGCGAATATCATCCTGAATAAGTTGAAAAGTGATTCTAGAATAATATATGTATATTTGAAATTCTTTTCAATATTCTATGAGCTTCCGATCCTTAGCTATGATCAATTAATAATGAACATGTCATTTTCATTTATGGGCGATTTCATCACGATATTTCTGTTAAGCTTAGAGAGTAATTATACAGTCTTATTGCTCAAAGTAGAAACCAATAGCGCTATTAAAACCTCGCAGTATTCCAGGTAAATATATTTCATTATTTCCAAGATACAACGGTTGAAAGCTTAATCTAACAATTGGGCAATTTTGCTGTTACACGATTTGGACAGATTTGCTGCTCCACCCGGCATAATATCGTTAATTACATTTGTTAATGCATGCTAGATCATCACAGATGGTGAAGAACCTTGAGTCAACAGAAATATGGTTTTACAGAAGGATGCTAAGAATGCCATAAACTTAACACGTGAGCAACGGCGAAGAAAATGAAAACGAAAAGGACACTTATACGTATCAACAGTGGCAGGCAAGTGGGACAGAGGAAAGCAGAGCTTTACCCACCTAACGACCTATTGATTATGTTTAGAAGGACATAGATTAAGAAATATAGCAGAAAGGCGGACTCTATTAAGGTCTACAAAGGGAAGGAAATGGTGGAGAGCCATTATCACCCAAGTACTGAAAAGGTGGTGGTTGAATTTTATATCCGTTATGATTT
The DNA here is from genome assembly GCA_903632075.3 of Acanthosepion pharaonis. Classification (NCBI taxonomy): domain Eukaryota; kingdom Metazoa; phylum Mollusca; class Cephalopoda; order Sepiida; family Sepiidae; genus Acanthosepion; species Acanthosepion pharaonis. Next base: position 199,599 of record CAHIKZ030001306.1, on the reverse strand, counting down.
GAATTATTTAGATCATTCTAACTGTTGTCCTCATCTTTGTTGCCATATTAAAGTCGTTTCCGCCGTTGTACGCTCCGGCCTTCTTCGAGTGATTTGAATTTCGAACTGAACTCTTTATTTCATCCGCCGCTGTAGATTGTTTTATTCCACGTGCCATGCCTCTTCCGGATGTTTCATCTCCATTTAATCTCCAGGTTTTCGTTGTGATTATGGCAACAAAGGTGAGGACAACAGCTGAAACAATGTAAGTAGTGTAAATAGTTACAATATCTCATCTCAGAAATAGAGACAGATGTTGAAGGTGAATATGGCAATAAAGATGAGGACAACAGTCCGAACAATGTAAATAGTGTAAATAGTTACAATACCTTATCTCAGCAATTGAGACAGATGTTGAAGGTGAATATGGCAATAAAGATGTGGGCAACAGTCCAAACAATGTAAATAGTGTAAATAGTTACAATACCTTTTATCTCAGAAATAGAGACAAATGTTGAAGGTGAATATGACAATAAAAGATGAGGACAACAGTCCGAACAATGTAAATAAATTAAATAGTTACAATACCTTATCTCAGAAATAGAGACAGATGTTGAAGGTGAATATGGCAATAAAGATGAGGACAACAGTCCGAACAATGTAAATAGTGTAAATAGTTTAATACCTTATCTCAGAAATAGAGACAGATGTTGAAGGTGAATATGGCAATAAAGATGAGGAAACAGTCCAAACAATGTAAATAGTGTAAATAGTTTCAATACCTTCATCTCAGAAATAGAGACAAATGTTGAAAGGTGAATATGGCAATAAAGATGTGGACAAAAGTCCAAACAATGTAAATAGTGTCTAGTTACAATACCTTATCTCAGAAATAGAGACAGATGTTGAAGGTGAATATGGCAATAAAGATGAGGGACAAAAGTCCGAAATAATGTAAATAGTGTAAATAGTTACAATACCTTATCTCAGAAATAGAGACAAATGTTGAAGGTGAATATGGCAATAAAGATGAGGACAACAGTCCGAACAATGTAAATAGTGTAAATAGTTACAATACCTTATCTCAGAAATAGAGACAGATGTTGAAGGTGAATATGGCAATAAATCTGAGGAACAACAGTCCGAACAATGTAAATAGTGTAAATAGTTATTTTTATCTCATCTATAGAAATAGTGACAGTGTTGAAGGTGAATATGGCAATAAAGATGAGGACAACAGTTCGAACAATGTAAATAGTGTAAATATTTACAATACCTCATCTCAGAAATAGAGACAAATGTTGAAGGTGAATATGGCAATAAAGATGTGGACAACAGTCCAAACAATGTAAATAGTGTAAATAGTTACAATACCTTATCTCAGAAATAGAGACAGATGTTGAAGGTGAATATGGCAATAAAGATGAGGACAACAGTCCGAACAATGTAAATAGTGTAAATAGTTACAATACCTTATCTCAGAAATAGAGACAAATGTTGAAGGTGAATATGGCAATAAAGATGAGGACAACAGTCCGAACAATGTAAATTGTGTAAATAGTTACAATACCTTTATCTCAGAAAATAGAGACAGATGTTGAAGGTGAATATGGCAATAAAGATGAGGACAACAGTCCGAACAATGTAAATAGTGTAAATAGTTATATATCTCATCTATAAAAATAGTGACAGATGTTGAAGGTGAATATGGCAATAAAGATGATGACAACAGTTCGAACAATGTAAATAGTGTAAATATTTACAATACCTCATCTCAGAAATAGAGACAAATGTTGAAGGTGAATATGGCAATAAAGATGTGGACAACAGTCCAAACAATTCAAATAGTGTAAATAGTTACATACCTTATCTCAGAAATAGAGACAGATGTTGAAGGTGAATATCAATAAAGATGAGGGACAACAGTCCGAACAATGTAAATAGTGTAAATAGTTAAATACCTTATCTCAGAAATAAGACAAATGTTGAAGGTGAATATGGCAATAAAGATGACAACAGTCCGAACAATGTAAATAGTGAAAATAGTTACAATACCTTATCTCAGAAATAGAGACAGATGTTGAAGGTGAATATTTTCTAAAGATGAGGACAACAGTCCGAACAATTTAAATAGTGTAAATAGTTACAATTCTCATCTATAAAATAGTGACAGATGTTGAAGGTGAATATGGCAATAAAGATGAGGACAACAGTTCGAAACAATTTAAATAGTTTAAATAGTTACAATACCTCATCTCAGAAATAGAGACATCTTGAAGGGGAATATGGCAATAAAGATGAGGACAACAGTCCGAACAATGTAAATAGTGTAAATAGTTACAATATCTCATCTATAGAAATATCAGACAGATGTTGAAGGTGAATATGGCAATTGAGGACAATTGTTCGAACAATGTTCAATAGTTGTAAATAGTTACAATTCCTCATCTCAGAAATAGAGACACATGTTGAAGGGGAATATGGCAGTAAAAAATTTCTTTTACAACAGTCCGAACAATGTAAATAAAATTAATAAAACAATTCTCATTTATTTTTAGAGACAGATGTTGAAGGTGAATATTGTTTAAATATATTTACAGTTTGAACAATGATAAATAAACCAAATAGTTTGATATACACCATCTCAGAAATAGAGACAAATGTCCGTTAACTTTATCAAATTTATTCTAAACAAAAAAGGGCAATTAAAATTTATTCAATTTTATATTCACCATTATTTATAATGAATTGAAAAGCAGATGTTTATCTTTTTTTTTTATTACATCCTACTGAGACAAGATTAGTCGTTTATTTGACGTTTAATTGACGAAATTTTAAGTTCGGAAAATATTTCACAAAAAAGCCAATGGTCATTTACGAAGTCTGACTTTAAACGTCAACATTACAATATCCAACTATTAATTTTTTGCTCAAGCTCGCTAGGTAGGATATGCGTAGTTTTAGTCTTTCACCTCCTAGCCTTCTGTTCGCATTATGTGCACGATAAATGGCATCTGTATTTCCCTGATAGAAAATGAATGCAATAAATATACTAAATTTAGGAAGGGGCCTGTCTTCTTGCCAAGTATATGTTTTCATTTTCTCTGTAGTTTCATCATTGCTCAGATGTTCGGTCTATGGTATTCTCAGCATCCTTATCTAGAATCACGTTTCGTTTCTTCAAGTCTCTTCTTCATATGTGAAAGAATTGTCTTCATATGTGAGAAGATTGTACAGCATTTTTCTACGTGTCGTACTACTTTAGAAAATTGGCGATCACGGCTCTCCTCAACTTCCTGTCCTTTGTAGCTCTTTTTAAATTTTCTTTTTTGGCTGTCAGTCTCAATCAGTTCTCCGACATCCATTCGTTGAAGCTTCCCAGGTAGGATATGCATGGTTTCAGGGCATCTTTGCCTCGAATCGGTCTTTTGAGTATCAAATTTTCCAAGCCCCCTTTCCTTATCATGTGCACTATAAATTTCAACTGTCTCTTTCTGATCTTAAGCATAAGTATTCTTTTTGTTCATAGAACTTCGTCATTGCTTAGATGTTCGGTCTATGGTATTCTCAGCATCCTTATCTAGAATCAAATTTCTGTTTCTTCAAGTCTTTTCTTCATCTGTTAGAAGATTGTCCAGCATTCCCTGACATATAGAAGGACTGATATTATATAAATAGTCTTTCACCTCCAAGTAGGTACCACATGATGCCCTCGTGGTGGTGGTGGGGGTGACTGAATATCGTCAGTCAGTAGTTGGAGTCTGTAGTTCAAGTCGAGTCAAGAGTCGAGTCAGAGGCAGTCCGAAACAAAGTCGTGTTCAGACAATTGGAATAGTGATACTGGTCGAGACTACATTGTTCTCTCTACTAAACCTGATTGTTCATACTAACACTTCTACTTCTCTGTATATATATTCCTGTTTGTAATATATCTGAAAAATAGTAATGAAAAGTACTATTTTCTTTGTTTCCATCGATGTTTTTCTGTTAATACTTTGCTTAGCATTTTGAAGGCATCTTTCCCTATTCCAATGGGCATTCAGATTTCAGTGTTGCATTCTGGTAAAACACTTTCTAGATATTTATTTTGTTGAATTTGTTTGATTTTGACATTTTCACTATATCATTTGCATGTTGGGCTATTCCTTTTCGTAACGTCAAAGATTTCTTCATGATTAATCCTTTCTTCTCGCTTTTCTTCAACACTTTCTGTAGGAGTTGCAATTCCTGTGTCCGCTATTAACACTGTTATCTTATGTAGTTACGATTGTCGTCGCCAATAATGAATACTGGTAGGATTTCTAATTGTCTCAGAGTCGCGTTTGTATCGTTTGAATAAACTCAGCGAGAAGGCAGACCCCATCCTAAATTTAGTATATTTACTGTATTCATTTCTATCCGTATGCAGGTGGCTTGCTCCCAGTTGCCATAGTTTCCGTTCTGAGTCTGCTATTAACAAAGTGGTATCTGTATATCTTATGTTGCTAAGTTTCAGGTCGCACTGACACGATCACATAGAATAATGATCAAATGCCCTCTCTTCAAAAGTGAACTGCTGAAATATTTTCTTCCTCCCTCGCCATGGGATAAATAGCAGGTTAGACTGAGATCTGGGCGATCAACAAAGAGAATGAAAGCATTAAATTCTAGGAAAAAAAACAAAAAATATAAAAGACAGCAATATCTTTCACAAGAATCTTGCCAGTTTCCAAACAACAAAGAAAAGAATTCTGTGGGGAGGCATAATCGCCTATCATACTTAAAGTGTCATGACACTGAGCAACAGAACGAGGTGTTTCAGTTAATTAAAAAATGATAATTTTACTTCAAATACACCAGGTGAGGAATACGGAATATTTAGAATCAAATCCTGCATTTTCTGAAATGGCATCAGAGTGATGCACAAAATGAGAAAAAAAAATAATAATCGATACGTCGTTTTTTTCCCACCAGAGGCCAAACAAAAAGTGGGAGAGATGCCGCAAACACCGAGACACGAGAGTCTGAGATACCTGCAGAGAAAAATTATATATAATAAGCAAATCATTGTAGTGGTTATTAAGAAAAATATAAAAGTCAGATGTGAAAAAAAATATCTGTATAATAAAAGTAGATGGGTATTTCAACGGGGTGTAATGGTTAACAAGCTTGTCTCGCTAGATTAGTTATGATCCTCACTGGGTATTCCATACATTTGGCCTTGTGCTACATTCAATTTTTGCTCGATGTGGCAGAAATTACAAATTAATCTATTTTGCATAGCTACACGTCTACCATACGCCCGTACTTAAAATATTCTTGCCACATATGGTCCGTCACCCCTGCTATTTATTTAGTGATTCTTGGTAAATTCCGTAGAAGAATCAGCAATATTCTATCTGCTGACCTTCAGTCCCGCAGCCGTAATGTTGCTTCCTTGCACCTTTTGTATAAATACTTTTTTATTAATTGTTCGGATAGGCTCTTCACTGTGGAACCCAGACTTTATGAATTTACGTACAGGACTAGATTGGCAACAAGGCCGCATCAATTTACAGTTGAACTGGCTCGATGTAACGGTAGTTTCTATGTGTTGTAACCGACAACTAAGGAAACGGAAGCATCATTTCAGCCATTGTTCAGATATGGAGTAATGTGTCGGCCATATTGTTATGTGTGAATATCACTTTTGCCGGCAGAGAACTAACCTGACTAAATTGTGTTTTATTTACCGACTTCCTTAGCAAGATATGACACTATGCAAACATTTTGTTTTATCGCACTTCTTGCATGTAGAACTCTCTTCAGGCTCCATGCTTTCCGGCAAACTTTAATCTTCAAAAACTTGAATAAATGTCAATCGTTATCTACTGTCTTACTGATTACTCTTCTAGTGTTCTCGCTGGTTAGTAATATATCTTTTTCTGAATTCTTTCACACCCAATAACCCCTTGTGTCTTTGTTATGGGATCTTACACATAATAATAATAATAATAATAATAATAATAATAATAATAATGGACTATTTCATACTTAATAAATACTGCGCCTCGGGAGTAGGCAAAGAGTCAGTCAGTCGTTCAGACAGAACCGACTGATCTCTTCCATTAACGGGCGAGAACCGACTGCACGGTTGGATACTCTGTCTACGGACCCACCCGTTAAAAAGGCCTTTGTGCCCGAAGGAGGCTACGTCGAGTAGATCACTGTTAAACCGACTGCACGGTTGGACTCTCTGTCTTCGGGAAGGCTACGCCGAACCGGCCCTTCGGGAGAAAAAAGCCCCCTGAACCCGTTTATACGGGTTCAATGGGCATATTTTGCCGAGCACACGGGCTCGGAGATCTCACATTAAAAAAAGGCCCTGTGCCACATGTCGCCCTCGTGGGGGGGGTGACTGAATATCGTCAGTCAGTAGTTGACTTCTGAACAGGCTGATCGGTTGAACTCACTGCTTTCGGGCGCGGAGGAACCCGAACGAGGCTACGCCGAAGGTCGGAGTCTCTTTCGGGGAGGTAAACCGACCATGAACCCATTTATACGGGTTCAATGGGCATATTTTTGGCCGAGCCCACGGGCTCGGAATGCCCACGTTAAAAAGGCCTTGTACCACATGATGCCCTCGTGGTGGTGGTGGGGGGTGACTGAATATCGTCAGTCAGTAGTTGGAGTCAGTAGTTCAAGTCGAGTCAAGAATCGAGTGAGAGGCAGTCCGAAACAGTGTCGCGTTCAGACAATTAGTGCAAGACATTGGAATAGTGATACTGGTCGAGACTACATTGTTCTCTCTACTAAATCTGATTGTTCATACTAACACTTCTATTTCTCTGTATATATATTCCTGTTTGTAATATATATGTGTTATTCCATACCTGTGTTCGCGTTCTTCTTTATTGGTTCTACCTTGGACCATCACCGTGGTACCAGAAACCGTACCATAACAGTCTTACAGCCTTAAGTGGGGCAATTTCGTTTTACAAATGCGTAGTAGATCAGTACGGAAATCGAGGAGGCAGCAACAGGAACCCAGTCATTCCGTTAAGATATGGAAATTACAGCAGGCATGGAAAGAAAAACTATAAAATCTTCTACAGCAGGTAATGAAGGAAAGCGAGAAGAAAGAATGAAACATGAACCTCACCAAGACAGAATGCTGAGTATAAAGTGCGAATTGAAAATCAGAGATACCAAATCTGTTGAAGCTTGAATAAGCATGGAATAATAATAATACAACACAAAATGTACGTAACAAAATGTATTGAAACAATGAAAAAAGGTACACAATATTTACAGGTAGTTTTGGTATATTCTTGGGAAGACTGTTCCTGCAGAATGGGTTGACTAAGTCGCAGTCGGGCAGAGTCTCTGGATTCGATCTCTTAATCTTCCGTCGTCTTCCGGTACCAACCCATATTTATATGGTCGGTACTCCACTTATGTAAATTAGGTGTATCATACACAACAAAATCCAAACAAGTAGAAAAATATCTAGAAAATGTTCTGACAGAGGACGGAAAGTGTGACACTGAAATCCGAAGGCGTATTGGGATAGCCAAAGATGCCTTCCAAAAGTTAAGAAGAGTATTAAGAAATAGAGAAAAAAATTACTAGAAACAAGCAAAAGAGTACTAAACTTTTACGTGATATCTGTCCACCTGTTTGGCAGTGAAAGCTGTAAAATCTTCTCAAAGATGAAGAAACTTGAAGCAAAAGAAATGTGTGTCTATGGAAAGATTCTAAGGATACCATGGACCGAACATGCGTGCAACGACGAAACAAAAAGTAAACTTATACATAACATTGGAAAGGGAGAATTAAGATTTATCGGGTACCTAATGAGGAAAGAATACTTGGAGAATCTGATACACACAAGACAGATTGATGGCAACAGAGACAGAAGAAAACAAAGCATAACATTCTTAATAAGCTTCAATACATGGATGGCGGAACATGGTGTAAGATAAATATCAGCAAGACCAAATTTATTAAGAGCTACAAAAGATAGTAAATCATAGAGTGCGATGATCGCTTACGTTCTGATGAACACGGCACATAAAGCAGAAGTGAATTAGTTACAGGTGTTTGTGGCAATTTAATGTTTACATAAGATACAAAACCAAAAATTTTGATTATGGAGAGCGGTATAAATAAACAGTACCTTTTTGTTAAAAAGAGAAAAAAATAGATGTAAGGCTGTAAATAGATGTAATAGATTCTAGGACACTTGCGTTCAGAACCTTCTGACAATTGCGTCCCTGGACATTTGTGTCCTTGACAAGGGCATCCCTAGATAACTGCGTACCTCTGATAATTTTTGAAGCTTTTAAAGGTAAAACTTTTGAAAAAGAGCATAGGTAGTAATCATACATTTTTAAAAGAGGAATAAAATTTAAGAAAATAAGTTTATTTTTGTTTGAAATGCAATGGCAGATTAACAGTGTTGCAAGATTTGTCTACACATCGCCATTATGTTTTTGTTTCATCGGCGTTTTTCTTATGATAGTGGTAGTTGTAATGTTTCTCGTCCACAAATATTTTTCTATTAGTGTTTGATTTTCGGGACTTCGCCATAGGTTCCAAATAAAAATATCATTTATATAATCCAGAATCTTTGATGTTTCCGGTACACACTGCTGGAGTCAACTGAAATTGCTAGCTTAATTTTCGCTTGCTTTAAAAAATAAATTTTTCTCTCGTTTTTTTTTTTTATTATTTATGGTAACTACCTAACTGCTTGTTTAGAATAATTAAAGGTATTGGTGTACAATTTTCTATATTAATCAGCTTAAAAAAAACTGTTAACTTCAAAAGATTATCAGAGATGCGCAATTATCCTGAGACGCATTTATCTTGGGATGCAATTGTCTGGTACGCAATTGTCCTGAATGCAAATGTCCTCCGGCTTCTTAACCTTCTTTTGTTTACAGTTTAATTAAACATGGTTCTTGTGATGAAAAAGCTTAACTATTTTCAGGAAAAAACATTTTAATTGCACATTAAACTAAAAAAAAAATGGTTTAAGAGGAACAAACAACCTCAGCAAATTCAGTTCCGGGTGAAAAACGTTCAGCTTGTACGAGGAGAATCCTTGGGCATCTCGGCGTGGTGTAATGGTTAGCAAGCTTGTCTTGCTAGATTAGTTACTACTGAAAAGTGAGTCCGTTCCTCACTGGATGCCCCATACTTTCGACCGTGTGCCACATCTAAGCTACGCTTGGAAAATCTCTGCCAGGAGAATCCTTGAAGCCGACAAAAAGAGGATGATTTTTTTTTGTTAGTTCAACGGCATATTGGAGGCGGTTATAATGTGTGTTCTATGTTGTTGTTTTGATGAAGTTATATTTTGAAATACAATTTGATTTCTTTAATTACTTGTAGGATATTATATGGATTAATGTCATGAAAGAGTTCTTTCATGTTGGTTGTTATTTTGGTTGATTTTGATTCGCGGCTTATCAACCTCTATAAAAAAAGAAATAAATGCAAACTTGACACTTATTCATAAGAAAATAAATAGAAAAAATGAAAAAGGAGGCAAAGAAGAAGTGGGAATATAACTGGTTAAAGATGTTAGTTGATTGATTTGTTTAAAGGCATATCAACATCTTATGGGTCATTTAATTCCGGAATTTAAATTTCTTGGGAGCATTGAAAGTAATCAAAATATATGTTATTCTGCTTTCACACTTGGATACATGGTAGATGATACTCAGCTTTAGTGCATATTATTATCGTCATCCTTTCCTTCGACCTCCCTATGGTTGGTCGGAATTCCATTGACAATCCCTTTTCGCACTGTTTGGTCCTGTATTGCTGTCCCCAGATCCCCAATGTCGAACCCCGAGTGCCGAGCTGTGGATGTCTGGGAAAGTCAATTTTCGTCAGAAGACACTTCAAGAAGGATGCCATAAAAGTCAAGAGCGATTGGCCCCATATTTCCGTAAATTGTCTTAAGCGTTGCATGGGATCTCCAACTGAGGATCTGGATTTTTCTAAGATTTGTATATGTTCCATTCAGTCGTCTTTCAAGACGAATAGTTAATGCCCAAGTTTAACATCTTTAAACACACACGCACACGCACACACACACACATATATATATATATATATATATATATATATATATATATGTATGTGTGTGTATGTGTGTGTGTATGTATGAATGTGTATTTTCTGCCTCCTGTTACGTGTCGGACTCGCAAGACAGACATAAAGGCCTTACACTATTTATATTCCGACTATTGTCTTCATCGGCTTTCCTCAGGTGCATATAGATCTGGGTAGCCTACATGGTATTATGAAATGATCCCTTCATTTAATCTACAGTAAATAGTGTAAAGATATGCCACAACTTTTAACTAATTATTAATGACGTAATCGGTTTGTAAATACGTATAATCGAAAACAGTTATTTTTATTTTTATTTATTTATTTATTTTTTTACACGGTTCGTTCGTCAGCCATTGTAAATAATACATACGAACCTTCAAAGGAAAGGAGGAAGGAAAGCGTTTCCGTTTCATTCTATATTTTATTCTACTTATTTAATTTCTTCCTTATTTTCTTTATTATTATTATTATTATTATTATTATTATTATTATTATTACAATTCTCGCGATAACAGTTCGGCTCTTTATTTACCCAATTAACATACGCTATTTTATTTATTATTATTTCATGTTATTTATTTATTATTTATTATCTTTTTGCGTAAATGTTGAAGAATTATTTCGCATAACCACTATTATCCCGATACCCTAGCATCTAGAATAATTGCATAACATCGTGACGTTCAAAAGAAAACTATTTTCGATAGTCTTTCCCCCATTTTCGTTACTTATTACTGAATAGAAATCTCCTGAGCTTTGACTTCCATTTGACCTTATTTTCCGTTTTTCTTTTTTTCTCTCCCCAACACACTGTTCAACCTAGGAATTCAAGAAAACCTTTCTTTTATCCACTAGGCCATTGTCCTGTTGGGCAATTTACTGTAGAGAACTTAAAGCTTTAACTTAACCTGCTTTCTGATTAGGTTGGAGGTGCTACTGCTCTTGCTCTCTGTTATTTTCCTATTGCTGCTGCAAAAGATATGAATTCATTAATCTTTCTTTTTTTATTAGCGGCTCCCATATTGTATTTATTGTCATGCTAGGCCTACTAAAGAGGTCCTCATAGCGTAACATATGCGCTGGTTTTGAATTTTTTTTTTCTTTTTCTTTTTTAGCTTTGTGTTTGTTACGTCCGTCCTGTTTGCTATAATTACATTTTCTAGCTCCAACATGACCCGCAAGTGACAAAACGCAAGCGGAAACCCGGACTGATTATCCAGCTGTCATCTAGCATTTGACCTCATCCAACCCTTGTAGAAACGGTGCATGCTGTGACAATTGAAAGACAATCGGTTCTAATAAGCTCTCGTATAAATCACCTTTCAAAACACAATGACATATCCTCTTCGTTGGCTAGAACAGGAAACAAGAGGATAGAGAAGAAAGCAGATATTTTCAGAAGAAAAGAAAGAGTTTTAGCGATGATTTTAGATAAAAAAGATTCGGGAGAATAAGAGAAAAAACGTATAGGAAAGACAGAAAACCTTAGTATTACTATATAAGAAACCGGTAGAAAGATAAAGGGCAGAGATAAAATGAAAACCTTGGTATTATAAGCACGAGAAAAAGATATACAGGTAGCCCACAATGCCATTAAAATCGATTGATGTACCAGGGCTTAATTTTTATTTCCATTTATAGCCGTGTAACTTCTTATTTGAATATCCAATCTTGTTTTCATAAACCAAATCAAACAATGTGCCTTTTCTTGAATTTAAATATCTGGGAAGTGTTCGGACAGAGGACGGAATGTTCTGAAGACGTATTGGGATGGCCAAAGACGCATTCCAAAAGCTAGGCAGAGGATTACGTGACAGGAAAGTTTTATTGGAAATAAAGAAGAGTACTGAGCTGCTATTACCTGATAACGGTCACGAGACCAGAAACACATGTAGTAAAATTATGGAAAATAAAGAATAATATTTAAAAAAAAAATCCACATTACAACCAAAAACGTTTGCGGTTTCTCTCTTCTTTTTAATATACACACTTTTCTCTCGTTGGAACTACTATAACCTCTTTCTTTTACATAACTACAACGAAAGGATGCCGTTAACTGAAAAGTAAACTCCGAGTTATTAAAACTTACCAACCAAAAACAGGAAGTTCTGGAGGAAGAAATACAGAAATTGAACAAAAATGTGGAAGCCATTCTCCTACAAATCACATCACAACAAACCAGAGAACACAAATGCAACACAGAAACACTAATAGAATATTTCAAAACAGTTTGGATACCTGGAAAATATTAAAGTTACAAATCTAAGAGGAACCGTACAAAACGGAAAAATAGAATCTCCGAATGTGGAACAATCTGCTCAATCAAAGAAAAATGGCATATTTCAACGCGATCAGAAATAAAGAAACAGCGAAAATATACAAAACCTTCATAGAAATGGAAGAAATATTTATTCCAAGGAAACTGCGCGAAATAATTAACCGACAAGACACGGAGAAACAAAAGCAAATAAAAAACAAATAAAAAATACACTGAACCCAACAAAAATGCAGGCCCGAATTTGAAATACAAGAAGACAAAACAATAAACTTTACAAAGAAATACACAGAAATTGATAACAAATTATTAATAAAAATCAAGGAATTATGTCACAAAGAAACTCACCAATTCCTGTTTGAATTATGGGAGTCAAAATGTAAAAAAGAGGAGGAAAAATCTCGGAATACCTTGGAAAGAAAGATAAACTGGTTGAAAGCATTACCAAGAAAAGAAGAAATTAGAAAATGAGACAAAAAAAACCCAAAAAAAAAAAAAAACAAAACAAAAAAAAAAAACAATTCACACTCACAAAAAAAAAAAAACCCAAAAAACGATACTCAACACAAAACAGCCATTATCAAATACAGAGAAAACCAGCGAACAGAGTCAAAAACCTGAATACCTACTTCCGCACACAAATAGGCCCGCAATGTAAGCACTCTAACAAATTCTATCATACACAAACACATCCAAAAACTCACAAAGTAAATATACTAACACATTTTACTATATGCAAACACATCCACAAGGTAGGAACCCTAATGCATACTACCACCACACGCATTCACACCCACATAAATACAATTATGAACATACACTGAACAGCGCAAAAACAAACTTGCATAGACCATCACACCATAACACAAACAAAGATCAAAATACACACACATTCACAAAACCAACACTTACAAATACCACCTAGCACAACAAACCAAACCTGATAACCATTACCTATATCCAGGAGTACAACCAGAATTTCCTAAAAAGCTCTACACACAATCCACACACAATCCATACAAAAACAACAAACCTAGAAACATCTGGATAAAAACAAACACACCTATATAGAGCCATCGAGAAACAACCCCTATTTCATTAAAAAAAAAAAACCTCACTGGCAAGAAAACTCAAAATATACAGGGAAAGGGTATCTCTTACAAAACCCAAAATATATTAAAAGAAACAATCATTATTTTTTAGAATCCCCAATCCGAACAAGAAAACCAGTTTAGAGGACACAAAACCCAAAATAATAAACCTATCTACATATACACTTACAAATGACGAAATCAACCTACTGAAATTGGGCCTAAAATTCTGTCCTGCTCCAAAAAGCCCTATAGTAGACCTAAAAAAAATGCTTAAGGAATTTGAACACAAATTGAGACTAAGAGAAATATTTAGTAATAAGGAAAATATTACAGATGAGTCACTGGTAAAAAACTAATCCAATTAATTCCTAAACATAAATAATAATACCATTGAGCTAAATGTATTTTTTGAAAATCTCTGGAACCTCGACCTACAAGAAAAATTCAAACCATTCGACAACCTTACATACAGACACAGACTAGCCTTAGAGAACATTCGAAAAAATAATAACATAATTATAAAAGAAGCAGATAAAGGGAGCGCTATAGTAATCATGGACAGAACATACTATAAAACAAAAATTCTAGAAACACTACAGGATAGGAACAGCTAAAAATTAATTGACACTAACATATGTAAAAACATTATAACAAAAATTACAAAACTCTGTACAACACATAATAAAATATTAACAAAAAAAGAGAAGGATTTCCTAATAAACTTTGTAGCAAAAACAAGTAATTTCTACGGACTGCCTAAAATTCGCAAATCGAGTGAAATAAAAGAAGCTATCCAGACACAAAAATCTGAATACATTAGCAACAAAAACCCCAGTGACCTTACATTCAAACCAATAGTAGCAGGACCAGCCTGTCCAACTAGCAAACTCAGTAACCTAATAGACATAATATTGCAACCACATACTAAACAAATTAAAAGCCAAATCAGAGACGATATCTATTTCCTTAGCTACATACCACAAATGTTAGATCCAGGAATGCTTATGTCAAGTTTTGACATTAGTAGCCTATCCAGCAACATACCGCATTAACTAAGTAAAAAAGCAATCTCATTCTGGATTTAAAAGCATTCAGAAATTCTACATCTAATATTCACAAGAGTTCATTATTGATAGTATAGACCAAATTCTAAACAATAACACCTTTGAATTTGACAACAAAAACTATATCCAAACCATGGGTACAGCAATGGGAACAAAAATGGCACCAACATATGCCACCCTAACATTAACTTACCTAGAAAAAAACCTCTATGAAAAGATAGAAAAATATATGGGGAAAATATAAAAACCCAATTCACTAAATCTTGGAAAAGATACTTAGATGATTGCTTCATTTTTAGGAAATCATCATGGGGTTATATTAACCAATTCCATACACTACTTCAAAACTTACACCCAAAAATCAAATTCACGCAAGAATAATATTTTAACGAATTACCATTTTTAGATATACTCATTAGAAATAAAAACAACCACATAATAACAGATATTTTCCACAAACACATAGACACCCAACAATATCTTCATTTCAAGAGCCATCACCCAAAAAGCTGCCTAAAATCCATCCCCTATTCTCTAGCACGTAGTGTTTGTACTATAGTGACTAATAAACACCTCGGAAATACCCGCCTAGAAGACCTATATAAAACACAACACTAATAAACAAAGGTTTTGAACTCGCAAAAAAAATTCCTCCAGAAATAAATTTAGAAAATAAAAAGAATGTAACGTCGAACCAACTCTAGCATATGTCTCATCATACAACAAAAAACAATCCAGAAATATTCACAGAAATTACAATAAGTCTAGACCTACTTAGCAAGAATAATAAACTGAAAAAATATACTGAAAACAACCAAAATAATTAAAAGCAAACGCCAATCTAAAAACCTAAAGCACGTGTTAACCTCATCTAAATTTAACCAACACACAATACAGGGAGTCACAAAATGCAACAAAAAAGATGTGTGATTTGTGACATCATTATAGAAGGAAACTCCTACACTTTTGAAAACCCCAAAACGATATTCATAATAAATAAAAAACTTAAACTGCAACTCCGTAAAAATGTGATTTATGTACTCAAATGCACAAAATACAAGAAGTCATATATAGGTATCAGCCAACATCTGTACAACAGGGTCTCCCTGCACAAAAGCAACATAAAATTAACAGACAACAGAAAACTTTTTGTATCACAACACAACTTCGAATGTAACCAGGGAAAATTTAAAATTATGCCAATATATCAAACAGACAATTATTCTTACCTACGAATACAAGAAAAAACTTCATAAACAAATTTAAACCAGAACTAAATAGATCATAACCCCACACGCAAAAGCACACAATATGCACACATGATGACCAAATAAGGTGATCAAACCACTAACATATATGGACGTATGCTCACATGCGGGTATCTGTGGAGCACGAAAATATCTATATATATATATATATATACACATGTTGACAAAAGCCAGGAACTACTCACAGGCACGCACACAAAGCCCACACAACTTAGGAAGTACGTGTGTATGTATGTACGTATATATGTGTATATGTGTATACTGGTTCCATGTAAATTGGGGAGTATATGTGTGTACGTGTGTGTGTGTATGTACTTGTGACGAAAGACATGACTTACCTCGAAGTTCGAAACGAGTGCGAACGTGTCTTGCCTGCAAAGTAACGAGGAAAATAGTTATTTATTCGTACAATAGTACAAAATGTGGCACAAGGCCAAAAAAGGGGATTGGGGAAGGACGGTTTTCTTCTGTCTTTATTCTAAACTTAGTTAGTCACAAACAAGGACCCAAACATACCAACAATAGTCCTATCACTAAAACAAACCATTCACTCCTACCTTTCTTACTGCGTCCACCATAATACCTCAAATTCTCTATGAAATTCGCGCAGTCCCCATATGTACATTTCAAATTTTCGGGGGAAAAACAACAAAAAAAAAAAATGATTATTTACAATATGATTTAATACTATTTACATAAAACAAAATAATTTAGTAATAAAAAAACCCAAATCCCAAATGTGGCAGAAACATCAATTTAACTGGACGAAATAATTGTGGGATTATAACATTATAAAAAAACCAAGCACGCCCACAAACACGCAAATCATTTAGACACAATAACAAATACGAAAACACACACCTCATCTTAAAGTTTCCCATACAACCAGAGAACTGATATCACTGACCACCCAACGAGAAAGGGGTGGGAAATTAAACAAAAGAAAAAAAAGGGACAGAAATAAAAGGGGCCAATGAGCATGCATTCCCTAGCTAAGTTAACCAGAAACAGCAAACTAAAGATTCAAACTAAAAAACCTAAACTCGCCTAATATCGGGGCGGGTTGAACGAGGAAATAAATATGGCCGCTATCAAAGACACAATTTATGTGCGCTGATCTCGTCCAAAACGAGACGATATTCGCACACATGCAAATTACTGCCGTATCAGACAGGCATAAAAAGCGAGATGCCAGCAGCACGACTCAGATTGGGAGTCATTCAGCGGACTTCGTGCAATAGAGTTGGACGGAAGAATTGACTGACTGACTGACTGACTGACAAAGAGGACGTCGACGCGGCTGAGCCGGTGTAACGGCCGAGAAAGGGTG
>CAHIKZ030001306.1:175000-177500 GCA_903632075.3 Acanthosepion pharaonis | reverse complement strand
GGAACGGTGATCGAATGGGTGATGGTAAAAGTTATTTTTCTCCATATTTTATCATAATTTAAAATTTTTGTCTGCCTCTCTGTCAAGAATGGCTAGAGTTAGGGCCAACAAGATTTATAGGGCGTCTATCTGTCTAAAAAAATAAAATAAAATAAATAAGTTTGTTCATTATCTTTTTGTCTACTCCGTTTAGTTCACATCTATCTATCTATCTATCTATCTATATCTATCTATATATATATGTCCATATCTATCTGTCTATCAACCTATCTATCTTAGCCTTTTCCTTTCTATCTATCTATCTATCTATCTATCTATCTATCTATCTATCTGTGTCAATGCAAATCTCAGCATATCTCCCCTGTATTTCTAAGGATATATAAGCTATTTATATATATATATATATATATATATATATATATATATATATATATATATATATATATATATTGTTGAAACTTGACTAATGCATGGAATAATAATGCAACACAAAATGTACTTAGAACAAAATGTATTGAAACAAGAAAGTGTACACAATATTTACATATAGTCTTTTGTATATTCCTGGTAAGACCGTTCCTGGAGAATGTGTTGACTGAGTCGCAGTCGGGCAGAGTCTCTGGTTGAATCTCTTGATTCTCCCTCTCTTCCCGGTACCAACCATATTTATATGGTCGGTACTCCACTATGCAAATTAGGTGGATCCTCCCACAACATATATATATATATATATATATATATATATATATATATATATATATATATACACAAACATATATACAAATTTATCCTTTATCATAAACTAAACTCTCGTATGGACTGAAACGTCCTCTTCGGAATAATTCCTACCAATTACAATTTGTGATAATATCTATCTATCTATCTATCTATCTATCTATCTATCTATATATATATATATATATCTAAAACTATATTCATATCTACTATCTTTCAATTCTTTCTTTACCTAAAAGAGAACTCTATCTGACTTTAAGGATACTCTCTCTCTCTCTCTCTCTCTCTCTCTGATATATATATATATATATATATACATATATATATATATATATATGTAATATATATCTGCCTGTTCATAACTATCTATCAGTCTATGTGTTGATATCTATCTGCCTGTTTATATCTATCTATCCCTCTGGACTTATCTGCTTCCCCTTGATTTCATGTTTGTTTTAAAATTTATCTGTTCTACCCACTCTCCTTTTATATTTCCTCTTTCATTTTCCTTTCTTTCTTTCCTTTGTTCTTAAATTTTTCCCTTGGACATTCTTCTAGTTTCCTCTCTTCTTTCTTTGCTTCAACTACTTCTCCTTGCTCACATTTGTTCACGTCAGTTTTTAAATTCTCTTATTTGCTTGAACATTCCCAATTCACGGTCGGGTTAATCTCGTCGGTCGCATCATCATGCTGATAGGAAGGGACGTGAGCAATATCATAATCTTGTCTGAGAAGGCGCCAATGTTGACGGCAGATTTGAAATATGACGGCCGAATCCTAACCCTGCCGAATCTGAGTGAATTGATCAATAGACCTATGTAAATATCGAACACATCTTCCCATATGTCATCTTTTGTGGTGGCATCTTTGAATTATTTTCAAATACTATGTAAAAAAAAAGAAGATAATTTTCATTCAGCAACGTTCAATTTATTTTATCTCTGAGAACGATCTCGTTTTTATTCCAAACAATATAATAAACAATAAAATACTGGCACCAACGAATGAGACAGTTATTTGGTTGCAAACTCTTTAAAAAGTTTCACTCCAAACAAGGCGATAATGCCACTAAGACTCAAGCGGTTAGCTAGAAGGGGAAAAGAATGTGAAGGCCTTCTGTAAGTTATGTGCCATGCATGATACACGCTGAGGCGACCATATATGCACACGCACAAACACACACACATAGACATACACCCAAACAGTCTGAAATGTTTATATTGGAGATCTTGGGGCGAATGCCAAGCAGTACAGCTTGCCGTATCCAAATCTCTGGAACATATTATGAATTTTTTATTTTTGCTCTTCATCAGAGACAGACACACACACTGACCCACACAATACTGTGCAGCCGACAAAATCAAAATCAAAGGACTCGCATGCTCGAAATGAAAATATAAAATTACGATAATATACCTATCGCTCGCTGATAAATATATATATAAATGTCTTAACATATGTATATATATATATATTAAATTCATTTTTTTTATGTTTACATTATTTATAAATTAGATACAAATATTTAAAAAATGCTAAGATTTATAATAAACAGTATTAAATAACATTTACCAGCCTGATGGTCCGATAACAGAAAATATTTCGTCTTCCGTCATAATATATAAACTGTTCCTATAAATAACCGTCAATAGTGATGACGTTATTTACCGATTTGGCCACAGAGGAAGCGTTCGGTTATTTTGTTTAATACTGTTTATTATAAAAAAACATCCAAATCTAAATAAATGAAAAGTATATATTCAAA